>CASCJZ010000065.1:0-75000 GCA_949152475.1 Terebella lapidaria
TTGTTGAACTTGACAGTAATTTAAATTACTGTGTAATAATAGCACCAACTACGTTATTCACCTTGAACAGCTGTTGAATGTCATTCTGGCATATGATAATGATAATATATCATCATCGAGGATGAACTTATGCCTTAGAATTGCCTGATGATACACAGACAAATTTGTAACTTCCTGTTGGTACTGCCACATTGACATATCACGCCACTATCCTAGTTGCAACAAGCTACATTGATAATTTGACATATATACCACTTGAAATTTCCTCTTTCCTATCGGATTAGGTCCGTGCAATCCTGATATACATGCGTCGCGTAACATAATTCATAAAAATGGTTTGTATATCATTAATTTTGTCGAAGGCAATAACTGTAGAGTTGAGCAAAAGATGAGATATACACGTCACTTGGGAACATTAATTTTCAGCGATGAGTTATCTTCGGAAGATGAGTTATCTTTGGATGAAGCTAAATTTCAGCACAATACAATACAATACAATACAACATATTCATTGCAGAAAACTTTCAATGCGTTTGTTATTACGAAAATATTATATACGATGAAATGAAATTGCTTAGAAAAGAAATATGACATGACAAAAAGACGTTAAGAATGTTTAACAAAAAAATTACATGGAGATATAACCGTCTCTGGAATGTCATATAGTTGAATAACGAAATAATTGGTATACATGATTGTTTAAACCTGTATATAAAATAAATAAATAACACAAATATGATAATAACAAGGTGATAGTAATGATGTACAATATATTCTTCACTCTCTCGAAACACTTCAATTCACCAGTGACCTCCTAGTCGTTGTCCGTCTACATTTTTATCTTTAAAGTTTACAGCCGAATCTTTCTGAAATTTTGAACAAAAATACCTAAAAATATTTTGAGAGGGAAGTATTTTTTTAGTTTTTCGCAATTTTTTCAAAATGGCGGCCATTTTTGACGAAAAATGGCCAATTTTGGACTTTAACGGTCGTTTTCTCAAAATCTGTTCAGTAACTATTTTATTTATTGTTGCATAACACTCCTTATATATGCCCCCATCGAATATATATATGAAGTGGGCCATTTTGGCCCAAACTCGGCCCAAATGTGACTTTCCCATGTTAAATTCTCCTATGCTTAATATCTTACTTAATATTGAGATCAGGGACCAGGAATCAATTGTGGACATATAGGAAATGATATATGCTGAATATTCTTGTGACTTTGAATTTGACCTTTGACCTCATTTTCAAGGTCACAGGACAAAATGGCTAATATCTCGCTTATTATTGACTTTACAGCTTACGAATCAATTGTGAACATTTAGGAAATGATATATGCTGAATATTGTCATGACCTTGAACTTGACCTTTGACCTAATTTTCGAGGTCACAGGACAAAATGTGTAATATCATGCTTATTACAGATTTTACAGCTTAGGAATCAATCATGAACATATAGGAAATGATATATACAGATTATTCTTGTGACCTTGATTTTGACCTTTGACCACATTTTCAATGTCAAAGTACAAAATGAGTAATATCTTGCTTAATAACGACTTTACAAATTGGTAATCAATTGTGAACGTATTGTCATGACCTTGAACTTGACCTTCGACCTTTTTTCAAGGTCATGGAACAAGAGGTCAATATCTATAATTTGTTGGTGAAGGTGTGTTGAATTCATTGTTGGTATTAAAATAAGAGCGGGTATAATTTCTCTGATAGACTTACAACTTACAACTATTTAACACTATTTATTGCATCTGGAATACCAATAATACACTAAAATTACGAAATTATTGCATCTGGAAAACCAATAAAACACTAAAATTACGACGTGTTGAAATCTTGAACGACACAAACTGTATGCTAAAACTGTGTGCTAAAACGGGATACACTGTATGCTTCCAAGTAAGATACGGTAACTGCTTGCCACTATTATGATTCCCTTTTTTCGGTTACATGTCATTTTGATCCAATATGTCCACTATATTTATATGCATGGTGTCCAGATCACGTGGAAAAATATCTTAGGCATATTCAGTTCCATTCCATATTGTCTGTAGTAAGGTACACACTCGCTTCTATGTCAGCACCATCAATCTGGAAGCTGCCTGGAGCATGCTGTAAGTTAGGCACAGTACGAGTTGTATCTACATCCAAATGTGTGGGTCCCCTGCTGGAGGCCCCGACATTGCTTGGCTCACATGGTCCTCTCAGTGTCATTGTCTCCACGGCCTCCACTCGTTGCATCTTGCTTTCGTCCAGTTCATTGTATGTGAAGCTTGTAGTGTCTCTTTGAGATTGATTTGTCGGTCTACTTGGGAGCCGTAAATTCGTACGGTTCTGATACTGGTTGGTCACATGGTTCTCTATTGTGGCAGCCGTGCTGCCAGTTTCGCTTGGTTCATCGCGTTGTCCTCCTTGCTGCTTCCTGAAAAAAAAATCATAGTATGTAGGCCTGCAGTGTTAACTGTCTGTTTTATACACGTTTGTCTTGAGAGGGACTGCAGTATAATACCTCCAGACAGAAGAGCAAATCCACGCTGAGGCCATCAAGAACAGAGCGCCAGTCACAGCATACAGTAGCCACCTCAGCTCAACATCTGACCAAGAAGACGTCAAGTAAAAGAGAAAGACAGATTGCTTCTCATTGATAGAATGTCCAACATACATCACTAAACTACAGATATATATATATATAGTATATATATATATATATATATATATATATATATTTATACATTTACAACCTTTTTGTTACAATCGGGCAACCATTTTGCTACATTTTAACATTTTGTCACATGGGCCGTGTGACAAAAAAGTCGACTGCCCCTGGCCCACACCCGGTTTGAGTTTTTCCGGTTCATTTGATGTTAAACCATGAAAGGTGGTCTAATGAGCTTTCATAAGTACAATAATTGGCAAAATTCAGCAATATCCATTCACAATTAATAATTAATTATTTTGTATATTATCCCAGACAACCATTTTGTCACATGCATTATTCTTCGTTTTTTCTCGTTATTTTACTATATATGTTTACTAGATTTTTTGGTTATAGCATATTTTAGTCGTCCTCTATAAACCCTGCAAGTTTCAAGCAAATCCTTCAAGAACGTAAGAAATATACAAAAAAGTATGTTGAAGAAGTCCATGCCTTAGGCGGTGTGGGGAGGCGCGCCACCTAGCGTATGATAACGGGGAAGTTCATAAGCTTGCGCTTCATTCATTGCCCTTTTCGTCAACAACCATCAATTTATTCACATCAATTTGTATCACTGCTTTATATTTCTGCTGTAATGGTATTCGCTGCATAAATAGCTAGGCTATCTAGAATGCATTTAATTGAATTGACGCTGCTCAGCCGTTGTAACGGCTGGCAGTCCACATCCGTCATTTGTGTCTGTGCGCGTGTTTTACGGTCTCGATCGACAACAAGTCAACAGGTCAAGCGACAGATCTATCACAGGGACCCCTGTCCGCTGGTCCCTGGCCGGTAAAAATCAGCAAGGACCGGTGAAACATAAGAGAGGTACAAGTCCTGTCTGGTCTGTAACATTTTGCATGAAGTTGAACATTATTTGGATATTTCCGAAAGTCGACTGATCGTACACACTAACACAGGTGCAGAGCCACTCAACTTGGTGCCGCTTTTTCGTCAGCCGCTTATCACACTAAATGTCAATGATGCGAGCGGCACAGAACTAGGGCTGGCATATCAAGGCCAAATCAGTGTCGATATATATCGCGTTTTGAAGGTCGATATATCGATTTTTTTCGATACCGAAATGAAGGCTAAGAAACTACTAAAAACATCTAAATTGTATGTCCATGCCCATGGAGCTAATTTGACTTCCTATAACTATCTCAACAGAAAGTCGCCATGCTCACTGCATAATTTGCATCTTTACATCATCATTATATCATCTTTACACTGTTTCAAACACTGACAAATAGAGCAAGAAGTACAAAAGTATGGGAAACCAGCATATTCAAATATATCCGAGCTGCATATGGCTGACCGACAGGGCCAAAAATCAGTGTTTTATTACGAGGGGAAAAATTGATATTTTCACAACCTTTCGATACGCTATATCATGGCTGGCTAAAATTAGATTATCAATATGTCGATATATCGTGCCAGCCCTACACAGAACCAACTCACCCACACAACTACAGTGGACCTCTCTCTCAAATCTACTTATTCCGACATAGAGTCTACACGTGAATGAATTGCTTGTGTTTGATTCTGTCAAAAGTTGACTTCAGCCGGCAAAATGGCGATCAATAAAATCACCTGGACAACGCACGTGACTGACACTGACAGTTATACTGTTATATAGAACTAGAACTAGACGTCTAGGCTACGAAAACGTAAACAACCACACATGTTACGATGTTGTTGTCATAACTCTGCCGGCAACAAGAAGAGCAGTCGCAAATGCCGGTCTGTACAGCTTTGAGACATAGACTAGATCTATTATTATTTGAGACTGATTTTGAGAGGCCGAGCACTGTTATGCGCTGTAAACAAAAATACGTGACGGGGCACCGATGCTCTGTTATAATATGTTATATAGACTTATTTTATTTGTTTGTCTGTACTTGAGATGGAGCTGTATGCAGTTGGGGAAAGTGACAAATTTGGGGACTGTTGTCAAATTCGACAACAGTCCCTAAATTTGGATACCGGGGGTTGTTAAATTTGGGTACATGGCAAAAGACAAATATCAGAAAAATTGTTTTAACTGAATTATCTCATTATCTATGGTCATCTAATGAAATCACAAAATGAGTGTATAATTTGTGCAAGATTATGTATAGGTTAACAAATGAGATGCCGTGAATTCGTGCAAATAATTCACGAGCCCGTCAGGAATTCACAGGCATCGAAGACTGCCGACCCCGCTTAGTCCAGGCGCATCCAATGCTGCACCCAAAACCTGGGATATTTGGCTAATTAACATGATTAATGTGTGTTGGACCAGTATTTTTAGTTAAACGGGGGAAAGTAATGCACCACGCACTAATTTCTCCATAAAAGGGAAAAGTTTATTAAGGCATTTCGGCAGAAATGCCTTTATAGTTTTAGCAGAATTTTTTTTTTTTTTTTTTTTTTTTTTCTTCTTCCGCCACTTTTGGTTTCCGGACGATAACTTTAGATTGCCTTGACGGATCCTCGTCAAATTTTCACCACAAGTCAGAAATGATATGTGGAAGAACCCTATTCTTTTTGAGCCGGATCCGAGGTCCGTGAGGATGAAATCAAGGCTAATTTTGAGACTTGGTTTCCGGACGATAACTGGAAAAATATTTACGCAATAGTTGCAGAACTCTGCATGGAGGTTTATATGCCACCAGGGAAGAACCCTATTGATTTTGGGATCGATCCGTCAAACGACCTTTGACCTAGAGGTCGAAATAATTTTTTGCTGATTCATCCTTGAGGCTTCCTGCATATCTCAGAAACCGTGCATCGTAGAGCGAAACGGACGTTATTTTCGGACTCGTCGCCCTAGACAAACATCTCTAGGGTGTATTATTTTTTTTTGATCCGGCTCCGAGGTCCGTGAGGTCCTTGAGGATGAAATTGAGGCTGATCTTGAAACTTGGTTTCCGGACGATAACTCGAAAAATATTCAGGCAATAGTTGCAGAATTTTGCACGGAGGTTTATATATCAACAGGGAAGAACCCTATTGATTTTGGGATCGATACGTCAAACGACCTTTGACCTAGAGGTCAAAATAATTTTTTGCTGAGTCATCCATGAGGCATCCTGCATATCTCGGAAACGGTGTGTCGTAGAGCGAAACGGACGTTATTTTCGGACTCGTCGCCCTAGACAAACCTGTCTAAGGGGTATTATGGATGAACTTTGACCTTGACCTTGAATTTTCTTGCCGAGTCGGCATTTTTCGTTTTCGTCGATATCTCGGAAACGGTGTGTCGTAGAGCGAAACGGACGTTATTTTCGGACTTGTCGCCCTAGACAAACATGTCTAAAGGGTAACATGTTGGATGAACTTTGACCTTGACCTTGAATTTTTTTGCCGAGTCGGCATTTTTCGTTTTCGTCGATATCTCGGAAACGGTGTGTCGTAGAGCGAAACGGACGTTATTTTCGGACTTGTCGCCCTAGACAAACATGTCTAAAGGGTATTATGTATGAACTTTGACCTTGACCCGAAATTTTTTTGCCGAGTCGGCATTTTTCGTTTTCGTCGATATCTCGGAAACGGTGTGTCGTAGAGCGAAACGGACGTTATTTTCGGACTTGTCGCCCTAGACAAACATGTCTAAAGGGTATTATGGATGAACTTTGACCTTGACCTTGAATTTTTTTGCCGAGTCGGCATTTTTCGTTTTCGTCGATATCTCGGAAACGGTGCGTCGTAGAGCGAAACGGACGTTATTTTCGGACTCGTCGCCCTAGACTAACATGTCTAGATGGTATTATGGATGAACTTTGACCTTGACCCGAAATTTTTTTGCCGAGTGGGCATTTTTCGTTTTCGTCGATATCTCGGAAACGGTGCTTCGTAGAGCGAAACGGACGTTATTTTCGGAATCGTCGCCCTAGACAAACATGTCTAAGGGGTATTATGGATGAAGATTGACCTTGACCCAATTTTTTTTTGCCGAGTCGGCATTTTTCGTTTTCGTTGATATCTCGGAAACGGTGCGTCGTAGAGCGAAACGGACGTTATTTTCAGACTCGTCGCTCTAGACTAACTTGTCTAAGGGGTATTATTGATGAACTTTGACCTTGACCCGAAATTTTTTTGCCGAGTCGGCATTTTTTGTTTTCGTCGATATCTCGGAAACGGTGCTTCGTAGAGCGAAACGGACGTTATTTTCGGACTCGTCGCCCTAGACAAACATGTCTAAGGGGTATTATGGATGAACTTTGACCTTGACCCGAAATTTTTTTGCCGAGTCGGCATTTCTCGTTTTCGTCGATATCTCGGAAACGGTGCTTCGTAGAGCGAAACGGACGTTATTTTTGAACTCGTCGCCCTAGACAAACATGTCTAATTGGTATTATGGATGAACTTTGACCTTGACCCGAAATTTTTTTGCCGAGTCGGCATTTTTCGTTTTCGTCGATATCTAGTATATATTATAAATTAATCATCACACCGAAATGCCTCCAAGGCATCTTTAGGCCTTGACGTCTAGTTTTTGTACCCAAATTTAACAACCCCCGGGTTGTGTACTGTTGTCAAATTTAACAACTCCCCCAAGAGTCCCCAAATTTGCCACTTTCCCCAACTGGCTGTATGTAAGCGCCCAGAGATTGCAGGGTCCCAGAGAAATGGTTCAAATCCGTGTTTTGGTCATGTTTTTGTCAAATTCGACAACAGTCCCTAAATTTGGATACCGGGGGTTGTTAAATTTGGGTACATGGCAAAAGACAAATATCAGAAAAATTGTTTTAACTGAATTATCTCATTATCTATGGTCATCTAATGAAATCACAAAATGAGTGTATAATTTGTGCAAGATTATGTATAGGTTAACAAATGAGATGCCGTGAATTCGTGCAAATAATTCACGAGCCCGTCAGGAATTCACAGGCATCGAAGACTGCCGACCCCGCTTACAGTACTGATTTCGCAAAACCTCACCAAAATGCCAGCATGGGACACCTGGCATTTAGCACGTGTTCGCCCAACTTCGCCTGACGTAGCATCATGCGATTTGATGCTAGCATTGTGTATGCGAGCATCCCTCGATGCTAGCATTGCTTCTTGGCACTGTGGTGCACTAAAAGCATTTCGCATTTCGCATTTTTTGTGAAGGCCATTATATGCTCGCATATGCTCGCAAACACATGGTCGAGTGGTTTATAAACAGTCTGTATCATGTAGATCGTATGGGAAAATGCAGTGTTTCATTTCAGTTCATATTAAAGTCAGTATTTGCATCCGAAATAAAGGATGCGCGCATCTGTGCGAGACAATGCTCGCCTGTTCAACTAAGACGGCCGCCTGATGCGATGGCATCCCGCCCACTGGTCGCACCATGCGATCTGATGCTAGCATCAAGTCGCACGTAATCGCATGGCCTAGCATTTAGCATGTAGCATTCGCATGGCTAGTGAGGTTTTGCGAAATCAGTACTGTAGTCCAGGCGCATCCAATGCTGCACCCAAAACCTGGGATATTTGGCTAATTAACATGATTAATGTGTGTTGGACCAGTATTTTTAGTTAAACGGGGGAAAGTAATGCACCACGCACTAATTTCTCCATAAAAGGGAAAAGTTTATTAAGGCATTTCGGCAGAAATGCCTTTATAGTTTTAGCAGAATTTTTTTTTTTTTTTTTTTTTTTTTTCTTCTTCCGCCACTTTTGGTTTCCGGACGATAACTTTAGATTGCCTTGACGGATCCTCGTCAAATTTTCACCACAAGTCAGAAATGATATGTGGAAGAACCCTATTCTTTTTGAGCCGGATCCGAGGTCCGTGAGGATGAAATCAAGGCTAATTTTGAGACTTGGTTTCCGGACGATAACTGGAAAAATATTTACGCAATAGTTGCAGAACTCTGCATGGAGGTTTATATGCCACCAGGGAAGAACCCTATTGATTTTGGGATCGATCCGTCAAACGACCTTTGACCTAGAGGTCGAAATAATTTTTTGCTGATTCATCCTTGAGGCTTCCTGCATATCTCAGAAACCGTGCATCGTAGAGCGAAACGGACGTTATTTTCGGACTCGTCGCCCTAGACAAACATCTCTAGGGTGTATTATTTTTTTTTGATCCGGCTCCGAGGTCCGTGAGGTCCTTGAGGATGAAATTGAGGCTGATCTTGAAACTTGGTTTCCGGACGATAACTCGAAAAATATTCAGGCAATAGTTGCAGAATTTTGCACGGAGGTTTATATATCAACAGGGAAGAACCCTATTGATTTTGGGATCGATACGTCAAACGACCTTTGACCTAGAGGTCAAAATAATTTTTTGCTGAGTCATCCATGAGGCATCCTGCATATCTCGGAAACGGTGTGTCGTAGAGCGAAACGGACGTTATTTTCGGACTCGTCGCCCTAGACAAACCTGTCTAAGGGGTATTATGGATGAACTTTGACCTTGACCTTGAATTTTCTTGCCGAGTCGGCATTTTTTGTTTTCGTCGATATCTCGGAAACGGTGTGTCGTAGAGCGAAACGGACGTTATTTTCGGACTTGTCGCCCTAGACAAACATGTCTAAAGGGTATTATGGATGAACTTTGACCTTGACCTTGAATTTTTTTGCCGAGTCGGCATTTTTCGTTTTCGTCGATATCTCAGAAACGGTGTGTCGTAGAGCGAAACGGACGTTATTTTCGGACTTGTCGCCCTAGACAAACATGTCTAAAGGGTATTATGTATGAACTTTGACCTTGACCCGAAATTTTTTTGCCGAGTCGGCATTTTTCGTTTTCGTCGATATCTCGGAAACGGTGTGTCGTAGAGCGAAACGGACGTTATTTTCGGACTTGTCGCCCTAGACAAACATGTCTAAAGGGTATTATGGATGAACTTTGACCTTGACCTTGAATTTTTTTGCCGAGTCGGCATTTTTCGTTTTCGTCGATATCTCGGAAACGGTGCGTCGTAGAGCGAAACGGACGTTATTTTCGGACTCGTCGCCCTAGACTAACATGTCTAGATGGTATTATGGATGAACTTTGACCTTGACCCGAAATTTTTTTGCCGAGTGGGCATTTTTCGTTTTCGTCGATATCTCGGAAACGGTGCTTCGTAGAGCGAAACGGACGTTATTTTCGGAATCGTCGCCCTAGACAAACATGTCTAAGGGGTATTATGGATGAAGATTGACCTTGACCCAATTTTTTTTTGCCGAGTCGGCATTTTTCGTTTTCGTTGATATCTCGGAAACGGTGCGTCGTAGAGCGAAACGGACGTTATTTTCAGACTCGTCGCTCTAGACTAACTTGTCTAAGGGGTATTATTGATGAACTTTGACCTTGACCCGAAATTTTTTTGCCGAGTCGGCATTTTTTGTTTTCGTCGATATCTCGGAAACGGTGCTTCGTAGAGCGAAACGGACGTTATTTTCGGACTCGTCGCCCTAGACAAACATGTCTAAGGGGTATTATGGATGAACTTTGACCTTGACCCGAAATTTTTTTGCCGAGTCGGCATTTCTCGTTTTCGTCGATATCTCGGAAACGGTGCTTCGTAGAGCGAAACGGACGTTATTTTTGAACTCGTCGCCCTAGACAAACATGTCTAATTGGTATTATGGATGAACTTTGACCTTGACCCGAAATTTTTTTGCCGAGTCGGCATTTTTCGTTTTCGTCGATATCTAGTATATATTATAAATTAATCATCACACCGAAATGCCTCCAAGGCATCTTTAGGCCTTGACGTCTAGTTTTTGTACCCAAATTTAACAACCCCCGGGTTGTGTACTGTTGTCAAATTTAACAACTCCCCCAAGAGTCCCCAAATTTGCCACTTTCCCCAACTGGCTGTATGTAAGCGCCCAGAGATTGCAGGGTCCCAGAGAAATGGTTCAAATCCGTGTTTTGGTCATGTTTTTTTCGGTAATTTTCACCTAAGAATCAAATATATTTTTGCATTCAAAATATTGGTATATTTTGGTAAATCAGAATATTGGAATGGTAATGTATTGATCAGAAAATTATTAGCTGTATCTATTTAATGTGTTGGTCTATTATAAGTACTAAACTTAAAGTGTACATGGTGTAGGCATCACAGAGTTGCAAATATATTGATGTTGTCCTATATTTCATCGGTTGATACGCACTCGTTGCCATGGTAACCATCTGGGGTAACGAAAATTATTCTGGAAGTTAGGCCATGGTATATTTAACATCTAAAGTTTCAATCACAGAAAGCTTTTTTGCTCGACATACGAACATGATTAGCTCAGAATCATTTTGTTAAATTTTCACCAAAATAATTCAGGGGACAGCCGATTCCTGAAAATTTTATTCAGTGGTGAAAGAGTTAAGAGCATATAGGAAGTCATATATGGGTTCTGCAGACGAAATGCTTACACAAGTGGGCAGAGCTTAGGTTTGTACTATGAACATATATGAGGTTTGTACCATGAACATATATGAAGACATGTACATCACAGCCTTTGGTGGCCTTGAACTTGACATCAGAAGAATAATAACTCCAAAGGTCGCATATTACCTCTATAAAAGTGTAAAACTGGTTGCCCGGTTAGCTCAGTTCGTATGTGGGCTGACTTCTCACCAATGTAGTCGGTTTAGGCACGGGTTCGATCCCCGGCCTCGGCAGTATGTGAGGTGGTATGTGGTCGCCAAACCGGGCAAGTGGGTTTTCACCAGGTTCTCTGGTTTCCTCCCACACTAATGACCACCCTTACGCCAAGATCCGAGCCAACAAGAGATGGTAATATAAGCTGATGCTTGTTCATCAATTGTTGTAAAATAAATAAAGTTCAAAGGTTAAAACTAGCCTATACATGTAGGAAGCTATTTACCATGCAGCTTCAGTGACCTCGAACTCGACCCTAGATGACTTGAGCAATTAATCTCAAGGTATTATCTCACCTGCAATGATTCAAACTGAAATTGTCCGGTAACCTATTTGAGCCCTTGGGCAAATTTTTTTGTTTCTGCAGCAGAATATATAAATGGTCATGGAATCGATATTCTAGCTTGTGGCGATATTTGGGACATTTAAAGTTCCATAATCGGTTCCCGGTTTTTGGCATAAAACTGATCAATAGGTGCCTAGATAATCCAGATGGACACAGTAACTCCTGCCCTGCGTCCACATATTTAGGCAAAACTGGAGACCAAATGTCCGAATTTTCACTGAATTTCGCATGAAGCGTTCCCATGCAGTGGTGGTCATGCAAAAAACAAGAAATTTACAGAAATTACCAGCTTTTTTGTCCATAGCCAGTGTAGAGACAATGTGTTATGATAAACTTGAGCCCAACTTTTTTTATTTGAGTACATACCGGTAAAATTAACACGTAACGACAGAACATGCAAATTCAGCTCTGTGCTAATCTCCGTGACACACAGAACTATGTTTACATTAGCGCTAATGTATTTTTTTTCGTTCACAACTTTGTTTTTATCAAACTATCATGCTCAAACTTCACTGCAGGGTCCTTGGGGCGTGTTATGGACGATTTGTCAGCTCCATATGATCGGAATATTATATGCTGGCCAAATCAGGCCAATTATTCTATAAAACATTTCATCAACCAATTAAGGGACTTTAACTGGCTATGATTATATTTTGCAGATATATTTGCCTGAAATCCACAAATTGGCCTCTGGAGTGAAATACATTTTGATGGAGTGAAAACGCTTGATCATAGAGCTTAGGTTTGTATTATGAGCATATAGGGAGTCATATATGGCGCAACTTTTGGTGACCGTGAATTTGACCTTTGATGACCTTGGAAGGTCAAAACGGCCATCCCAAAATGGCCTGAAATCCACAAATTGGCCTCTGGAGTGAAAACGCTTGCTCATTGAGCTTAGGTTTGTATTATGAGCACATATGAAGTCATATAAGGCGCAACTTTTGGTGACCTTGAACTTGACCTCAGATAACCTTGAGTGCTAAATCTCAAGGTCCTATCTAATCTGAGATCTGTAAAATGGGCTCTGCAGACAAAATGCTTACACAAGTGGGCAGAGCTTAGGTTTGTACTATGAACATATATGAAGACATGTACATCACAGCTTTTGGTGGCCTTGAACTTGACACTAGAAGAATAATAACTCCAAAGGTCACGTATGACTTCTATAAATGTGTAAAACTAGCCTATAGGAAGCTATTTACCATGCAGCTTCAGTGACCTTGAACTCGACCCGAGATGACGTAAGCAATTAATCTCAAGGTATTATCTCACCGGCAATGTTTCAAACTGAAATTGTCTGGTAACCTATTTCAGCCTTTGAGCTAATTTTCTGTTAGGCCTTATGAAAACTGGTCATCTTCATTTGTTCTTTAAAAGTTTTCAACCTTTTTTTCAGCTGAAGGCCAGTTTAACTGCTCGACAAGAGGTAAGAAACTAAATTGTTGCAGAGATTTTCTTGTGAACGCTCCACAGGTTGCATATTTCAACTGCTTTTCATTATATTTCACATGGTACTTATTATGGTAAGATCATGACCCCTGAATGAGGACACTTTGTGCTGAAATTAGCCTATTAGAACTAGTGTTGGATTGGTACTAGTAATTGGTTCCAATTTCATCTTTGATGAATTGGTTCAATTCAACCACCCAATGATCGACTAAAATGATTAATTAGTTTCTTACATAACTGCCCAGAAGTTATTAGTATGTTTATAAGATGAAGGGGGTTTGGATCAAAGCATGGGTTGTAAAAATTGGAAGCACTTTGGATTCAGATCTTAGTCATACACCCAAATCAGAATAAAAGTGTACCAAACAGATATGTACCAAACAGTCACACATTTCAAACTATACCTTCCATTTTTACAATTAAAAAACAAAGAAAAAGAATACAGAGTATGGGAATAGACAAGGCCTCTGCATGTACATGACATGTAGGCTTTAATGTCTAATATGAATTTACTTTCATGAATTTTTTTCCAGTCCCTGATGCAGAAGCGTGATCAGGATGAAACTGTCAAATGGTGTAGATGAATCTCGGGCTGGATAGAGATGGTTTACGTTCGAAGTTCACATCACGAGAAATAGGTTTGTTCATATTTAAGTTCCCGAACCTATGATCCGATAAACTAATTGGCGCCATGGCGTTGCCTCCGTCGTCGTCATCCACATTTTTAGCTTTTTTGTTTACAGGCAAATTTTTCGTTGTCCTTAAATCGCTGGTCTGCGTGTTGCCGGCAGTCGGAGTTTCCTGGTGGGTCAGTGAAAAAACTGAAAGAAGAACTTTTTTGAACTTTTTTTTGTATTTTTTCTTTATTTCAATGGGAGCTGCTACACTGTACCTGTGTTCACATAGAACACTTGAAGATGAGCTTAAATAATGGTACATTCAAATTGGTAGTCATATATGGCGATTTGAGTGGTGACCTTGAATTTGACCTTCGACGACCTTGAAAGGTCAAATAGCCATTCCAAAATGGTCTGAAATCCACAAATTGGCCTCTGGAATGAAAACGCTTGATCATATCATAGAGCTTAGGTTTGTAGTGACTAGTCATATATGGTGAACCTTTTGGTGACCTTGAACTTGACCTCAGGTGGCCTTGAGTGCTACATCTCAAGGTCACATCTGATCTGAGATCTGAGATCTGTGGATTGGTCTCTGGAGACAAAATGCTTAAACAAATATATGGAGCATAGGTTTGTATTATGAATATATGGGAATCCGCGTATGGTACAGCTTTTAGTGACCTTGAACTTGACATCAGAAGAGTAATTAAGCCCAAAGGCAACGTATGACCTCAACTGTTTAAAATTAGCCTCTGTAGTCTAAATGATGGTAGGTGGAATATCCAGAATGCTTGTATTTTGTTCGTACATGTGCATAATAGGTAAGTTGTGGTCAGAGAGAAACTTGTGTGACCTGCCTGTTGTCAGATTTGACTTGTGAGGCCTGTCTGTGGTCAGAGGAAGCCTTTGAAGCAGGTGTGTGGTCATATGGCGAATTCTGAGGCCTGTTCATGGTGAAGGGAGACAAGTGAATCCTGTCTATGGTCACAGGGAGATATGTGAGGCCTATGTATAGTGGGAGGGAAAATGTGAGACCTACCATTGCTCTGAGGGAAAATGTGACAAGATAGTCGTCTGAGACCTGTCTATGGACAGAAGTAGACTTGAATCATGTTGTTCAGGTACAGACTATTGAGGCCTGCCTATGGTCAGAGGTAGATTTGTGAGGCCTGTCAATGGACAGGAATATACCTGGATATGATCAGAAGGAGACTTGTGAGTACTGCTGATGGTCAGCATGAGAATTATGAGGCCTGTATATGTTCAGCAATGACTTTTGAGGCCACGGGAAGCTAGTGTGGCTCGATTATATTAAGAACGAGACATGTGATGGCTAGTCTCCATTGAGTTGACTTGTTTGTCACACAACCCATATAGTAAAATGCTAATGAAGTAAAATGGTTGTCTGATTGTTACAAAAAGGTTGTAAATATATACATATGTTTATATATGAAGAGACATCTGAGGCTCCTCAATAAGGAGACTTTATAGTCCTCTTTGTATTCAGATGGAGACTTGTGAGGCCCGTCTATGGTCAGAGGTAGACTTGTGAGGCTTGCGTATAGTCAGAGGTAGACTTGTGAGGCCTGTGTATGGTCAGAGGTAGGCTTGTGTATGGTCAGAGGTAGACTTGTGAGGCCTGTGTATGGTCAGAGGTAGACTTGTGAGGCCTGTCTATGGTCAGAGGTAGACTTGTGAGGCTTGTGTATAGTCAGAGGTAGACTTGTGAGGCCTGTGTATGGTCAGAGGTAGACTTGTGAGGCCCGTCTATGGTCAGAGGTAGACTTGTGAGGCCCGTCTATGGTCAGAGGTAGACTTGTGAGGCCTGTGTATGGTCAGAGGTAGACTTGTGAGGCTTGTGTATGGTCAGAGGTAGACTTGTGAGGCCCGTCCATGGTCAGAGGTAGACTTGTGAGGCCTGTGTATGGTCAGAGGTAGACTTGTGAGGCTTGTGTATAGTCAGAGGTAGACTTGTGATGTCCGTCTATGGTCAGAGGTAGACTTGTGAGGCTTGTGTATAGTCAGAGGTAGACTTGTGAGGCCTGTGTATGGTCAGAGGTAGATTTGTGAGGCTTGTGTATGGTCAGAGGTAGACTTGTGTGGCCTGTGTATAGTCAGAGGTAGACTTGTGAGGCTTGTGTATAGTCCGGGGTAGACTTGTGTGGCCTGTGTATAGTCAGAGGTAGACTTGTGAGGCTTGTGTATAGTCAGAGGTAGACTTGTGAGGCCTGTGTATAGTCAGAGGTAGACTTGTGAGGCTTGTGTATGGTCAGGGGTAGACTTGTGTGGCCTGTGTATGGTCAGAGGTAGACTTGTGAGGCTATAGTCAGAGGTAGACTTGTGAGGCCTGTGTATAGTCAGAGGTAGACTTGTGAGGCTTGTGTATGGTCAGGGGTAGACTTGTGTGGCCTGTGTATGGTCAGAGGTAGACTTGTGAGGCTATAGTCAGAGGTAGACTTGTGAGGCTTGTGTATAGTCCGGGGTAGACTTGTGTGGCCTGTGTATAGTCAGAGGTAGACTTGTGAGGCTTGTGTATAGTCAGAGGTAGACTTGTGAGGCCTGTGTATAGTCAGAGGTAGACTTGTGAGGCTTGTGTATGGTCAGGGGTAGACTTGTGTGGCCTGTGTATGGTCAGAGGTAGACTTGTGAGGCTATAGTCAGAGGTAGACTTGTGAGGCTTGTGTATGGTCAGGGGTAGACTTGTGTGGCCTGTGTATAGTCAGAGGTAGACTTGTGTGGCCTGTGTATCGTCAGAGGTAGACTTGTGAGGCTTGTGTATAGTCAGAGGTAGACTTGTGAGGTCCGTCTATGGTCAGAGGTAGACTTGTGAGGCTATAGTCAGAGGTAGACTTGTGAGGCTTGTGTATAGTCAGATGTAGACTTGTGAGGCCTGTGTATGGTCAGAGGTAGACTTGTGAGGCCTGTGTATAGTCAGAGGTAGACTTGTGAGGCCTGTGTATAGTCAGAGGTAGACTTGTGAGACCCGTGTATGGTCAGACGTAGACTTGTGAGGCCCGTCTATAGTCAGAGGTAGACTTGTGAGGCCTGTGTATGGTCAGAGGTAGACTTGTGAGGCCTGTGTATGGTCAGAGGTAGACTTGTGAGGCCTGTGTATGGTCAGAGGTAGACTTGTGAGGCTATAGTTTGAGGTAGACTTGTGAGGCTTGTGTATAGTCAGAGGTAGACTTGTGAGGCCTGTGTATAGTCAGAGGTAGACTTGTGAGGCTATAGTCAGAGGTAGACTTGTGAGGCTATAGTCAGAGGTAGACTTGTGAGGCCTGTGAATAGTCAGAGGTAGACTTGTGATGCTATAGTCAGAGGTAGACTTGTGAGGCCCGTCTATAGTCACAGGTAGATTTGTGAGGCTTGTGTATAGTTAGAAGTAGTCTTGTGAGGCTTGTGTATAATCAGAGGTAGACTTGTGAGGCCTGTATATAGTCAGAGGTAGACTTGTGAGGCCTGTATATAGTCAGAGGTAGACTTGTGAGGCTTGTGTATAGTCAGAGGTAGACTTGTGAGGCCTATGTATGGTCAGAGGTAGACTTGTGAGGCCTGTGTATGGTCAGAGGTAGACTTGTGAGGCTATAGTCAGAGGTAGACTTGTGAGGCTTGTGTATAGTCAGAGGTAGACTTGTGAGGCCTGTGTATAGTCAGAGGTAGACTTGTGAGGCTATAGTCAGAGGTAGACTTGTGAGGCTATAGTCAGAGGTAGACTTGTGAGGCCTGTGAATAGTCAGAGGTAGACTTGTGAGGCTATAGTCAGAGGTAGACTTGTGAGGCCCGTCTATAGTCACAGGTAGATTTGTGAGGCTTGTGTGTAGTTAGAAGTAGTCTTGTGAGGCTTGTGTATAATCAGAGGTAGACTTGTGAGGCTATAGTCAGAGGTAGACTTGTGAGGCCTGTATATAGTCAGAGGTAGACTTGTGAGGCTTGTGTATAGTCAGAGGTAGACTTGTGAGGCCCGTCTATAGTCAGAGGTAGACTTGTGAGGCTTGTGTATGGTCAGAGGTAGACTTGTGAGGCTATAGTCAGAGGTAGACTTGTGAGGCCCGTCTATAGTCACAGGTGGATTTGTGAGGCTTGTGTATAGTTAGAAGTAGACTTGTGAGGCTTGTGTATAGTTAGAAATAGACTTGTGAGGCTTGTGTATAGTCAGAGGTAGACTTGTGAGGCCTGTATATAGTCAGAGGTAGACTTGTGAGGCCTGTGTATGGTCAGAGGTAGACTTGTGAGGCTATAGTCAGAGGTAGACTTGTGAGGCTATAGTCAGAGGTAGACTTGTGAGGCTATAGTCAGAGGTAGACTTTTGAGGCTTGTGTATAGTCAGAGTTAGACTTATGAGGCTTGTGTATGGTCAGAGGTAGACTTGTGAGGCTATAGTCAGAGGTAGACTTGTGAGGCTATAGTCAGAGGTAGACTTGTGAGGCCTGTCTATGGTCAGAGGTAGACTTGTGAGGCCTGTGTATAGTCAGAGGTAGAGTTGTGAGGCTTGTGTATAGTCAGAGGTAGACTTGTGAGGCTTGTGTATAGTCAGAGGTAGACTTGTGAGGCTTGTGTATAGTCAGAGGTAGACTTGTGAGGCTTGTGTATAATCAGAGGTAGACTTGTGAGGCTATAGTCAGAGGTAGACTTGTGAGGCTTGTGTATAGTCAGAGGTAGACTTGTGAGGCTTGTGTATAGTCAGAGGTAGACTTGTGAGGCTTGTGTATAGTCAGAGGTAGACTTGTGAGGCTTGTGTATAGTCAGAGGTAGACTTGTGAGGCTTGTGTATATTCAGAGGTAGACTTGTGAGGCTATAGTCAGAGGTAGACTTGTGAGGCCTGTGTATAGTCAGAGGTAGACTTGTGAGGCTATAGTCAGAGGTAGACTTGTGAGGCTATAGTCAGAGGTAGACTTGTGAGGCCTGTGTATAGTCAGAGGTAGACTTGTGAGGCTTGTGTATAGTCAGAGGTAGACTTGTGAGGCTTGTGTATAGTCAGAGGTAGACTTGTGAGGCTATAGTCAGAGGTTGACTTGTGAGGCTTGTGTATAGTCAGAGGTAGACTTGTGAGCCCAGTCTATAGTCAGAGGTAGACTTGTGAGGCCCGTCTATAGTCAGAGGTAGACTTGTGAAGCCCGTGTATGGTCAGAGGTAGACTTGTGAGGCTTGTGTATAGTCAGAGGTAGACTTGTGAGGCTATAGTCAGAGGTAGACTTGTGAGGCTATAGTCAGTGGTAGACTTGTGAGGCTTGTGTATAGTCAGAGGTAGACTTGTGAGGCTATAGTCAGAGGTAGACTTGTGAGGCTTTTGTATAGTCGGAGGTAGACTTGTGAGGCCCGTCTATGGTCAGAGGTAGACTTGTGAAGCCCGTGTATTGTCAGAGGTAGACTTGTGAGGCTTGTGTATGGTCAGAGGTAGACTTGTGAGGTCTGTGTATAGTCAGAGGTAGACTTGTGAGGCTTGTGTATAGTCAGAGGTAGACTTGTGAGGCCTGTGTATGGTCAGAGGTAGACGTGTGAGGCCTGTGTATAGTCAGAGGTAGACTTGTGAGGCTATAGTCAGAGGTAGACTTGTGAGGCTATAGTCAGAGGTAGACTTGTGAAGCCCGTGTATTGTCAGAGGTAGACTTGTGAGGCCTGTGTATGGTCAGAGGTAGACTTGTGAGGCCTGTGTATAGTCAGAGGTAGACTTGTGAGGCTATAGTCAGAGGTAGACTTGTGAGGCTATGGTCAGAGGTAGACTTGTGAGGCTATAGTCAGAGGTAGACTTGTGAGGCCTGTGTATAGTCAGAGGTAGTCTTGTGAGGCTATAGTCAGAGGTAGACTTGTGAGGCCCGTCTATGGTCAGAGGTAGACTTGTGAGGCTTGTGTATGGTCAGAGGTAGACTTGTGAGGCCTGTGTATAGTCAGAGGTAGTCTTGTGAGGCTATAGTCAGAGGTAGACTTGTGAGGCCCGTCTATGGTCAGAGGTAGACTTGTGAGGCTTTTGTATGGTCAGAGGTAGACTTGTGAGGCTTGTGTATAGTCAGAGGTAGACTTGTGAGGCCTGTGTATGGTCAGAGGTAGACTTGGGAGGCCTGTGTATAGTCAGAGGTAGACTTGTGAGGCTATAGTCAGAAGTAGACTTGTGAGGCTATGGTCAGAGGTAGACTTGTGAGGCTATAGTCAGAGGTAGACTTGTGAGGCCTGTGTATAGTCACAGGTAGACTTGTGAGGCTATAGTCAGAGGTAGACTTGTGAGGCTTGTGTATAATCAGAGGTAGACTTGTGAGGCTTGTGTATAGTCAGAGGTAGACTTGTGAGGCCTGTGTATAGTCAGAGGTAGACTTGTGAGGCTTGTGTATAGTCAGAGGTAGACTTGTGAGGCCTGTGTATGGTCAGAGGTAGACTTGTGAGGCTATAGTCAGAGGTAGACTTGTGAGGCCTGTGTATAGTCACAGGTAGACTTGTGAGGCTATTGTCAGAGGTAGACTTGTGAGGCCTGTGTATAGTCAGAGGTAGACTTGTGAGGCTTGTGTATGGTCAGAGGTAGACTTGCGAGGCTTGTGTATGGTCAGAGGTAGACTTGTGAGGCCTGTGTATAGTCAGAAGTAGACTTGTGAGTCTATAGTCAGAGGTAGACTTGTGAGGCCTGTGTATAGTCAGAGGCAGACTTGTGAATCTTGTGTATAGTCAGAGGTAGACCTATGAGGCTTGTGTATAGTCAGAGGTAGACTTGTGAGGCTTGTGTATGGTCAGGGGTAGACTTGTGTGGTCTGTGTATGGTCAGAGGTAGGCTTGTGAGGCTATAGTCAGAGGTAGACTTGTGAAGCCCGTGTATAGTCAGAGGCAGACTTGTGAGGCTTGTGTATGGTCAGAGGTAGGCTTGTGAGGCTATAGTCAGATTTAGACTTGTGAAGCCCGTGTATAGTCAGAGGTAGACTTGTGAGGCCTGTGTATAGTCAGAAGTAGACTTGTGAGTCTATAGTCAGAGGTAGACTTGTGAGGCCTGTGTATAGTCAGAGGCAGACTTGTGAATCTTGTGTATAGTCAGAGGTAGACCTATGAGGCTTGTGTATAGTCAGAGGTAGACTTGTGAGGCTTGTGTATGGTCAGGGGTAGACTTGTGTGGTCTGTGTATGGTCAGAGGTAGACTTGTGAGGCTTGTGTATAGTCAGAGGTAGACTTGTGAGGCCCGTCTATGGTCAGAGGTAGACTTGTGAGGCTTGTGTATGGTCATGGGTAGACTTGTGTGGCCTGTGTATGGTCAGAGGTAGACTTGTGAGGCCTGTGTATAGTCAGAAGTAGACTTGTGAGTCTATAGTCAGAGGTAGACTTGTGAGGCCTGTGTATAGTCAGAGGCAGACTTGTGAGGCTTGTGTATAGTCAGAGGTAGACCTATGAGGCTTGTGTATAGTCAGAAGTAGACTTGTGAGGCTTGTGTATAGTCAGAGGTAGACTTGTGAAGCTTGTGTATAGTCAGAAGTAGACTTGTGAGGCTATAGTCAGAGGTAGTCTTGTGAGGTCTGTGTATAGTCAGAGGTAGACTTGTGAGGCCTGTGTATGGTCAGAGGTAGACTTGTGAAGCTTGTGTTTAGTCAGAAGTAGACTTTTGAGAAACTATAGTCTGAGGTAAACTTGTGAGGCTATAGTCAGAGGTAGACTTGTGAGGCTTGTGTATAGTCAGATGTAGACTTGTGTGGCCTGTGTATAGTCAGAGGTAGACTTGTGAAGCTTGTGTATAGTCAGAAGTAGACTTGTGAGGCTATAGTCAGAGGTAGTCTTGTGAGGCTTGTGTATAGTCGGAGGTAGACTTGTGAGGCCTGTGTATGGTCAGAGGTAGACTTGTGAGGCCTGTGTATAGTCAGATGTAGACTTGTGAGGCTTGTGTATAGTCAGAGTTAGACTGACGAGGCTTGTCTATGGTCAGAGGTAGACTTGTGAGGCTATAGTCAGAGGTAGACTTGTGAGGCTTGTGTATAGTCAGAGGTAGAATTGTGAGGCCTGTGTATAGTCAGAGGTAGACTTGTGAGGCTTGTGTATATTCAGAGGTAGACTTGTGAGGCTATAGTCAGAGGTAGACTTGTGAGGCTATAGTCAGAGGTAGACTTGTGAGGCTATAGTCAGAGGTAGACTTGTGAGGCTATAGTCAGAGGTAGACTTGTGAGGCCTGTGTATAGTCAGGGGTAGACTTGTGAGGCCCGTCTATGGTCAGAGGTAGACTTGTGAGGCCTGTGTATAGTCAGAGGTAGACTTGCGAGGCTTGTGTATGGTCAGAGGTAGACTTGTGAGGCCTGTGTATAGTCAGAGGTAGACTTGTGAGACTTGTGTATAGTCAGAGTTAGACTTGTGAGGCCTTTGTATAGTCAGAGGTAGACTTGTGAGGCGTGTGTATGGTCAGAGGTAGACTTGTGAGGCCTGTGTATGGTCAGAGGTAGACTTGTGAGGCCTGTGTATGGTCAGAGGTAGACTTGTGAGGCTTGTGCATGATCAGAGGTAGACTTGTGAGGCTTGTGTATGGTCAGAGGTAGACTTGTGAGGCCTGTGTATAGTCAGAGGTAGACTTGTGAGGCTTGTGTATAGTCAGAGGTAGACTTGTGAGGCCTGTTTATGGTCAGAGGTAGACTTGTGAGGCCTGTGTATGGTCAGAGGTAGACTTGTGAGGCTTGTGCATGGTCAGAGGTAGACTGTGAGGCTTGTGTATGGTCAGAGGTAGACTTGTGAGGCCTGTGTATAGTCAGAGGTAGACCTGTGAGGCTTGTGTATGGTCAGAGGTAGACTTGTGAGGCCTGTGTATGGTCAGAGGTAGACTTGTGAGGCCTGTGTATAGTCAGAGGTAGACTTGTGAGGCTTGTGTATAGTCAGAGTTAGACTTATGAGGCTTGTCTATGGTCAGAGGTAGACTTTTGAGGCTATAGTCAGAGGTAGACTTGTGAGGCTTGTGTATAGTCAGAGTTAGACTTATGAGGCTTGTCTATGGTCAGAGGTAGACTTGTGAGGCTATAGTCAGAGGTAGACTTGTGAGGCTATAGTCAGAGGTAGACTTGTGAGGCTTGTGTATAGTCAGAGGTAGACTTGTGAGGCCTGTGTATAGTCAGAGGTAGACTTGTGAGGCTATAGTCAGAGGTAGACTTGTGAGGCTATAGTCAGAGGTAGACTTGTGAGGCTTGTGTATAGTCAGAGATAGACTTGTGAGGCTATAGTCAGAGGTAGACTTGTGAGGCCTGTGTATATTCAGAGGTAGACTTGTGAGGCTATAGTCAGAGGTAGACTTGTGAGGCCTGTGTATAATCAGAGGTAGACTTGTGAGGCTTGTGTATAGTCAGAGGTAGACTTGTGAGGCATGTGTATGGTCAGAGGTAGACTTGTGAGGCTATAGTCAGAGGTAGACTTGTGAGGCCTGTGTATGGTCAGAGGTAGACTTGTGGGGCTATAGTCAGAGGTAGACTTGTGAGGCTTGTGTATAGTCAGGGGTAGACTTGTGAGGCCCGTCTATGGTCAGAGGTAGACTTGTGAGGCTTGTGTATAGTCAGAGGTAGACTTGTGAGGCTTGTGTATAGTCAGAGGTAGACTTGTGAGGCTTGTGTATAGTCAGAGATAGACTTGTGAGGCCCGTCTATGGTCAGAGGTAGACTTGTGAGGCTTGTGTATGGTCAGAGGTAGACTTGTGAGGCCCGTCTATGGTCAGAGGTATACTTGTGAGGTCCGTCTATGGTCAGAGGTAGACTTGTGAGGCCTGTGTATGGTCAGAGGTAGACTTGTGAGGCTTGTCTGTGGTAAAATGGAGACTTATGATGACTGTCTTCAGTCTTCAGCAGTAGACTTTAGAAGCATACTGACATGTCTCATGTCTGTGGACACGAATTTAATCAGAAAAACGCAAACTGCTTA
Organism: Terebella lapidaria; assembly: GCA_949152475.1. Classification (NCBI taxonomy): domain Eukaryota; kingdom Metazoa; phylum Annelida; class Polychaeta; order Terebellida; family Terebellidae; genus Terebella; species Terebella lapidaria. Next base: position 23,551 of record CASCJZ010000065.1, read on the forward strand.
TGTGCCAATGCGTTGACTTCTTTGTCGCTCAACCCTTGTAGAAAGATTTTAATGTAGCGAAATGGTTGTCTGACTGTTACAAAAATGTTGCATATATATAAATATATTTATGTATGGTGACAGACTTGTGAGGCGTGTCTATAGTCAGAGGGAGACTTGTGAGGTCTGTCTTTGGCGAAATGGAGACTTTTAGGCCAGTCTGTGGTCAGATGGATACTTTTGTGAAGCCTCTCTATGGTCAGATGGAGACTTCTTAGACCTCTCTATAGACAGGAGCAGACTTTTCAGGCCTGTTTATGGTCAGAGGTGGAGTTCTGAGGCCTTCAGATGGAAGTTTTGAGGCCTGACTACGGACAGAAGTTCACTTGCCAGACCTGCCTAGTGCCTAGTCCCAGCAGTGGTTCTCCAACCCCCAGATAAGGGAAGGGGGGGGGGGGGGGGTCGTAGACCCACAGAACACACCACAGTGAAAACCCGACATTGCCATTCAAATCATGTGGCTCTATTTTACAACAGTGTTGCCACTCTAGAATGTTTTCATATTCGTTTATACTTACTTTTGAGGCGTGTGGCACACTATGGGGTTGATCTGCGCATTTGTTTACTGGAAAACAGAGAATTTACATTGCCAGCAAACTCGAATGCTTAGAATGTCTGGAAGCACTTCAAATGTAAATTCTCCGTTTTCCAGGGAAACAAATGCGCAGATCAGCACCAAAGTGTGCCACATGCCTCAAAAATAAGTATAAACGAACATAGTAACACTTTGGAGTGATCACACTGTTTTAAAATAGAGCCACACGATTTGAATGGCAATGTCAGATTTTCACTGTGGTGTATCATACGGCTCTACCCCCCTCCTCCCTTTATACAGTGTATGGGGGTTGGAGAGCCACTGCTGGGGCTACCTAGTGCCTATGGTCAGAGAAAGAGAGGCTTGCTTATGTGCCATTGCGTTGACTTCTTTGTCGCTTGACATATGTAGCAAGATTTTAATGTAGCAAAATGGTTGCCTGATTGTTACAAAAAGGTTGCACATATATAAATATATTTATATATGGAGACAGACTTGTGAGGCCTATCTGTGGTCAGCAGGAGACTTGTGAGGCCTGTCTGTAGTTGAGGGTCAGATAGACACGTCAGACATCTGTCTTTGGTCGGAGAGAGACAAGCCTCACAAGTCTACCTCTGTCTATACACAGGCCTCACTAGTCTCGATCTGACCATAGACTTGCCCCACAAGTCTCCATCTGAATACAAAGAGGACTCCAAAGTCTCCTTGTAGACAAGCCTCAGATGTCTTTTCATATATAAACATATTTATATATTTACAACCTTTTTGTAACAATCAGACAACCATTTTGTTACATTAGCATTTGATGCAGGTGTGTGGTCATCTGGCGGATTCTGAGGCATGTTTATGGTGAAGGGAGACAAGTGAATCCTGTCTATGGTCACAGGGAGATATGTGAGGCCTATGTATAGTGGGAGGGAGAATGTGAGACCTGCCTTTGCTCCGAGGGAAAATGTGACGAGATAGTCGTCTGAGACCTGTCTATGGACAGAAGTAGACTTGAATCATGTTGTTCAGGTGCAGACTATTGAGGCCTGCCTATGGTCAGAGGTAGATTTGTGAGGCCTGTCAATGGACAGGAATATACTTGTGAGGTCTGTCTATAGGCCACTTTAGACTTGTGTATCCTGGATATGATCAGAGGGAGACTTGTGAGTTCTGCTGATGGTCAGCATGAGAATTATGAGGCCTGTATATGTTCAGCAATGACTTTTGAGGCCACGGGAAGCTAGTGTGGCTCGATTATGTTAAGAACGAGACATGTGATGGCTAGTTTCCATTGAGTTGACTTGTTTGTCACACAACCCATATAGTAAAATGCTAATGAAGTAAAATGGTTGTCTGATTGTTACAAAAAGGTCACAAATATATACATATGTTTATATATGAAGAGACATCTGAGGCTTCTCTATAAGGAGACTTTATAGTCCTCTTTGTATTCAGATGGAGACTTGTGAGGCCCGTCTATGGTCAGAGGTAGACTTGTGCGGCTTGTGCATAGTCAGAGGTAGACTTGTGAGGCCTGTGTATGGTCAGAGGTAGACTTGTGAGGCTTGTGTATGGTCAGAAATAGACTTGTGAGGCCCGTGTATGGTCAGAGGTAGACTTGTGAGGCCTGTGTATGGTCAGAGGTAGATTTGTGAGGCTTGTGTATAGTCAGAGGTAGACTTGTGAGGCCCGTCTATAGTCAGAGGTAGACTTGTGAGGCTTGTGTATAGTCAGAGGTAGACTTGTGGGGCCCGTCTATAGTCAGAGGTAAATTTGTGAGGCTTGTGTTTAGTCAGAGGTAGACTTGTGAGGCCCGTCTATAGTCAGAGGTAGACTTGTGAGGCCTGTGTATTGTCAGAGGTAGACTTGTGAGGCCTGTGTATGGTCAGAGGTAGACTTGTGAGGCCCGTCTATGGTCAGAGGTATACTTGTGAGGCCCGTCTATGGTCAGAGGTAGACTTGTGAGGCCCGTCTATGGTCAGAGGTATACTTGTGAGGCCCGTCTATGGTCAGAGGTATACTTGTGAGGCCCATCTATGGTCAGAGGTAGACTTTTGAGGCATGTGTATGGTCAGAGGTAGACTTGTGAGGCTTGTCTGTGGTAAAATGGAGACTTATGACGACTGTCTATGGTCAGCAGTAGACTTTAGAGGCACACTGACATGTCTATCATGTCTGTGGACACGAATTTAATCAGAAAAACGCAAACTGCTTATGTGCCAATGCGTTGACTTCTTTGTCGCTCGACCCTTGTAGAAAGATTTTGATGTAGCGAAAATAATGGTTGCCTGACTGTTACAAAAAGGTTGCATATATATAAATATATTTATATATGGTGACAGACTTGTGAGGCCTGTCTATAGTCAGAGGGAGACTTGTGAGGTCTGTCTTTGGCGAAACCGAAACTTTTAGGCCAGTCTGTGGTCAGATGGATACTTTTGTGAAGCCTCTCTATGGTCAGATGGAGACTTCTGCGACCTGTCTATAGACAGGAGCAGACTTTTCAGGCCTGTTTATGGTCAGAGGTGGAGTTCTGAGGCCTTCAGATGGAAGTTTTGAGGCCTGACTGCGGACAGAAGTTCACTTGCCAGACCTGCCTAGTGCCTAGTCCCAGCAGTGGTTCTCCAACCCCCAGATAAGGGAAGGGGGGGGGGGGGGGGGTCGTAGACCCACAGAACACACCACAGTGAAAACCCGACATTGCCATTCAAATCATGTGGCTCTATTTTACAACAGTGTTGCCACTCTAGAATGTTTTCATATTCGTTTATACTTACTTTTGAGGCGTGTGGCACACTATGGGGTTGATCTGCGCATTTGTTTACTGGAAAACAGAGAATTTACATTGCCAGCAAACTCGAATGCTTAGAATGTCTGGAAGCACTTCAAATGTAAATTCTCCGTTTTCCAGGGAAACAAATGCGCAGATCAGCACCAAAGTGTGCCACATGCCTCAAAAATAAGTATAAACGAACATAATGACATTTTGGAGTGATCACACTGTTTTAAAATAGAGCCACACGATTTGAATGGCAATGTCAGATTTTCACTGTGGTGTATCATGTGGCTCTACCCCCCTCCTCCCTTTATATGGGGGTTGGAGAGCCACTGCTGGGGCTACCTAGTGCCTATGGTCAGAGAAAGAGAGGCCTGCTTATGTGCCATTGCGTTGACTTCTTTGTCGCTTGACCCATGTAGCAAGATTTTAATGTAGCAAAATGGTTGCCTGATTGTTACAAAAAGGTTGCACATATATAAATATATTTATATATGGAGACAGACTTGTGAGGCCTATCTGTGGTCAGCAGGAGACTTGTGAGGCCTGTCTGTAGTTGAGGGTCAGATAGACACGTCAGACATCTGTCTTTGGTCGGAGAGAGACAAGCCTCACAAGTCTACCTCTGTCTATACACAGGCCTCACAAGTCTCGATCTGACCATAGACGGGCCTCACAAGTCTCCATCTGAATACAAAGAGGACTCCAAAGTCTCCTTGTAGACAAGCCTCAGATGTCTTTTCATATATAAACATATTTATATATTTACAACCTTTTTGTAACAATCAGACAACCATTTTGCTACATTAGCATTTGAAGCAGGTGTGTGGTCATCTGGCGAATTCTGAGGCCTGTTCATGGTGAAGGGAGACAAGTGAATCCTGTCTATGGTCACAGGGAGATACGTGAGGCCTATGTACATGTATAGTGGGAGGGAGAATGTGAGACCTGCCTTTGCTCCGAGGGAAAATGTGACGAGATAGTCGTCTGAGACCTGTCTATGGACAGAAGTAGACTTGAATCATGTTGTTCAGGTGCAGACTATTGAGGCCTGCCTATGGTCAGAGGTAGATTTGTGAGGCCTGTCAATGGACAGGAATATACTTGTGAGGTCTGTCTATAGCCACTTTAGACTTGTGTATCCTGGATATGATCAGAGGGAGACTTGTGAGTTCTGCTGATGGTCAGCATGAGAATTATGAAGCCTATATACATGATATATGTTCAGCAATGACTTTTGAGGCCACGGGGAGGTAGTGTGGCTCGATTATGTTAATAACGAGACATGTGATGGCTAGTTTCCATTGAGTTGACTTGTTTGTCACACAACCCATACAGTAAAATGCTAATGTAGCAAAATGGTTGTCTGATTGTTACAAAAAGGTTGTAAATATATACATATGTTTATATATGAAGAGACATCCGAGGCTTGTCTATAAGGAGACTTTGGAGTCTTCTTTGTATTCAGATGGAGACTTGTGAGGCCCGTCTATGGTCAGATGGAGACTTGTGAGGCTTGTCTATAGTCAGAGGTAGACTTGTGAGGCCTGTGTATAGTCAGAGGTAGACTTGTGAGGCCTGTGTATGGTCAGAGGTAGATTTGTGAGGCTTGTCTGTGGTAAAATGGAGACTTATGACGACTGTCTATGGTCAGCAGTAGACTTTAGAGGCACACTGACATGTCTATCGTATCTGTGGACACGAATTTAATCGGAAAAACGCAAACTGCTTATGCGCCAATGCATTGACTTCTTTGTTGCTCGACCCTTGTAGAAAGATTTTAATGTAGCGAAATGGTTGCCTGACTGTTACAAAAAGGTTGCATATATATAAATATATTTATGTATGGTGACAGACTTGTGAGGCCTGTCTATAGTCAGAGGGAGACTTGTGAGGTCTGTCTTTGGCGAAATGGAAACTTTTAGGCCAGTCTGTGGTCAGATGGATACTTTTGTGAAGCCTCTCTATGGTCAGATGAAGACTTCTGAGACCTGTCTATAGACAGGAGCAGACTTTTCAGGCCTGTTTATGGTCAGAGGTGGAGTTTAAAGTTAACAATCATATATTAACACATCACACAATATTGATATTTATTCGGTATTGTAAATGTATCTATCGGTATGTGGAAGTGCTTGTGATCCAACAGGGTACATGGACACCGAATTATTTTATGAGTGGTTCACCCAAATCTTCATTCCAAACTGTGGGCGAATGAGGCCTGTGTTGCTAATCTGCGATAATCACGAGTCTCACATTAGCTTAAAGTTGATTGCAAGGCAAAGGAGGAGCAGGTATCCATCTTTTTTTTTGGAGTGATAGACTTGTTGATTGATTTGGTCTATTTCAGAATGTGGATATGCACGAAATGCTAAGTTTTGGTTTTCCATATCAAACAGATTGACGTACTAGGATTGCCAGCACACACAACGCATCTACTGCAACCCTTGGACGTGGCTTTATTTCAGCACATCAAGGCCAAATTCATTTCCATAGCCCAATCCCTAAATTTGTTGCATAACAACAATGTAATCTCACGAGCCAAACTCCCAACTGTACTCAGTTATGCTATCGATAAGGTCTGTTCTCCAAGTACGGTCAAGTCATCATTCACAAAGTGTGGTATTAACCCTCTGAACTCAAAGGCCATCGACTGGGCCCAAGTGCGGCCCTCAAACATCCGGACACCAGTGCAGCAAGAGCAGCAACACAGAAGACAATGCTGAACTGAAAGGATCACACTGTCTGACATGCCACCAAGTCATAAAATGTCATCACCCTGTGCAGTCCGTGCTGGACCTCCCGGAAGAAGTTCAAGATTTTTTCATCGTTCCCGGGACCACCACGAAACCAACAACAGCCAGACGCAGGAAAGTTGTCAACTTTGGCAGAACAATAACGTCGGAAGCCATTTTGAAGCAGCTACAGAAGAAAGAAGAGCTGGACAAAGAGAAGGAGGCGCGAAGGCAGGAAAGACAGAAAAAGGCAGATGAAAAGAAGGAAAGGGCAACGAAGAAAATGGATGCGAAACAGGACACTGCAGCAGGAAAGGGCAAAAGGAGACAGAGAAGTACAAAGAAGCAAATGGAGGAGTCACCAGAAAGAGATGAAGAAGAACAGGGCACACAGAGACAACTGAGAAAGAGAAAGGTTGAGATCAACAAGAGGGCGGAGGGCAGCTGGAAAGAGTACAAGGTAAGAAAGCAGGAAAGAGCAAGGGCAAGAGCAAGGGAAGGGCCAACGGAAAGGACACAAGATCGACAAATAACGACACACACAACAACACAAACATCCATATCGACAATGCATGTGTGAGTGAGAGTGATGATGTATGTAATGTGTGCATGGGCGATTCTCCCCCTTCATCCAGTTCGGGACGACAACCTTGCACGGTGCACTGGATCACGTGCGACACATGTGATAAGTGGTTTCACAACGAGTGTGTTGGCTGCTACGTGGGGGCATTGAGCTTTGTGTGCTCAGATTGTTCTTAAATTTTAGTCTGTTTCCATGTTGCTTTGGGAAATGACAATGTCAACCTATTTGTAAAATTGTATGTTTGTTATGGAAAGTATGACAATTTGTTGGTATTACTGGTAAAATTTTGATGCGGACATTACTGCAATTAGTTTTGATTTGTTAGTGAAAGATTTTCAGTCAGTTTTCGGATGTATTTTGCATGTGCTGTAACATTAAATTGCAATATCATTGTTATTGGTTGTCTAGAACTGTGGGTTCGATTCCCACCCCAGGCTATGGTTCATCATTTGCAGGTATCCAAATTCAATAAGGATGTAGTGGTAAAATCAAACAGCCGATGGCTCATGTCTGGTTATGTGCCTGTCAAATGAGTGAACTTCCACTTTCTGGTTCAGGGCAGTTTCGCCTGGTGGCCCTTTTTGGACAATCAATGCATCGTGAAATACATGTACATAATGAAATCATTAAAATGACATATATTTGATGTTCAAATATATAAGTTCATGTATATATAGATATATATTCAAAGTCGTTGGTGTCCCACCCTTCATTTCTGAATGGCAGGAGGAGAACGTTTCTGGCGACAACTTTTCATGTTATAGTTAAGGGATAAAAACTGGTTTGCCATGATGTTTGTGACGATTAGAAACGCTCGAGGGACTGTGTCGCAGATTTGAGACCGACCCGACGGGGAGGTCTCAAATGTGGTGGCACAGTCCCGAGGGCGTTTCTAATCGCCACAAACGTCATGGCAAACCAGTTTTTATCCCGATTATAACATGGCATTACATTTTAATTGTGTCTTACTTGATTTCCATATGTTTTTGAGCTGAAATAACGCTTACTTCTGAGTCTTGTGTATAGTCAAAGGTAGACTTATGAGGCTTGTGTATAGTCAGAGGTAGACTTGTGAGGCCCGTCTATGGTCAGAGGTACACTTGTGAGGCTTGTGTATAGTCAGAGGTAGATTTGTGAGGCTTTAGTCAGAGGTAGTCTTGTTAGGCTTGTGTATAGTCAGAGGTAGACTTGTGAGGCTTGTGTATTGTCAGAGGTAGATTTTTGAGGCTATAGTCAGAGGTAGACTTGTTAGGCTTGTGTATAGTCAGAGGTAGACTTCTGAGGCCCGTGTATGGTCAGAGGTAGACTTGTGAGGCCTGTGTATGGTCAGAGGTAGACTTGTGAGGCCCGTGTATGGTCAGAGGTAGACTTCTGAGACCCGTGTATGGTCAGAGGTAGACATGTGAGGCCTGTGTATAGTCAGAGGTAGACTTGTGAGGCCTGTGTATGGTCAGAGGTAGACTTGTGAGGCCTGTGTATGGTCAGAGGTAGACTTGTGAGGCTATAGTCAGAGGTAGACTCGTGAGGCCTGTGTGTGGTCAGAGGTAGACTTGTGAGGCCTGTGTATAGTCAGCGGTAGACTTGTGAGGCTTGTCTGTGGTCAGAGGTAGACTTGTGAGGCTATAGTCAGAGGTAGACTTGTGAGGCTATAGTCAGAGGTAGACTTGTGAGGCTTGTGTATAGTCAGAGGTAGACTTATGAGGCCTGTGTATGGTCAGAGGTAGATTTGTGAGGCCTGTGTATAGTCAGAGGTAGACTTGTGAGGCTTGTGTATAGTCAAAGGTAGACTTGTGAGGCCTGTGTATGGTCAGAGGTAGACTTGTGAGGCTATAGTCAGAGGTAGACTTGTGAGGCCTGTGTATAGTCAAAGGTAGACTTGTGAGGCCTGTGTATGGTCAGAGGTAGACTTGTGAGGCTATAGTCAGAGGTAGACTTGTGAGGCCTGTGTATAGTCAGAAGTAGACTTGTGAGCCTATAGTCAGAGGTAGATTTAGGAGGCCTGTGTATAGTCAGAGGCAGACTTGTGAGTCTTGTGTATAGTCAAAGGTAGACTTATGAGGCTTGTGTATAGTCAGAGGTAGACTTGTGAGGCCCGTCTATGGTCAGAGGTACACTTGTGAGGCTTGTGTATGGTCAGTGGTAGACTTGTGAGGCCTGTGTATGGTCAGAGGTAGACTTGTGAGGCCTGTGTATAGTCAGAGGTAGACTTGTGAAGCTTGTGTATAGTCAGAGGTAGACTTGTGAGGCCCGTATATGGTCAGAGGTAGACTTGTGAGGCTATAGTCAGAGGTAGACTTGTGAGGCTATAGTCAGATGTAGACTTGTGAGGCCCGTCAATGGTCAGAGGTAGACTTGTGAGGCCTGTGTATGGTCAGAGGTAGACATGTGAGGCCTGTGTATAGTCAGAGGTAGACTTGTGAGGCTTGTGTATAGTCGGAGGTAGACTTGTGAGGCCCGTCTATGGTCAGAGGTAGACTTGTGAGGCTATAGTCAGAGGTAGACTTGTGAGGCTATAGTCAGAGGTAGACTTGTGAGGCTATAGTCAGAGGTAGACTTGTGAGGCCTGTGTATGGTCAGAGGTAGACATGTGAGGCCTGTGTATAGTCAGAGGTAGACTTGTGAGGCTTGTGTATAGTCAGAGGTAGACTTGTGAGGCCTGTGTATAGTCAGAGGTAGATTTGTGAGGCTATAGTCAGAGGTAGACTTGTGAGGCCTGTGTATAGTCAGAGGTAGACTTGTGAGGCCCGTCTGTGGTCAGAGGTAGACTTGTGAGGCTTGTGTATGGTCAGGGCAAGACTTGTGTGGTCTGTGTATGGTCAGAGGTAGACTTGTGAGGCCTGTGTATAGTCAGAGGTAGACTTGTGAAGCTTGTGTATGGTCAGAGGTAGACTTGTGAGGCTATAGTCAGAGGTAGACTTGTGAGGCTATAGTCAGAGGTAGACTTGTGAGGCCTGTGTATAGTCAGGGGTAGACTTGTGAGGCCCGTCTATGGTCAGAGGTAGACTTTTGAGGCCTGTGTATGGTCAGAGGTAGACTTGTGATACCTGCGTATAGTCAGAGGTAGACTTGTGAGGCTTGTGTATAGTCGGAGGTAGACTTGTGAGGCCCGTCTATGGTCAGAGGTAGACTTGTGAGGCTATAGTCAGCGGTAGACTTGTGAGGCTATAGTCAGAGGTAGACTTGTGAGGCCCGTCTATGGTCAGAGGTAGACTTGTGAGGCTATAGTCAGAGGTAGACTTGTGAGGCTTGTGTATAGTCAGAGGTAGACTTGTGAGGCCCGTCTATGGTCAGAGATAGACTTGTGAGGCTATAGTCAGAGGTAGACTTGTGAGGCCTGTGTATAGTGAGAGGTAGATTTGTGAGGCTATAGTCAGAGGTAAACTTGTGAGGCTTGTGTATAGTCAGAGGTAGACTAGTGAGGCCCGTGTATAGTCAGAGGTAGACTTGTGAGGCTATAGTCAGAGGTAGACTTGTGGGGCTTGTATATGGTCAGAGGTAGACTTGTGAGGCTATAGTCAGAGGTAGAATTGTGAGGCATGTGTATAGTCAGAGGTAGACTAGTGAGGCCCGTGTATAGTCAGAGATAGACTTGTGAGGCTATAGTCAGAGGTAGACTTGTGAGGCTTGTGTATGGTCAGAGGTAGACTTGTGAGGCCTGTGTATAGTCAGAGGTAGACTAATGAGGCCAGTGTATAGTCAGAGGTAGACTTGTGAGGCTATAGTCAGAGGTAGACTTGTGAGGCTTGTGTATGGTCAGAGGTAGACTTGTGAGGCTATAGTCAGAGGTAGACTTGTGAGGCATGTGTATGGTCAGAGGTAGACTTGTGAGGCTATAGTCAGAGGTAGACTTGTGAGGCCTGTGTATAGTCAGAGGTAGACTTGTGAGGCTATAGTCAGAGGTAGACTTGTGACGCCTGTGTATATTCAGAGGTAGACTTGTGAGGCTCGTATATAGTCAGAGGTAGACTTGTGAGGCCTGTGTATGGTCAGAGGTAGACTTGTGAGACTATAGTCTGAGGTAGACTTGTGAGGCCTGTGTATAGTCAGAGGTTGACTTGTGAGGCCCGTCTATAGTCAGAGGTAGACTTGTGAGGCCTGTGTATGGTCAGAGGTAGACTTGTGAGGCCTGTGTGTGGTCAGAGGTAGATTTGTGAGGCTTTAGTCAGAGGTAGTCTTGTTAGGCTTGTGTATAGTCAGAGGTAGACATGTGAGGCTTGTGTATGGTCAGAGGTAGACTTGTGAGGCCTGTGTATGGTCAGAGGTAGACTTTTGAGGCTTGTGTATAGTCAGAGGTAGACTTGTGAGGCCCGTGTGTGGTCAGAGGTAGACTTGTGAGGCCTGTGTATTGTCAGAGGTAGACTTGTGAGGCCTGTGTATGGTCAGAGGTAGACTTGTGAGGCTTGTGTATAGTCAGAGGTAGACTTGTGAGGCCTGTGTATAGTCAGAGGTAGACTCGTGAGGCCTGTGTATGGTCAGAGGTAGACTTGTGAGGCCTGTGTATGGTCAGAGGTAGACTTGTGAGGCTATAGTCAGAGGTAGACTCGTGAGGCCTGTGTATGGTCAGAGGTAGACTTGTGAGGCTTGTCTGTGGTCAGAGGTAGACTTGTGAGGCCTGTGTATAGTCAGCAGTAGACTTGTGAGGCTTGTCTGTGGTCAGAGGTAGACTTGTTAGGCTATAGTCAGAGGTAGACTTGTGAGGCTATGGTCAGAGGTAGACTTGTGAGGTTTGTGTATAGTCAGAGGTAGACTTATGAGGCTTGTGTATGGTCAGAGGTAGACTTGTGAGGCTATAGTTAGAGGTAGACTTGTGAGGCTATAGTCAGAGGTAGACTTGTGAGGCCTGTGTATAGTCAGAGGTAGACTTGTGAGGCCTGTGTATGGTCAGAGGTAGACTTGTGAGGCTATAGTCAGAGGTAGACTTGTGAGGCCTGTGTATAGTCAAAGGTAGACTTGTGAGGCCGGTGTATGGTCAGAAATAGACTTGTGAGCCTATAGTCAGAGGTAGACTTGTGAGGCCTGTGTATAGTCAGAGGCAGACTTGTGAGTCTTGTGTATAGTCAAAGGTAGAGTTATGAGGCTTGTGTATTGTCAGAGGTAGACTTCTGAGGCCCGTCTGTGGTCAGAGGTAGACTTGTGAGGCTTGTGTATGGTCAGGGGTAGACTTGTGAGGCCTGTGTATGGTCAGAGGTAGACTTGTGAGGCCTGTGTATTGTCAGAAGTAGACTTGTGAAGCTTGTGTATAGTCAGAGGTAGACTTGTGAGGCCGGTATATGGTCAGAGGTAGACTTGTGAGGCGATAGTCAGAGGTAGACTTATGAGGCTTGTGTATAGTCAGAGGTAGACTTCTGAGGCCCGTCTGTGGTCAGAGGTAGACTTCTGAGGCCCGTCTGTGGTCAGAGGTAGACTTGTGAGGCTATAGTCAGAGGTAGACTTGTGAGGCTTGTGTATGGTCAGAGGTAGACTTGTGAGGCTATAGTCAGAGGTAGACTTGTGAGGCCTGTGTATGGTCAGAGGTAGACTTGTGAGGCTATAGTCAGAGGTAGACTTGTGAGGCCTGTGTATAGTCAGAGGTAGACTTGTGAGGCTATAGTCAGAGGTAGACTTGTGAGGACTGTGTATAGTCAGAGGTAGACTTGTGAGGCTATAGTCAGAGGTAGAATTGTGAGGCCTGTGTATAGTCAGAGGTAGACTTGTGAGGCTCGTGTATAGTCAGAGGTAGACTTGTGAGGCTATCGTCAGAGGTAGACTTATGAGGCTTGTGTATAGTGAGAGGTAGACTTGTGAGGCCCGTCTGTGGTCAGAGGTAGACTTCTGAGGCCCGTCTGTGGTCAGAGGTAGACTTGTGAGGCCTGTGTATAGTCAGAGGTAGACTTGTGAGGCTTGTGTATGGTCAGAGGTAGACTTGTTAGGCTATAGTCAGAGGTAGACTTGTGAGGCTATGGTCAGAGGTAGACTTGTGAGGCTTGTGTATAGTCAGAGGTAGACTTATGAGGCTTGTGTATGGTCAGAGGTAGACTTGTGAGGCTATAGTCAGAGGTAGACTTGTGAGGCTATAGTCAGAGGTAGACTTGTGAGGCCTGTGTATAGTCAGAGGTAGACTTGTGAGGCTTGTGTATGGTCAGAGGTAGACTTGTGAGGCTATAGTCAGAGGTAGACTTGTGAGGGCTGTGTATAGTCAAAGGTAGACTTGTGAGGCCGGTGTATGGTCAGAGGTAGACTTGTGAGGCTATAGTCAGAGGTAGACTTGTGAGGCCTGTGTATAGTCAGAAATAGACTTGTGAGCCTATAGTCAGAGGTCGACTTGTGAGGCCTGTGTATAGTCAGAGGCAGACTTGTGAGGCCTGTGTATGGTCAGAGGTAGACTTGTGAGGCTATAGTCAGAGGTAGATTTGTGAGGCCTGTGTATGGTCAGAGGTAGACTTGTGAGGCTATAGTCAGAGGTAGACTTGTGAGGCTTGTGTATAGTCAGGGGTAGACTTGTGAGGCTCGTCTATGGTCAGAGGTAGACTTGTGAGGCTTGTGTATAGTCAGAGGTAGACTTGTGAGGCTTGTGTATAGTCAGAGGTAGACTTGTGAGGCTTGTGTATAGTCAGAGATAGACTTGTGAGGCCCGTCTATGGTCAGAGGTAGACTTGTGAGGCTTGTGTATGGTCAGAGGTAGACTTGTGAGGCCCATCTATGGTCAGAGGTAGACTTGTGAGGCCCGTCTATGGTCAGAGGTAGACTTTTGAGGCCTGTGTATGTGGTAAAATGGAGACTTATGACGACTGTCTATATTCAGGAGTAGACTTTGGAAGCATACTGAAATGTCTATCATGTCTGTGGACACGAATTTAATCAGAAAAACGCGAACTGCTTATGTGCCAATGCGTTGACTTCTTTGTCGCTCGACCCTTGTAGAAAGATTTTAATGTAGCGAAATGGTTGCCTGACTGTTACAAAAAGGTTGCATATATATAAATATATTTATATATGGTGATAGACTTGTGAGGCCTGTCTATAGTCAGAGGGAGACTTGTGAGGTCTGTCTTTGGCGAAATGGAGACTTTTAGGCCAGTCTGTGGTCAGATGGATACTTTTGTGAAGCCTCTCTATGGTCAGTTGGAGACTTCTGAGACCTGTCTATAGACAGGAGCAGACTGTTCAGGCCTGTTTATGGTCAGAGGTGGAGTTCTGAGGCCTTCAGATGGAAGTTTTGAGGCCTGACTACGGACAGAAGTTCACTTGCCAGACCTGCCTAGTGCCTAGTCCCAGCAGTGGTTCTCCAACCCCCAGATAAGGGAAGGGGGGGGGGGGGGGGTCGTAGACCCACAGGACACACCACAGTGAAAACCCGACATTGCCATTCAAATCATGTGGCTCTATTTTACAACAGTGTGGCCACTCTAGAATGTTTTCATATTCGTTTATACTTACTTTTGAGGCGTGTGGCACACTATGGGGTTGATCTGCGCATTTGTTTACTGGAAAACAGAGAATTTACATTGCCAGCAAATTCGAATGCTTAGAATGTCTGGAAGCACTTCAAATGTAAATTCTTCGTTTTACAGGGAAACAAATGCGCAGATCAGCACCAAAGTGTGCCACATGCCTCAAAAATAAGTATAAACGAACATAATAACATTTTGGAGTGATCACACTGTTTTAAAATAGAGCCACACGATTTGAATGGCAATGTCAGATTTTCACTGTGGTGGCTCTACCCCCCTCCTCCCTTTATATGGGGGTTGGAGAGCCACTGCTGGGGCTACCTAGTGCCTATGGTCAGAGAAAGAGAGGCCTGCTTATGTGCCATTGCGTTGACTTCTTTGTCGCTTGACCCATGTAGCAAGATTTTAATGTAGCAAAATGGTTGCCTGATTGTTACAAAAAGGTTGCACATATATAAATATATTTATATATGGAGACAGACTTGTGAGGCCTATCTGTGGTCAGCGGGAGACTTGTGAGGCCTGTCTGTAGTTGAGGGAGACCCATGGGACGTGTCTATGGTCAGATAGACACGTCAAACATCTGTCTTTGGTCGGAGAGAGACAAGCCTCACAAGTCTACCTCTGTCTATACACAGGCCTCACAAGTCTCGATCTGACCATAGACGGGCCTCACAAGTCTCCATCTGAATACAAAGAGGACTCCAAAGTCTCCTTGTAGACAAGCCTCAGATGTCTTTTCATATATAAACATATTTATATATTTACAACCTTTTTGTAACAATCAGACAACCATCTTGCTACATTAGCCTTTGAAGCAGGTGTGTGGTCATCTGGCGAATTCTGAGGCCTGTTTATGGTGAAGGGAGACAAGTGAATCCTGTCTATGGTCACAGGGAGATACGTGAGGCCTATGTATAGTGGGAGGGAGAATGTGAGACCTGTCTATGCTCCGAGGGAAAATGTGACCAGATAGTCGTCTGAGACCTGTCTATGGACAGAAGTAGACTTGAATCATGTTGTTCAGGTGCAGACTATTGAGGCCTGCCTATGGTCAGAGGTAGATTTGTGAGGCCTATCCATGAACAGGAATGTACTTGTGAGGTCTGTGTATAGGTCACTTTAGACTTGTGTATCCTGGATATGGTCAGAGAGAGACTTGTGAGTTCTGATGATGGTCAGCATGAGAATTATGAGGCCTGTATATGTTCAGCAATGACCTTTGAGGCCACGGGAAGCTAGTGTGGCTCGATTATGTTAAGAACGAGACATGTGATGGCTAGTTTCCATTGAGTTGACTTGTTTGTCACACAACCCATATAGTAAAATGCTAATGTAGCAAAATGGTTGTCTGACTGTTACAAAAAGGTTGTAAATATATACATATGTTTATATATGAAGAGACATCTGAGGCTTGTCTATAAGGAGACTTTGGAGTGTTCTTTGTATTCAGATGGAGACTTGTGAGGCCGGTCTATGGTCAGATGGAGACTTGTGAGGCTTGTGTATGGTCAGAGGTAGACTTGTGAGGCCTGTGTATGGTCAGAGGTAGACTTGTGAGGCTTGTCTGTGGTAAAATGGAGACTTATGACGACTGTCTATGGTCAGCAGTAGACTTTAGAGGCACACTGACATGTCTATCATATCTGTGGACACGAATTTAATCGGAAAAACGCAAACTGCTTATGCGCCAATGCGTTGACTTCTTTGTCGCTCGACCCTTGTAGAAAGATTTTAATGTAGCGAAATGGTTGCCTGACTGTTACAAAAAGGTTGCATATATAAATATATTTATATATGGTGACAGACTTGTGAGGCCTGTCTATAGTCAGAGGGAGACTTGTGAGGTCTGTCTTTGGCGAAATGGAAACATTTAGGCCAGTCTGTGGTCAGATGGATACTTTTGTGAAGCCTCTCTGTGGTCAGAGGCTTGTGGTCAGAGACTTCTGAGACCTGTCTATAGACAGGAGCAGACTTTTCAGGCCTGTTTATGGTCAGAGGTGGAGTTCTGAGGCCTTCAGAGGGAACTTTTGAGACCTGACTATGGACAGTAGTTCACTTGCCATACCTGCCTAGTGCCTAGTCCCAGCAGTGATTCTCCAACCCCCAGATAATTGGGGTCGTAGTCCCACATGACATACCACAGTGAAAAGCCGACATTGCCATTCAAATCGTGTGGCTCTATTTTACAACAGTGTGGCCACTCTAGAATGTTATTATATTCGTTTATACTTACTTTTCATGCGTGTGGCACACTATGGGGTTTATCTGTGCATTTGTTTACTGGAAAACAGGTCTCTGTCTGACCATAGGCAGGCATCACAAATCTATTTCAACCCATAGACAGGCCTCGCAAATCTCCCTCTGACCATACACATGCCTCACAAATCACCCTCTGACCATACACAGGCCTCACAATTCTCCTTTTGACCACAAACAGGCCTCAATATTCTGCCTCTGACCATAGACATGCCTCACACGTCTCTCTCTGACCAGGAACAGGCCTCAAAAGTCTCACAAGTCTCACTCTAACAATACACATAGGGGGACATGTGAGGCCTGTTTTTGGTAAGAGGGGGAATTGTATGGCCTGTTCATGTTCATTGGTCTCTCTGTGGACATGTCTAGGGACCTGTTTGTGGTCAGATGGAGAATTGTGAGGTCTGTCTGTGGTGAAATGGAGGCCTGTCTATAGTCAGAGGGAGACTTGTGAGGTATGTCTGTGGTCGAATTCTAAACTTTGAGAACAGCATGTGGTCAGATGGAGATGTGCTGCCTCTCTATGGTCAGATTGAGACTTCCAAGACATAGACAGGTGTAGATTTGTCAGGTTTGTTCATGGTCAGACGTAGAGCAATGAGGCCTTTTTATGGTCAGAGGGATGTATGGAGGCCTGTCTGCAATTGATAGTCAGAGGGAGACGTGTGAGGCCTGTTTGTGGTCAGAGGCCTGTGTGTGGTAAGACATTGACTTGTGGGGCATGTGATGGTAAGAGATAGACTTGTCAAGGTAAAAGTAAAGTTATCGCATTTGATATAGCGCTCTTTACAGCGGATGTATGCTTTCAGAGGCACTTCACACTTTGACCCCCAGTCTGAGTACCAGTACTTGGAGCAGCCCATTTAATCCTGGGTGGAGATTAGACAGTTAGTGATAAATACCTTGCCTAAGGACACTAGTGAAATAACACAGCAATCCAGCCAGTGACTCGAACCCAGGACCTTTGGATCACGAGCCGGCCACCTTTCTCACTGCGCCACCGACCTCCACATTTATTTGCCATTAAGGTGACTCACTTGTCACACAACCTATGTTGCAAAATGTTAATGTAGCAAAATGGTTGCCTGATTGTCACAAAATGGTTGTAATTAGGCATCCCGATTGGAAATCGTGAGGCCTTATGTTTCTGTCTGCTTTTGTTTCCGCCGTTTGGTTTCAAGATGATAACTTTTGTTAGTCTCCATTAATTTTTCCCCACACTCGGCCGCCCCCCACCCCCCAGGCCCTTGTGCCTGACTGTCATGTTAAGTTGTCAATCCATTCTGCCTCCCACACACACATAGCTCCCCACCCACCAGCCCCCCTCTGCCACCTACCCAGGCTACCCCAACCCATCACTATAGTTCTGTGGCGGGCTGTCTGCTAGTGTCTGGTGGGGTGGGGGAGTAGGGGCCTAGAGCGAAGTGTGTTTATATGGAATAAACTGGCCAAACTGGACAGCTAGGTGATAACCCATCAAAAAGGCAAATGGGGTGAGGGGATTTACAGGCACTGCAGTGATACATGTACATGTAACTTCACCATGCAGATTATAGTAAATTGTCCGACTTGCTCCAAACATCAGTCACACAATTAGAACGATACCTTCCAGAAAAATGAGGGATGCCACAAAGCCTTTAGCATGTTTAGGCTCTAATGTCTAGTTAGGCATCCCGATTGAAAATCGGGAGGCCTTATGTTTTTGTCATTTTTTTTTTCTTCCGCCGTTTGGTTTCCGGACGATAACTTTAGTTTGCCTCGATGTATCTTTGCCAAATTTTCACCACTGGTCAGAAATGATATGTGGAAGAACCCTATTGTTTTTGAGCCGGATCCGAGGTCCGTGAGGATGAAATCAAGGTTGTTTTTTGTCACTTTGTTTCCATGCGATAACTCAAAAAGTATTTATGCCATGGCTACAAATCTTTCCAAAGAGGTTCATATACCACCAGGGAAGAACCCTATCGATTTTGGGATCAATCCGTCAAACGACCTTCAACCTAGAGCTTGAAAGAATTTTTGCTGATTCATCGCTCAAATGCTTTGTGATAAGCATACAATATATGTCGAGCAGACAATCCCACTGACTGATTATCTATACATGTCCAGGAACCAGTAAACTTGCTGTCAGACTGCCACTGATCTACACAACCTGGTGTTAATTAAATACATCACCTGTTCAAAAAGTGTTAAGGCAATACCCCAAACCACCCCCCCCCTCCCCTGTCAGCCAGTTTTTATCTGCATATGAATGTAGCAATGTATCAGTGACTTGTATGCACTGCCCCCCCCCCCTTCCCCTTCTCCTGTCCCCTCACCCCAGTTTACTATACATGTACTAACACCAACAGGTTGGAACAATGCCCTCCTTCCCTTTCTAAAGAAAACGGCTATATAATGATGAGCCAAGCTAAAAATAACAGCTTTGAAGGTATGCCTGGGCCTTGGTTGCCAGTCAATTGTATTCAGCTTAAACAGCACTGTGTTTATCTGGTTGAAACTATATGCATTGTTTTGTTTTCTAGCTGTATTTCACATGCAATGACCAAATTATCATTGTTTTACTTAGTCAGAACCCAGAATAAGTTCCTATTTACTTGTATTATGAATGTAGAAATTTTCATTTGAATATCTGTACATTTAATACTTATTGAAATGTTCTTGAAATATGATTAAAAGAAAATATATAATTAAAATGTACTATCAATATAACAGGCGATTCTTTAAAAGCATATTGTTTTACATTCGGCAATAGTACCTGAAGAATATTGTGGAAGCCAGAAACACACTGAATAAGTATACTCTGATGGCAAATATCTGATAGGCATTTGTCTAGTGAGCAACTGCTATAATTTGAGCTCTCACTCCCACCTGTGTTCAATAATCCTGGTATGTTTATTATTATATCAGTCAAGTTTCACCATTAGAAAAGAAAAGAAAAACTGGGGGATGCCACAAAGCCAATATGCTTTTATGTCTAGTTATAGAAATATATTTACATGTATATATGGTGAGTCTATGGGGAGACTTGGGTGTGGTCATATGGGGATTGGCCTGTCCATGGTCAGATAGATACTTATGAGGCCTGTTTATGATAAGAGGTAGACTTGTTTGGCCGGTCTGTGGTCAAAGGTAGATATGTTATCTGCCCATGGGCATTGTGGAGATAGTGAGGCTTGTTTAGACATGTTAGGCCTGTTTATGGTTTATGTGATATGTCCATGGGCATTGTGGAGATAGTGCAGTAAGGTGCAGGATCTTACAATAGCATACAGTAGCAAAAATCAGATGCTACTGCTATTGCTACTGCTATACTTGTATCCCAGACCACACAATAGCACACAGTAGCAAAAGCGTATGCTACTGCTACTGCTATACTTGTATACCGACTGGGACGCTACTGCTATTGCTACTGCTACTCCTCCAATGTCTGGTCTGGGAAGCGCACGCTACTGCTATTGCTACTGCTACACCTGAGCTTGATCTGTGACCGGACGCTACTGCTACTGCTATTGCTACTGCTACTCTCCGGCTTGATCTGAGACCGGGACGCTACTGCTACTGCTATTGCTACTGCTACTCTCCGGCTTGATCTGAGACCGGGACGCTACTGCTACTGCTATTGCTACTGCTACTCTCCGGCTTGATCTGAGACCGGGACGCTACTGCTACTGCTATTGCTACTGCTACGCTCCGGCTTGATCTGAGACCGGGACGCTACTGCTATTGCTACTGCTACTCCCCAGCTTGATCTGAAACAGGGACGCTACTGCTACTGCTACTCCTCCAATGTCTGGTCTGGGAAGCGCACGCTACTGCTATTGCTACTGCTACACCTGAGCTTGATCTGAGACCGGGACGCTACTGCTATTGCTACTCTCCGGCTTGATCTGAGACCGGGACGCTACTGCTATTGCTACTGCTACTCCCCAGCTTGATCTGAAACAGGGACGCTACTGCTATTGCTACTGCTACTCCCCAGCTTGATCTGAGACTGGGACGCTACTGCTACTGCTATTGCTACTCCTCCAATGTCTGGTCTGCGAAGCGCACGCTACTGCTATTGCTACTGCTACTCCCCAGCTTGATCTGATCCGGGACGCTACTGCTATTGCTACTGCTACTCCCCAGCTTGATCTGAAACCGGGACGCTACTGCTATTGCTACTGCTACTCCCCAGCTTGATCTGAGACTGGGACGCTACTGCTATTGCTACTGCTACTCCCCAGCTTGATCTGAGACCGGGACGCTACTGCTACTGCTATTGCTACTGTTACTCCCCAGCTTGATCTGAAACCGGCATGCTACTGCTATTGCTACTGCTACTCCCAAGCTTAATCTGAGACCGGGACGCTACTGCTATTGCTACTGCTACTCCCCATCTTGATCTGGGAACCGGACGCTACTGCTATTGCTACTCCTGAGCTTGATCTGAGACCGGGATGCTACTGTTACTGCTATTACTACTGCCACTCCCCGGCTTGATCTGAGACCGGGACAGCCTTGCTATGAACATTTCCAGTTCTATATTAAACAACATACATGTTAAGATATTGTCATGTCTTTCTGCGAAAAGGGCCAACATGGAAAATGATATGGAATAAACCAATTAGTTTATAAGATAATTCTAGTACTATACTGAGAGTACTGCATACCAGTAACATTGCGGTGGGCCGACAGGAAAAATGATATGGAATGAACCAATTAGTTTACAAGATAATTCTAGTACTATACTGAGGGTACTGCGTACCAGTAACATCGAGGTGGGCCGACAGGGAAAATGATATGGAATGAACCAATTAGTTTACAGGATAATTCTAGTACTATACTGAGGGTAATGCGGACGAGTAACATCCAGGTGGGCCGACAGGGAAAATGATATGAACCAATTAGTTTACAAGATAATTCTAGTACTATACTGAGGGTACTGCGTACCAGTAACATCGAGGTGGGCCGACAGGGAGAATGATATGGAATGAACCAATTAGTTTACAGTTTATAAGATAATTCTAGTACTATACTGAGAGTACTGCGTACCAGTAACATTGCGGTGGGCCGACAGGAAAAATGATATGGAATGAACCAATTAGTTTACAAGATAATTCTAGTACTATACTGAGGGTACTGCGTACCAGTAACATCGAGGTGGGCCGACAGGGAAAATGATATGGAATGAACCAATTAGTTTACAGGATAATTCTAGTACTATACTGAGGGTAATGCGGACGAGTAACATCCAGGTGGGCCGACAGGGAAAATGATATGAACCAATTAGTTTACAAGATAATTCTAGTACTATACTGAGGGTACTGCGTACCAGTAACATCGAGGTGGGCCGACAGGGAGAATGATATGGAATGAACCAATTAGTTTACAGGATAATTCTAGTACTATACTGAGGGTACTTCGTACCAGTAACATCGAGGTGGGCCGACAGGGAAAATGATATGGAATGAACCAATTAGTTTACAAGATAATTCTAGTACTATACTGAGGGTAATGCATACGAGTAACGTCGAGCTGGGCCGACAGGGAAGATGATATGGAATGAACCAATTAGTTAACAAGATAATTCCAGTAATATACTGAATGAAGGTAATGCGGACGAGTAACATCGAGGTGGGCCGATAGGGAAAATGATATGAAATGAACCAATTAGTTTACAAGATAATTCTAGTACTATACTGAGCGTAATGCGGACGAGTAACATCGAGGTAGGCTGACATGGAAAATGATATGGAATGAACCAATTAGTTTACAAGATAATTCTAGTACTATACTGAGGGTAATGCGGACGAGTAACATCGAGCAGTAGCGTCCTGGCCTTGGTTCAAGCTGGGGAGTAGCAATAGCAGTAGCAGTAGCGTCCGAATCCCAGACCACACATTGGAGGAGTAGCAGTAGCAGTAGCGTCTGAATCCCAGACCACACATTGGAGGAGTAGCAGTAGCAATAGCAGTAGCAGTAGCATCTGAATCCCAGACCACACATTGGAGGAGTAGCAGTAGCAATAGCAGTAGCAGTAGCGTCCCGGCCTTGGTTCAAGCTGGGGAGTAGCAATAGCAGTAGCAGTAGCGTCCGTCTCCCACACCAGCCCTTGGAGGAGTAGCAATAGCAGTAGCAGTAGCGTCTGAATCCCAGACCACACATTTGAGGAGTAGCAGTAGCAATAGCAGTAGCAGTAGCGTCCCGGCCATGGTTCAAGCTGGGGAGTAGCAATAGCAGTAGCAGTAGCGTCCCGGCCACGGATCAAGCTGGGGAGTAGCAATAGCAGTAGCAGTATCGTCCGTCTCCCACACCAGCCCTTGGAGGAGTAGCAATAGCAGTAGCAGTAGCGTCTGAATCCCAGACCACACATTGGAGGAGTAGCAGTAGCAATAGCAGTAGCAGTAGCGTCCGCCTGCCAGACCAGACCTTGGAGTAGCAATAGCAGTAGCAGTAGCGTCCTGGCCTTGGTTCAAGCTGGGGAGTAGCAATAGCAGTAGCAGTAGAGTAGCAGTAGCAGTACCGTCCGTCTCCCACACCAGCCTTTGGGGGAGTAGCAATAGCAGTAGCAGTAGCGTCCGTCTCCAACAACAGCCCTTGGAGGAGTAGCAATAGCAGTAGCAGTAGCGTCTGAATCCCAGACCACACATTTGAGGAGTAGCAGTAGCAATAGCAGTAGCAGTAGCGTCCCGGCCTTGGTTCAAGCTGGGGAGTAGCAATAGCAGTAGCGTCCCGGCCACGGATCAAGCTCGGGAGTAGCAATAGCAGTAGCAGTAGCGTCCGCCTGCCAGACAAGCCCTTGGAGGAGTAGCAATAGCAGTAGCAGTAGCGTCCGTCTCCCACACCAGCCCTTGGAGGAGTAGCAATAGCAGTAGCAGTAGCGTCTGAATTCCAGACCACACATTGGAGGAGTAGCAGTAGCAATAGCAGTAGCAGTAGCGTCTGAATCCCAGACCACACATTGGAGGAGTAGCAGTAGCAATAGCAGTAGCAGTAGCGTCTGAATCCCAGACCACACATTGAAGGAGTAGCAGTAGCAATAGCAGTAGCAGTAGCGTCCCGGCCTTGGTTCAAGCTGGGGAGTAGCAATAGCAGTAGCAGTAGCGTCCCGTCCATGGATCAAGCTGGGGAGTAGCAATAGCAGTAGCAGTAGCGTCCATCTCCCACACCAGCCCTTGGAGGAGTAGCAATAGCAGTAGCAGTAGCGTCCGAATCCCAGACCACACATTGGAGGAGTAGCAGTAGCAATAGCAGTAGCGTCCCGGCCTTGGTTCAAGCTGGAGAGTAGCAATAGCAGTAGCAGTAGCGTCCCGGCCACGGATCAAGCTGGGGAGTAGCAATAGCAGTAGCAGTAGCGTCCGCCTGCCAGACAAGCCCATGGAGGAGTAGCAACAGCAGTAGCAGTAGCGTCCGAATCCCAGACCACACATTGGAGGAGTAGCAGTAGCAATAGCAGTAGCAGTAGCGTCCCGGCCTTGGTTCAAGCTGGGGAGTAGCAATAGCAGTAGCAGTAGCGTCCGAATCCCAGACCACACATTGGAGGAGTAGCAGTAGCAATAGCAGTAGCGTCCCGGCCTTGGTTCAAGCTGGGGAGTAGCAATAGCAGTAGCAGTAGCGTCCGCCTGCCAGACAAGCCCTCGGAGGAGTATCAATAGCAGTAGCAGTAGCAGTAGCATCCGAATCCCAGACCACACATTGGTGGAGTAGTAGTAGCAATAGCAGTAGCAGTAGCGTCTCGGCCTTGGTTCAAGCTGAGGAGTAGCAATAGCAGTAGCAGTAGCGTCCCGGCCACAGATCAAGCTGGGGAGTAGCAATAGCAGTAGCAGTAGCGTCCCGGCCACGGATCAAGCTGGGGAACAGCAATAGCAGTAGCAGTAGCGTCTGATTCCCAGACCACACATTGGAGGAGTAGCAGTAGCAATAGCAGTAGCAGTAGCGTCCCGGCCTTGGTTCAAGCTGGGGAGTAGCAATAGCAGTAGCAGTAGCGTCTGAATCCCAGACCACACATTGGAGGAGTAGCAGTAGCAATAGCAGTAGCAGTAGCGTCCCGGCCATGGTTCAAGCTGGGGAGTAGCAATAGCAGTAGCAGTAGCGTCCCGGCCACGGATCAAGCTGGGGAGTAACAATAGCAGTAGCAGTAGCGTCCGTCTCCCACACCAGCCCTTGGAGGAGTAGCAATAGCAGTAGCAGTAGCGTCTGAATCCCAGACCACACATTGGAGGAGTAGCAGTAGCAATAGCAGTAGCAGTAGCGTCCGCCTGCCAGACCAGACCTTGGAGTAGCAGTAGCAATAGCAGTAGCAGTAGCGTCCGAATCCCAGACCACACATTGGAGGAGTAGCAGTAGCAGTAGCGTCCCGGCCTTGGTTCAAGCTGGGGAGTAGCAATAGCAGTAGCAGTAGCGTCTGAATCCCAGACCACACATTGGAGGAGTAGCAGTAGCAATAGCAGTAGCGTCCGAATCCCAGACCACACATTGGAGGAGTAGCAGTAGCAATAGCAGTAGCAGTAGCAGTAGCGTCCCGGCCTTGGTTCAACCTGGGGAGTAGCAATAGCAGTAGCAGTAGCGTCCGTCTCCCACACCAGCCCTTGGAGGAGTAGCAATAGCAGTAGCAGTAGCGTCTAAATCCCAGACCACACATTGGAGGAGTAGCAGTAGCAATAGCAGTAGCAGTAGCGTCCTGGCCTCAGATCAAGCTGGGGAGTAGCAATAGCAGTAGCGTCTGAATCCCAGACCACACATTGGAGGAGTAGCAATAGCAATTGCAGTAGCAGTAGCGTCCTGGCCTTGGTTCAAGCTTAGGAGTAGCAGTAGCAGTAGCGTCCGAATCCCAGACCACACATTGGAGGAGTAGCAGTAGCAATAGCAGTAGCAGTAGCGTCCCGGCCTTGGTTCAAGCTGGGGAGTAGCAATAGCAGTAGCAGTAGCAGTAGCGTCCCGGCCACAAATCAAGCTGGGGAGTAGCAATAGCAGTAGCAGTAGCGTACGCCTGCCAGACAAGCCCTTGGAGGAGTAGCAATAGCAGTGGCAGTAGCGTCTGAATCCCAGACCACACATTGGAGGAGTAGCAGTAGCAATAGCAGTAGCGTCCGCCTGAAAGACCAGACCTTGGAGTAGCAGTAGCAATAGCAGTAGCGTACTGGCCTTGGTTCAAGCTGGGGAGTAGCAATAGCAGTAGCAGTAGCGTCTGAATCCCAGACCACACATTGGAGGAGTAGCAGTAGCAATAGCAGTAGCAGTAGCGTCCCGGCCATGGTTCAAGCTGGGGAGTAGCAATAGCAGTAGCAGTAGCGTCCGTCTCCCACACCAGCCCTTGGAGGAGTAGCAATAGCAGTAGCAGTAGCGTCCCGGCCTTGGTTCAAGCTGGGGAGTAGCAATAGCAGTAGCAGTAGCGTCCGTCTCCCACACCAGCCCTTGGAGGAGTAGCAATAGCAGTAGCAGTAGCAGTAGCGTCTGAATCCCAGACCACACATTGGAGAAGTAGCAGTAGCAATAGCAGTAGCAGTAGCGTCCGAATCCCAGACCACACATTGGAGGAGTAGCAGTAGCAATAGCAGTAGCAGTAGCGTCCGAATCCCAGACCACACATTGGAGGAGTAGCAGTAGCAATAGCAGTAGCAGTAGCGTCCCGGCCTCGGATGAAACTGGGGAGTAGCAATAGCAGTAGCAGTAGCGTCCGCTTCCACGACCATGCGGAGGAATAGCAGGAGCAATAGCAGTAGCATTCGGCTCACGTACCAGGGCCGTGAACAGTAGCAATAGCAGTAGCATGGGAATAGCACGTAATAGCAAATTTATCGTTCAGAATATACATTGGCCGACATAGCAGAATAGCATGCCTCCGGGCAAAAATGTACAATCCTGCACCTTCCTCAGATAGTGAGGCTTGTTTAGACATGTTAGGCCTGTTTATGGTCAGCAGTCGACGTGCTAGGCCTGTCTGTGGTCAGAGGGAGACCTGTGAGGCCTGTCTGTGGTCGGATGGAGACCTGTGAGGCCTGTCTGTGGTAAGAGGGAGACCTGTGAGGCCTGTCTGTGGTCAGATGGAGACTTGTGAGGCCTGTCTGTGGTCGGATGGAGACCTGTGAGGCCTGTCTGTGATCAGAGGGAGACCTGTGAGGCCTGTATGTGGTCAGATGGAGACTTGTGAGGCCTGTCTGTGGTCCGATGGAGAATTCTGAGGCCTGTTTATTTTAAAAGGGAGACAAGTCAGGCCTGTCTATGGTCACAGGGAGAACTGTGAGATCTCGTCTTTAGATCGATTCGTCTTTAATATGAATTCATGAACTTGGTCAAATAACTCTCTGTTCCAATTGGCATCACATAAATTGTGTCCAAACAGAAAAATGTCAGTGATGCGTTTCTTTTCAGCGTTTGACATTGAGTTCATATTTAATTCAGGCCATATGCTTGAGAGGAGGGGGGCGGTGGTGGCAAACAACGTTGTGCGGGCAGCTACATAGGCAGGACAATCAATCATATAATGTACCGAATCTTCATTTCGAAACCCACAGGATGCACAAACAGAACTATCTGTTCATAGTCGAAGGGAGAATGTGAAGCCTGTCTATGGTCATAGGTATACCTCTGAGACCTGTCTATGGTCTGAGGTAAATGTCTGAGGCTTGTCTGTGGACAGAATCCTGTCTATATTTATGTGCAGACTAATGAGGCCTATGGTCAGAGGTAGATTTGTAGGGCCTGTTCATGGACTGGAATATAATACTAGTATTGTGAGGTCTATCTATAGGCCACTTTAGACTTGTGTGGCCTGGATATTGTCAGAGGGAGACTTGTGAGTTCCACCGATGGTCAGTATGATAATTATGAGGCCTGACTATGTTCAGCATGGACTTTTGAGGCGACGGGAAGCTAGTGAGTAGTGAGGCCCGATAATGTTCAGACGGAGACTTCTGACGGTTAGTTGCCATTGAGTTGACTTGTTTGTCACACAACCCATGTAGCAAAATGTTAATGTAACAAAATGGTTGTCTGATTGTTACAAAAAGGTTGTGAATATATACATATGTTTATATATGGAGATACATCTGATGCTTGTCAATATGGAGACTTTGGAATCCTCTTTGTGGTGAAATGGAGACTTGTGAGGCCTGTGTATGGTCAGATGGATACATATGAGGTATGTTTATGATCAGAGGGAGATTTGTGATCTGTGGTCATAAGGAAACTTGTGCGGCCTGTCTGTGGTGACAGGTAGACTTGTGAGGCTTGTCTGTGGACAGGCGGGGACTTATGAGGACTGTCTACAGTCAGCAGGAGACTTCAGAGGCATATATATGGTTAGACGTAGAATTGTGAGCTCTGTGTATGGTAAAAGGGAGACTTGTGAGGCCTGTCAATGGTCAGAGTGAGACTCGTCAAGCCATATAGGTAGACTTCCTAACCCTATCTGTGTTCAGAGGGAGAGCCTGTATGTGGTCAAATGGAAACTTGGGTCTGTGGTTAGAGGTAGATTTATGAGGCCTGTCCTTGGACAGAATTAAACTTGTGAATCCTGTCTATGGTCAGAGGTAGACGATTGAGGCCTGTTCATTGACAGAGATATATCTGTGAGGCCTTTCTATGGTCAGAGATAGACTTGTGAGGTCTTTCTTTAGGTAAAGGTAGACGGGGGTGGTCTGCATATGGTCAGAAGGAAACTTGTAGGGCCTGTTTATAGACAGAGGTAGACTTGAGAGGCCTGTCGATGGCCAGAGAGAGACTTTCGGGGTCTGAAGCAGACTTGTGAGGCCCGTTCATGGTCAAAAGGATGTGTGTAAGCTCTGTTCATGGTCAGTGAGATGATACTGAGACTTGTGGGGCCTCCTTACAGTCAGAAGGAATATTGTGAGGCATGTTTGTGACCAGACGTAGAGTTACGGGGCTTGTTTTATGGTCAAACGAGACTGTGCGGGCTGTCTATAACCAGAGGGAAACATTTTGGGTCTGTATGTGTCAAATGCAGATTTGTGAGGCCTGTTTATGGTAAGAAAGTGACTTCTGAGGGCTGTCTGTGGTCAGACAGAGACATGTGAAGGCTGTCTATGGTCAGAAGGTGACTTGTGTGGTATGTCTATGATCAAAGGGAGACTTGTGAGGCGTGTCTATAGTCAGTTGGAGACCTGTAAGGCCTGTTTATGGTCAGTGGTAATATTGGAGTTGTTGGATTGGTATGTGGACATGTCCATGAATCAAGTTTTTTACAGCCCATCTCTGATTAATTGAATGCAATAAAAAACTAGAGTAACTAACTGTAGATGTGGAGTAGGCCGCTGCAACCTGCTACACCTTTGTTGCTATATTATACTGAATGACTGATGAAATGATTGCACATTTTGACATAAAAAAATGGCTGTAAATGTACAAACAGTACATAAAAACAGTTTTAAAAAATACCACATTTAATGTGGCACTTGATCGCTCGTTGTAGCCGGAGTGAGTCATATTTTATCAAACGTAGTTTATGATTTAGCCCCAACCTTAGGGTATTGATCACCCTACACATTCTCAACCCTCTGGGCAGCATACAACTATGCCTAGGTCACATTTGCACCGGTCGCCGGCCGATGCGAATACATCGGTGGTTCTCACCGATGTTCCGGCCGCCGGTAACTTTTTTCAGGTATCTTTCACATATCTCTCAAGTGGTCATGAAAGCACCGGGCATTGGCAGATCACCGGTGTACACCTATCCGGACATCGTACACTGACCGGCCGGCATAAGTAGGAATGTGGGGAGAATGTGTACCTTGATGCCTACGGGAGACCAACCAATCACCTAGCAGGCATCGGCAGGTGACCGTCTGACGCCCGGACGGTTCTTCCCTGGTGGGCGAAACATCGGCCGATTGCCGGACGGGTGCCGGACAGTCTGTCTCCGATATATAAAGGCAGTCTGTGGTTGCCCGCCAGATACACATTAGATGGCGCTTAAAGTGTCCACGCAAAATTACAGAATTATTCGAACTTTCTCATAGATTGGAAATGCTTGAATTACCACTAGGGTAATTGACTATGGAAAAATAGAAATCATCACGCTTGTCATACAATCTGATTGATAGGTTAGAATCATCAGATAGTTGGAAAAAAATAGCAGAGTCTGTAGTATTCTTAATTTCAAGTTCATTGGGATATATGACATCCAAATAGTCACCGAACTTGGAATTATTTAGCGACAATACATCGTCTATATATCGAAAAGTGAAATTAAAATTACATGTTTGTTTCTTAGAACCCCCTCATTGTAAATGTTGGATGAAATCTGATTCATATGAGTATAAAAACAGGTCTGCCAATAATGGTGCACAGTTTGTACCCATGGGAATACCAATAGTTTGTTGAAATATTCGAGCACCAAATTCCAAAAATATCAATCATAAAGTTAACCATATTTACCACATCTATTTCAGTATATTTGTATGGGGCATCAGAGTCGCCTTGAGCGGTATTATATTTAACTACAATATATTGGTACCGACGTTGTTCCTTTTTGGAGAAAAATGAATTATTGATGAGTTTTTTTAGCTGAAACTTCAGTTCAGAATGAGGTATAGTTGTGTACAAAATGGAAAATCAAATGCTTTGACAGACGTTACTTTTGAAAATGTGTGAGCATGTAGATATTCCAATAAAGATTTGGAATTTTTCAATATCCACATTTGGTTTATACCACTTCTAGAATAGATGGTTTCACAGTACTTTCGGAGACCCTGTTTGATTTTAGACAATATAACAGTTAATACAAATTATTATCAAATCGCTTAGACAAAAATTAATAGACAAGTAATTAAGAGACAAAAAAATAATTATTGAAGATTAATTAATAGACAAAAAAATAATTAATAAATATTATCCATATGATAATGGGTATCGACCGGCCAACCAATCACGCCCTACCGGAAACCCCACGGTACCCTACAGATAACTGCTAGGTGACCGTCTCGTATGTACAAATCGGCCAAATATCGGAAAAGAACCTCCCGCACATCCATCGGTGCCTGGCATGATACCCTGCGTTGACCGTCTCGTATGTCAAAATCGATCGATAATCTGAAATACACCCACCGCACATCCATCGGCGCATGACAGGATACCCTGCGGTGATCACCTGGTGAACTACTCATATCAATCGGCCGATAAATTTGGTCGATCCCCTCGGCGCCCGATGGGCACATGGAGGAGCTGTGATCGGTCGCCGGCAGGTCTGACAACGATTAACAGGCGATGTCATTTTTTCCACCGGTCGCCGCAAGAAAATAACTCTGCGTTATTTTCTTCCGATGCCTCCACCGACGTGTCTACGATGTCCGATTGCTGCCCGACAGTCACGGATGACCCTCCGGCGCTCGGTGGGTGACCGGCCGAAATGGCCAAATTTCAGCCTTTTCACGCATCGTAACCACATCTGAGGAGGCATCGGTGCAAATGTGACTTAGGCATTAGGCTATGGTCACAACCTCAAAAAATAACCTGCTCGGCGACCGAGCAGCGAGTTTTTAGCCAATTTCGTCCGGACATCGTGCGGCCGCCGCCCAGGCACTGCTGGTGTTTCAACAGTCGCTGTTAGTATTTTACACATCGCCCGATCGCTGCTGAAAATTCAATGCGTAGTTAAAATTATAGCGGCACCTGACCAGTTTTCACTCGCCGACCACGATATGCTCGATACCTGCCACTGCCTGATCGTTCTCCGCCCAGGCACCTACCTAGTCGAGCGATCGCCGTTGACCAATTGATGCAAAAATAATCGAGACTGCCGTATGGAAGATTGATGAGCATTTATCGACCGGACGAGGCTAGGAGATTGGTCGATCATCGGACTGTGACTTTAAAATGGGTGAGTGACTGGGCAGTATATCGACCGTTCAACGGCCGGGCATCGGTAGAGCTTTGTATATCTTTTGCAAAATCTAAAAATCATGAAATACAAACAGCACCAGTTCATAATTCATCAGTCGTCATTCTGATTTTTCACCACATGCTCACAGACTGCTCGCCGTCTCCCAAAACTGCTGGGCGATGCCTTATTTCCAGCACTGACCGAGCAGGCTACCAATCGGGCGGTCGCTGCTCTAGGTTCTGACCATAGCCTTAGGCCATGGTACAACCTCAAGAGCAGCGAGTTTTAGCTAATTTCGTCTGGATATCGGGCGGTATCCGCCCAGCCGCTGCTGGTGTTTCATCAGTCGCTGTTGCTATTGCACACATCACCCAATCGCCGCCGGCGCCTGACCAGTTTTCACTCGCCGACCACAATATGCTCGATGCCTGACACTCATCGAGCGATCGCCGTCAACCAGTTTATGCAAAAATAATTAAGGCTGCAATATCAAATAAATATTTACCGCCCGGACGATGTCGGCCGGGAGATCGGTTGATCAACGGACGGTGATTTCAAAATCGGTGGGTTACTGGGCAGTA
Organism: Terebella lapidaria; assembly: GCA_949152475.1. NCBI lineage: Eukaryota > Metazoa > Annelida > Polychaeta > Terebellida > Terebellidae > Terebella > Terebella lapidaria. Next base: position 55,298 of record CASCJZ010000065.1, read on the forward strand.
AGTCGACAGGGCAACAGCCGGGCATCGCTAGGGCTTCGTAAATCTTGTGTAAACTCTAAAAATCGAATAGGCAGCAACAGCTGATAATGCAAAATCGGCCAGTCGCCGTTCTGATTTGTGACCACATGCTATATAGACTGCTTGTCGTCTTCCACAGCTTATTCTCAGCAGTGACCGAGCAGGCTATTAATCGGTCGGTCGCTGCTCTAGGTTCTGACCATAGCCTAACCAGCCAGCTTGCTGCCCTTGTTTTGCTGAATTAACTCCAACCATTATCATGTCTTTTGAGTGACCGGAGCCTCCAAAAAAAGTTCAGGTGTCAGGGTTCAAATTCGATCGGCTGTGATGCAAACTTCTGAAGTGTTAATTGGAACGGATGAAATGCTAAACACATATGTTTATCCCCATTTATGTTACAAAAAGGTTGTATATGGAAATGTATATATTATGTAACAAAATGGTTGATGTTACAAAATGGTTAGGTTTTTGCATGACCATTGAACCTTGACCATTTTGTCACATACTTTTTGCTACACAAAATATATATCTTATATACCTAACGTAGGGGTATGGTTAAGATGTTGCCTGCTGCATGCAAGACTCATTAGGTCACATACAATGGATCAGCACTTGCGAAGAAGCGAAATCTTGAAAATTGAAGAATGTGACAAAAAGGTTGGATTTTTACCATGTGGCAAAAAGGTTGAAAAAATAGATATATATATATATATATATATATATATATATGTGCACATATAAGGAAATCATGTATGCTGGATGTCTGCGAACTATATGTTTTCTCTCATCATGTTAAAGCATTCCTTGGGTATATTTGCTGATGGCATAACGTGGTCAGATTAGGTCCATTGACGCTACTATGACAATTCCCACGATAGGGCATCATGCATATATCACCAAATGGCATTTATCCACAAGCATTTATTCACAACGGATTCATGTGTTGTAGTACTGAAATGTGAAATTTGAAGTTTTTACAATGTGCTTCAATTTGGCTAGGTTATTCCAAATTACAATAGTGCAAACAGATTTTTAAATGGTTATCTTAATTTCGAACATGTGTAAAATGAACATCTAATACAAATCTCAAGATACACTGTGATGGTGTGATTTTTTCACCGAATGCTTCAGGCACAACAGCAAAATATGAACGAGATACATACGAGTAATGCATTACAACATATTATAAGTACTATTTTTTTAACATAAATGTATACATATTAAGGCACGATATAGATATGAAATCATTTTCATCTTTGCTCTGACATATTCACAGTGTATTACTGTAGAATTTTACAGGTTCCCAAGTGTACGTTTGCAATCAGTCCGCTAGTTTCGTGAGAAGGATTCATAAGCAACTGGTTCCTGTGAAAAGATAAACAACATCATGTGTTGAAAGGAGTAGCAACAGACTCATGCTTACTTCAAATTTGAACAAGTCAAAGAAATTTGTCAGTCACCGTTTGTATGTTTTGCATATCCAGGCCCTCATAGTTCTCAACATGGGACGCTCCCAAGTCGTCATATAGGTTCGTTTCCTGACAATGTAGAAACGAGAGCAACAGTGGAACAGTCATGTACATAAATATACAGAGGAAATGTATTCAGAGGCACTTCGGCTAAGTCAAGCGCAGTGTGCATGTGCAAACTTATATATGTCTTGTTGCAGCGAGTGTATGATATCTTTTCTGTGATATTATTAATTACCTTAGAAACTTCAGAACCAATCAGCTCGTCATATTGCTTGTCCACTTGAGAAGGTAGATCCATGTTCTCGTATTGAATCTCTGGGCGATTGGCTTCAACGTTCTGTAGATAAACATGACGAGGTGTCTTTTCAGTGTTTACGTGAACTTTGGTTTTTGTGATTGTTCTGTATTCACCTTGTGTAGCAGTCTACCTGGGCATTCTGTCTGAAATCTGTCGTATTGTCGTTGTGGCGAGATGTGTTCGTTGTTCCTTCTCTTTTCTAGAGTAAAATGTTACATTGTTATATTCATTTTGACATATTATACATGAGAACGATTGCTTTACTTTGGACTCATTTTGATTCGATATATCCCTCATCTTATTATATATTATATGGTGAGCTGAATGTATTAAAACCTTTGGAAGTTTTCCTTTCCTCCACAGAACCACAAGGACAGTGGCGAGGGCAGCTGCAGCGACAACTCCAACAACACATCCCACAATGATGCCAACTGGTGGCCCTCCTGTGACACAAAGTAAACTAAAGAAATATTCATGGTGAACAATTCATGTTTGACCACGTTTCCTTTAAATCTGAATTAGTCAAAATTAGTAACAAACAGTCGGCTCGCTCTGGTTGTTGAGCGTTTTATATCGACGCTAACTTGTACAACATTTGTGATGTTGTTTACTTCAGCCTGTGTTGAAAATGTACCAATTATCACGTGACAGTTACCTATATTGGACATATAATCATAGCTCGTTTGGTACACGACGTCCTGTCCGTCATACAAGTAGAAATCAAATACGAAGCTCTCGGCCTCAGGCAGCCTAACGATGTAAGGTGTCGTATGAAGGTCGAGAATTTCCGTCATGATAAAATAGTGATCATCATTCATATCTGAAGCGTTAACATTCATGTGTGAGGCTGATTCCTGGTTAGTCAACTCCCAGTCTATGAATGCCACGTTTTTGTCCCTGTCGACATCTATTGCTGGATCACCATCAAAGGACGGCTGGTCTGTGTAACATAACATTCAAACCAGTCACCCACGATGAGTACAGTGCTACCCCGTAATCTGTAATAACAAAATCTGCAGGCATGTGCATTATACCATACACAATTTCCTGATTATTATCATATAACTCGTTAAATAACTTCTTGTATAGAGCAAACTTCATCGTTAACTTTGTATGTTCTACTCTCTATCGTATACGTATACTTAAAACCTTGCCAAGGGAAAACATAAGCAAATACCGAGTGTTCTGTTGGTGACGGAAGGTCCTGGTGTGGTACCAAACTCATTCCGTGCATCCACCTGGATCTTATACACCACTGACGACACAATTCCTTCACTCTCAGCCAGTCGCACGTCCACCAACATTCCGTCCTCAAACCCAGAGCCCTCTACCTCAAGGACTCGGCTCTCTCCAGTGTCCTGTCTGGTATAGGACACCACAAAGTTCTGATCAGCACCGCCGTTATACCCGGCCGTCCACTGCAGATAGATGCTGACGGCTGTGGTCCTGGTACACGAGAGTGCTTCAGGGGGATCTGGTGGACCTGAAAACGTTATTTCATGTTGCTTTAGGTAAACTATATGTCAATACTCACCATTAAGGGAAAGTAAATTTTTTTCCCGAATTTTACGTACACACATTTTCAGGGGTAACTAACGATGTGCTACTAAATAAAGTGAGCATACCTTCTAGCATAACGACAAGAGTAAACACTAAGCGTTGACCGAGTCCATTGTCACTGGCCATTGTGTAAGTTCCATAATGTGTCGCCGTCAGGGTCGGTATTTCAAAACCAATAATTTTCTGGTAGTGGTGGGATGTCGACAATGTTGTTATAATTATGTCGTCCGGCAAGTTGGACACCTTGGCTGTTCCATTGAGAGATTCGAATGTCCAATTCACTTTTGATATGGGAGAGAAGGGATTGGCGAACTGACATATCTGCTCCTGTAAGTTGACATCTAAAGAGACACCTCGCTCGATTTCTCTGGTCTGATTGTCACAGAAGTGAAAACCACCTGCAACCAAATTCCACATAATCATGATTTATTCCACTGAAAATAATATGGATCTCGAGTTAAAGCATCGAATGTCAGATGGGCTCGGGAATTATCGAATCGTGCATCACATGTGACAATCATTCCTCTCGTTTACAATAACTCGTTTACAATGGACCTCCCATTCCCTCTCATTCATTGTTCAAATTGCCACCCGTCCATCAGAGAAGGCTGCGATTGGATCAATCGAAAGGTAGATTTGCGCATACAAACGCATTTATGCCCCAGAATGATGACATACGCATCGAATATGCATGATAGTAACACTACCAGAGCATAAGCTCACACAGTTTTGCCACACTGTTCCGAATGTTTTTAACTCCGACCAGCATTCAATATTTTATGCCATTGAAGTAAGACACAGCGAACTCATTATGAACATTGCCAATTTGATATTAAACTTTTGTGAAGTATTCTTTTCTTGCCTGAAGCATCAATGTCACAAAATGTTACCAATATACCATTAGAATCCATCAAAACTAGTTATACCTGCCGGAAAAAAAACAATGAACAGGACTTCCAACTGAGTGAACGTCATCAACAACGGTGAACCAACAGGAATGATTGTCACATTTATTGCATATTTGCAGTCAATAGAGTCCATGTTTCTCAACTACTTTTCAAGAAAAAAAAAGAATATTCTCCCTTTTCCAAAGAAATTATCATTAACGAGATTATGCATGACACAAACATTGAGTGGAATGAGAAATCAGTGTCAAGTGATATAGGCAATATTGAATTTGGTGGGGGGGGGGGGGGACGCTGAACACCGGATATCAAATGCGAACCGGGTTGTCAAATATTTCATAGATATGTCACAATTAAGGGAACGTTCCAGAACGTTTTGCTGCATTGAACGCGCTACTATTAGTTTTCCCTAAACAAATACTCACAGAGAGTATTCAAAACTGTGGAAACAAATGGTATATGTCAAGAATGCCAACATCAATATTTCTGATTGTGGACATACCTATAAACGTATTTATTACTCAACACTGGCATGTCAATGTATACGAAGCTCATACATGCATTGTAAAATTTGACTTAGCTGCTATTTTTATCTGTAAATTTAATGGGTATGCTAGGTATTAATTGTGAGCGATCTTTCTCTCTTGGGGGAAGAGGGTGATTAGGCTTGATTTCTAGGATCATGAGCAGCTCAGTTTTTTTTTAAAAAAAGTTTTGTACAAGCTATACATATCTACAAGCTAGACATATCCATAATGGCAGGAGCTTTATCGGACAAGCAAGTAATGTGGTATTTTCGTCGACCCTGTGGGATTGAGACAGTTCGTGGCCATAGAGTGCCAATGGTAGGGTAAATATCGTGGATACTCTTAACATAAGCCCATAACACAAATAAATGTGAAAATAACAATCAAAGATGCCCGTGTCCAATTACCAAGAAGTTTTGAAAACACTGAAAAAAGGGCTGGCAGAATGTCGAGTGGATGTCACGTAGCGTTCCATTATTAGTTCGTTCACTTTAGTGAAATTTCTGTGTGGGTTTCATGTCATTCATATCTAAGATAACCCAGACCTTTATTCGAAATTCCCCGCCTGACCGACTCCGACACTTGGACTCTAATAATTCCAAATCTCATTGCATTATTACCATGTCTGAAAACTAACTGAGCATACAACGACCAACCTTTGATATCAATATCCTTATCCACTTCCTGTGTAGTTTGCGAAAGGTCATTCCTCGCTGAACACTGATATGTTCCCGAGTCCAGAACGCTGATCGACACAAAGTTGTATGTAGCATTTTGTCCAAACACTGACGCGATGGGCGTTGTGGAGTTCTTTATGATGATCTCAGAATCAGGTCTGCTTGTAACTGAACAAACTAGAGTCAGAGCGTCCCCGTGGAATACCTCTCCAGGAGAACCACTAAAGTATGTGATTTCTGTGGCATCTAGAAATTATAATAATCAACATTTTAAGATTTTTTGTTCTTCTTCTTAATCATTATTATCATTATTATTTTATTTTTTTCTATTTTTTTTTTACAGCGACAACACTAAAATATTAGTCAGAATCATCTGGCTATTGTACAGTATAATATATGTATAGTGTTATGATCCTGGAATGAGTCAAAGTGAGAACCATACACACATCTAACTGTCAGCGTGATGCTTGTGGAGGTACTGAGTGTAGACCCTTCCTCCTGCGCGGTACACGTGTACACTCGCTGGGCGTCTTCCCTCAGTACCCCCTCAATCGTCAGCTGTCCCCATGCCACAGTGTGTCTGTCTGTGGGGAGAGATTGTCCGTCCCTCGTCCACGTGTACGTCATTGCTGGTATCAGGCTGGGAGGTTGTGATTGGCTGCTGGCTGTACAGGTCATAGTGACGTCATCACCATCCACTGGGTCTGCCAGACTTGTCGCTATACTTGGTTCTGTCGGTGTCACTGTGAAAATATAATAATTCACACTATCTAACATGTCGATACGTATGCTGTTGATTAACTTGCACCTGGTACAGTGCACAACGAAGGTTATTTCTTCAAATTATTCGTGGTAGTAAAACCATTCATATGTATTCATATGATTCTGGCGACCTAAATATAAAAACCTTCTATTTGTCAGGAGTTTTGCTTTCCGAGGGAGAGAGTTAGTATTGTCCCCTGCGTCCGATATTAGCGGCTTATGAGTGGCGCTATTCTTGCTTCTATGCATCAGTACGTTTTAATGTTATTTTAAAAATGTTGGTTTCAACAAAAGTATGGATGCAATTGCCAAAATAAATGTTGTTGGTTTTTGGTTTGTATAAGCTTTAGGAATCTATTGATAGCTAATAATCGCAAAATATCCAGAAAAATTTGATATTTGATTCGTTCTGGACGAGATGGTCGTATGCTGATAAACTTAAAAAAAAAATACTTATATAACAGACCTTCGGTAATTACCTTTGACTAGGCTATATCATGGTTTCAGAGTCTTTCAGGCTAAGGGACTACCTATATAGATACAGACATAGACGTGGAATCAATACCCAGTATTAAGTATTCCGAGCAAAAAAAAACAGGGTCCGTTATCCAATCTCATAGTCCGGGGACAGAAAGTCATATCAGGCATACGAAGTGAGAGAAAACAAAAATGACAGGGAAACTCATGAACCCCCAAAAATGGCCATTAGGAGGTGAAATCAGGTGTTCCGGAAAGAGTGAGCATTTCCTGCCCCGTCATGAATTTCCCAAAATTAACATGAAAACAGATCTAGTTGGATGGAAGACATGGATTTGCTGTATAGTGGGGCAGCTTAGGGCCATTTTTAGGTCGAATCGTTCAGATTGTGATACAAGCAGGAAATTTCACACAAACGTTCACCATACGCCACTTTTCAAAATTGAATGTTTAGCCACTCTGAAAAAACAAAATGGCCGCCATTTTCCAAGATGGCCGCCATAGGGTCTGTACCAGGCCTTTTCATTCAACGAAAATCATCAGCGCACATCACAGTCCGCACAATAATTCTTGACATGTTTTTTTTTTGATAATTAAACAATATCCAATTTAAAACCAACGGTTGACCCCCTAGTGTACGTTTTGTCACTAGGGAGAAGATTTTTTTTCCAAAAACGGCATAAAAATGCAAATCAGGAACCGCCATTAATGAAATATCTATTTTTGGCAATATCTCGATAACTAAACACCCAATCATAATGGTTGAAGTGTCTATACCTATGTTTTTATGGTCAAGGAACACGACTATGCCATCCAAAAATGCCAATTATGCATATTCATTCATCAATATGCAAGTTAGAAGCCACTTACATCATCGAAAATTCTATATTTATATGATAAACTTCATAAATACACAACTGATTGTTATGATAAACACGTATACTCCTATTTTTCTTGTTCAAATCAAGAATGCCCGCTTGTTTCAGTCACATATCGAGTAATCGAGAGAATTGGGCACGCGCGTGAGGCAATTGACACTGGCTAGTTTAAAATAGTAGACTTCCTGGGGCAGGCGAGCACTGATAACTAGTCAGTGTGAAAAGTTTATTGTCTGCTGATTGTACAAGCACGTCAAGTAATTGCGCGCGGGATGGTGGTGGGGGGAGGGAGGGGGGCTGGAGGCCTCCTGGTTCGATATAGTTACGATAAAAATTTTCCCGCGGTTCAAAAGCCGCGAAGTAGTTTGGACATCAAAACCGCGAAATTTGTTTTTAGAAATATCACGTCGAGAACCGAGCATCCAATCGTAATGATTGAAAAGTCTATATATACCCTGCTTTTTAACGTGTTTACACCCTTTTTGTTGCTGATAGTTGTGCGATCCTGATTGGCATCGTATTATAACTTGGCATACTTCACCTGGCAGTCAAATTGACCAAATTTCACATTTCTATCCCAAAAATTAAAAAAGCTGACAATCTACCCGGATGTTAAATTTCAGCGCAAAATGGGATATCATTAAAACGAGCCTATTCGGGAATTTTGGTCGTGTTTACGTCCTTCAGGATTATTATAAAGTATTTTAATTTTGGAAGAGAAGACACATTAGGGATGAATTCTACACGAAGATGCTGATTTTGAAAGATGCACCGCTACAGAAGCGAGCAAATGTACAAAATCGTATGTGGATCCAGGAATTCAATGATAGGGATGAATTTAACATTCGGTATGTCAAGTGCTGATACGAAACCATTTGGGATCGCGGTAAAAACGTGTTAGAAGAGTCAATATGGCGATGTCTTTAAAAGTTATTCATACAAATTTATTCTTTAATATGTATAGTAGAAGAAATCATTCGTCAATTTTTTTTAGTGTGAAAAAGAATAAAAATATTTCATTAAAAAATTGATGAAACACTACATTAATTAAAATAGTTACTCAGCCATCCAGTCAACCATTATAATTACATACTACTATTTACATGCAATATACAGCTTCTTATGACAAGTGAAAATAAAGGAACCAACTATTTATATACAATATTATGCAGGTAACTTTGTATACAATATGCAACATAATATTGTGACCAAAATACTAAAAATAAATGGAATTTAATCAATAAGTTACAATAATTCAGAGATGGTGAGTCATAGGGCTAAACGAACGTAATTTTTCGGACTCGTCACACTAGACTAGCACGTCTAAGGGATATGTTTGACCTCGGCCTAAGATTGTTCCGCTGAGTATTTATTTTTCATTTCCGTCGATATCTCGGAAACCGTGTGTCATACAGCGAAACAGATTTCTGGCCTTGGACGAAAATGTCTTTGGGGGTGAACTTGGCCCTCGGCCAATTTTTTTTGTGCTGAGTCAGCAATTTTCATTTTCAGCCATATCTCGGAAACCGTGCATAGACGTGGAATCAATACCCAGTATTAAGTATTCCGAGCAAACAAAATAAGGTCCGTTATCCAATCTCATAGTCCGGGGACAGAAGGTCATATCAGGCATACGAAGTGACAGAAAACAAAAATGAAACTCAATGAAACTCATGAACCCCCAAAAATGGCCATTAGGAGGTGAAATCAGGTGTTCTGGAAAGAGTGAGCATTTCCTGCCCCACTAGTGGCACCCGTCATGAATTCCCCAAAATTAACATGAAAATAGATCTAGTTGCATGGCAGACATGGATTTGGTGTATTTATCAACCAGATCATGATGACGTCCATAGAATTTCTTAAACGCAGCTATAAGTCTTGGTATAACATATCCTTGTCGCAGCAGTTTAGAGACTAGCTGGGCACTCCGATAGACAAAGTCCTCATATTTGCAACTAGCTCTGGAATAGCGTATAAGTTGAGAAACAAACACACCATATGCCGGTGACATAGGAATGTTACTGCTTAGAAAAGGGGAATTGACTATGGAAAAATTGAAATCATCACGTTTGTCATATAATCTAGTTGACAGGTTAGAATCATTATCAATCTCCAACCTCAGGTCTAGATAGTTGGAAAATTAGCGGAGTCTGTAGTATCCTTAATTTCAAGTTCCTTAGGATATATGACATCCAAATAATCACCAAACTTGGGATTATTTAGTGACAATAAATAGATAATGCATCGTAGAGTGAAACGGACATTATTTTCATACTGGTCACTCTGAACGAGCATGTTTTAAGGGTATGTTGGGTGAACTTGGCTCTGGGCCATTTTTGCTGAGTCAGCAATTTTCATTGTCAGCAGTATATCGGAAACGGTGCATCTTATAGCGAAACAGCCATTCTTTTCGGACTCGTCATCCTAGACAAACATATCTTAGGGGTATGTTGGGTGAACTTGGCCCTGGACTTGTTTTTTCCTGAGTCAGCATGTAAATAGTTTAAATAATAAATGAAGCAATCGCTCAAAGAGCTAGGACTTGGCAAAATAAAGTCAATGAAATGAAGAGAAGTCTATCAACAAGTTTTGGTTTATAAATGCTTCATACATACTATAATAGTTTAATCAATAAGTAAGTTGTACATGTATTAAATTGCACAGTTATGCTATAAAAGACATGATCCTGTAAGTTAGAGAGAAAAAAAAAATTTGAGAGAGAGTTGAACCCGGGTCTATGGATTCGAAGTCTTACGCTCTATGCACAGCACCAACATGACCGACAGCTTGAAGTGGTGTATGTATTGTAACAGGTGCTTTAAAAACCGGGAATGGCGCCGCTTCGTCACCCCCAAAACTTTTGATATACAGGAGCCTGCTGCTTGACACAGACTGTATTTAGACATGAATGTTAGACTTTATTGTACCAGTTGGACACCCCCGAGTCAGAAAACAAAAGAAACGTTGTTTGAGACTTGCATTTGGATACATATGATATACTCTACTACTAGGCAACCGAGTGTGTATATTTAGGATGAGACATGTCCACAGGGGGTAATCGTTTCTACAGCTTATTGGCGTGTGAACGAATTGAGAATCAGATTCACCCCACTGTTCTTTCTACTTTGATATCTCGGCGAGTTTTCAATTTATTCCAAATGTGAAAAGTGCACCATCAACTAGAAATAACACTGAAGCTGGCTGCATGAAAAGTGAGTTGGAGATAAAAGACTTTTGACGGAGGGTTGAACACGGGTCTGTGGATTCAAAGTCTTGCACTCTATGCACAGCACCAACGCTGCCGACAGTATGAAACAGTGTATTTCATGTAACAGTTACTTTATAGTTTTCCAGCCTCCATAGTTATAGCTATGTAACGGTTTTTCAGTCGCCAAGACAACAGTTTTTAAGCTATGACCTTCAAAATCAATAGGCTTGTGCAGGAGTCGTATGCGCATCTTCTTTGAAAATTTCATGTCATTCCGACAAGGATTGCGCCCGCTATCGTGCGAACAGACGGACAGAACACATATTTGATCGCTGAGCAACATACAACTGAAGCAATCGCTCAGAGAGCTAGGACTTGGCAAAATAAAGTATTGAACTGGAAAAGAAGTCTATACACTAGCTTTTACACTAGCTTGATACAGTTATTAAATTGTGTTGTTATGTTGTTTAGAATGAAATTCATGATCATGATTGTGTAAGTTGAAAATAAAAATAAAATAATTTCAAGAGAGATTTGAACCCGGGTCTGTGGATTCAAAGTCCTGATCTCTACGCACAGCACCAAAGTGGCCGACAGCGTCAAGTTGTGTTGTATTGTGACAGTTCCTCTATGCCAAGTTACTGCTAAAAACCGGGAATGGGGCCCGTTTGCTCCGACGGTTGATCACCCCCAATAGTTCTGATATAAAGTGGCCTGTCGTTTGACACAGACTGTATTAAGAGTAGAGTTTTAGGCTTTGTTATATCACTAGTACATCACTGAGTCAGAAAACCACCAAAATGTTGTTTGAGATCTGCATTTGGATACATATATGATATACTGTATTACAACGCAACCGAGTTTTGTATATTCAGGAGATAACACAGATGCGCTATGATGCATGAAACACATGATCATAATGGAACCAATGAGACACTGTAAATGACTTGGAAAAATATATACCAAGAAATCATTGAGTGTGATGACATAGAATTGACGAAGATTACTGCTGCTATATATATTTGCTGAATTTGTACACTACGAATGTGTTGTTTCCTTGTTTGGAATTGAATACATGATCTCATAATGGAGAAAAAAAAATAGTTTTGAGATAGTATTGAACCCGGGTTTGTGGATTCAAAGTCCTACACTCTACGCTCAGCACTAACGTGGCTGGCGATGTGAAGCAGAGTGTTTCATATAGCAATGCTATTATCGTTTTCATGTAATGCTTTTCAGTAACGATTTTCTGTTGCCGTGACAACAGTTTGAGAGCTATGATGTTCCAAATCAAAAGGGTTATGCGGACATTCCGTGCACATATTATGTGAGAATTTCGTCAAAATCACACAAGAATCGACCGCACAGCAATGTGTTAAACTTTGGATCCGAAATTCCTGACCCCCATTTATTTCACCTGGAGTTTAAATCGTCAATTTTGACTCAACTGCTGTCGGTCATACATCAAATGATGCAGAATTGGCCATAGTAAAAGACGTGAACACTTTTGGAAGTGCAGGTGGAATGAAAGTGGAGTTATGACGATTTTTAATTTTTTGGTTTTTCAATGACCTTGGCGTTAATTCTTGACCTTTGACCTTGAGAAACAAAAGGAATATGCCGTTATACTGTGTGCATATGCTGTCAAAATTTCATAAGAATCCGACAAAAATTGACTGCACAGCAATGCATGAAACTTTTGATCCAGAAACTCCTGACCCCCGTCTTTTTAACCTGGAGTCAAAATCGTCAATTTTGATGCAACAGCTGTCGGCCGTACATCAAAAGATGCCTAATTGGCCATAGTAATCGATGCAAGAAATCTCGAAAGTCCAGATAAAATATAACTGGAGTTATTACGATTTTTAATTTTTTGGTTTTTCAATGACCTTGGCGTCAATTTTTGACCTTTGACCTTCAGAAACGAAAGGCTTATGCGGAAGCTGCTTGCGCATATTGTGTGAAAATTTCATGAAAATGCGACAAGAATTGCGCCCGCTATCGTCATAACAGACGGACAGACAAACAAACAAACAAACAAACAAACAAACAAACAAACAAACAAGATGACTGACCAACATACTTGGCAAAATTTATTTTGCCAAGTAATAAACACTTGGAAATAGTGTATCATGAAGTGAAACGGACATTATTTTTTGGACTCCTTGCTCTTAACAAACATGTCTTAGGGGTATGCTGAGTCAATTTGGCCCCGGATCAAATTGAGGCAGCAATCTTGTGCATTAATCTTATTGTGATATGGTGCAAATGATGTGTCACAATTTTTCACATGACATGCATTTCGGACTCGTCGCCCTGGACAAAAAGTTTTCCGCTGAATCGCCATCTTCTCCAATATCTCGGAAGATGTGCGCCGTAGAGTGAAATCGACTCATAAGCATTGACAAACAATTTATGTGGAGGGTGGAGATACGTTTATAAATTTGAGTCGAAATGCTCCAAGGCATCAGACCTTGACGTCTAGTTTACATGCAATATACACATTATGTGACTAAGGTATTAAATGAGGTGAGGTGGACGGAACTACAGTAAATAGTTATAATTGTATCTCCCGAACGAAGATCAGCGGATACTATGGATTTGCTAGCGTTGCGCCGCGTCCGTTCCTGCATTTGCCGAAAACACTTTATTATGAGCACTCATCACTCGCATTTCTCACCTGATTTTGATAATTTTTTGTATGAACAAATGATATGGTGAAGCTGCGAAGCACATCGATTTTGGTTGCCATAGCGATCAAAATGGCCAATTAGCGACAGATTTTATGATGAAATCAGGCCCTTTGACACACATAGCTTGTGAGCACTCTTGGGGTGGCATTTTCATTGGAGATGCGGTGTTCTTGAACAGACGTGCTGAGCAACAAAACCTATTGTTTTTTTTGGAAATATTGGATAAATTTTCCATAGACTTTATAAGTTAACTTATTACAACAATGTGGAATATCCAGTTCGTGGTGTGTGATCAATCCATTTGAATGTAATTTGAAAACAAATCACACTGAATGTGGTTTACTATCATTGAAAAATTCAACATAATTTTCACTGGTAAATATCAAAGGCCTATTATTGACCACAATAAAAATACTTAAGGTGAGTAAACATTTATTACCGGTATAAGACTGAACACGGCAAACGTTTTGGCCTGTAGAAAGTTCATCTCTGTAATGATATTATCAACTGGTTAATATTGCTAAATCATTATAACAATTATAAAATATTCATTATCAGCAAATCCAAATTATTGAATTTACCCATAGTATTTAGGATTAAGCAAAGTTTCATATTCCAATCTTGTGACAAGTATTCGTTAAGAAATAATATTTAATTACTTACTATTTTGACTGTAATGATATTTTTTCTGAATTACATGTAACAGATTTTGGGCAACAGTGATGATACGGCATCAGGAGACACGCGGTCGTCGGTGTGCAAGGACTTATGTACAATATTCAACTTCTTGTGACTGTAGTTTCACAAGTGGAGTGAATGGAAATGGTATCAGATTTGAGCCCCAATGTGTATGTGTATGTCCACACATATAATGTGACATACATGTCTACTACCGGTAGTACCACACTGGTACCACACTAGTTTGTTAGGCTGATGTGTGTTGGAATTCATGACTCGCCACAAGTACAGTTGCATAGTGTAGTGCAATCATGTTCAAGCAATCATGTTGGCTCTTGCACTGGCTCCCACACGGATTTTTGCAGCCACATTTGGTGAGTTCCTGGCAGATTGAGGCAATTGCTGGAAGTATTGTACGCAGAGCCCTCCACTCGCACACATACAACGTTACATAACTTAAAGTGGTACAAACATTTTCTTCAACTATTTCGTTTTCTGTAGCTAAACCGCACCTTTGAATGGCATAGTCATCTTCTTTGACCATAAAAACATGGTACAGACACTTCAATCATTGTGACTGGATGCTATAGTTCTCAAGATATTGACAAAAACATATTTCAGTGATGGTGGCTCCTTGTTTGCATAATAATGAATAAATTTAAATAAATTACAGCTTTGGATGGCGTAATCATCTTCTCTGACCATCATAACATAGGTGTAAACACTTCGATCTTTGTGTTTGGACGCTTAGTTCTCAAGATACATGTATGAATAAAAACAAGTATTTCAGTCGGACAGCTCCTAATTTGCATATTAATGAAAATAAAATCACATGAATTGCATCAAGTGAATGGCATAGTCATCTTCTTTTACCATGAAAACATAAGTATAGACATTTCAATCCTTGTGCTTGGACACTTAGGTCGCAAAATATCAACAAAAACAAATATTTCAGTATTGGCGGCTGCAGATTTGCATATTAATACATGAATTTACATAAATTGCACCTTTGAAAGGCATAGTCGTCTTCTTTGACCATAAAACATAGGTATAGACCCTCCATTCATCGAGATTGGATGCTTAGTTCTCAAGATATCAACAAACACAAATATTTCAGTAATGGCGGCTCCTAATTTACATATTTATGAATAAATTTACATAAATTGCACCTTTAGATGGCATAGTCATCTTCTCTGACCATAAAAACATAGGTATAGACCCTTCATCCATTGAGATTGGATGCTTAGTTCTCAAGATATCAACAAAAACCAATATTTAAGTAATGGCGGTTCCTAATTTGCATATTTATGAATAAATTTACATAAATTGCACCTTTAAATGGCATAGTCATCTTCTTTGACCATAAAAACATAGGTATAGACCCTTCATTCATTGAGCTTGGATGCTTAGTTCTCAAGATATCAACAAAAACAAATATTTCAGTAATGGTGGCTCCTAATTTGCATATTAATGAATAAATTTACATAAATGGCACCTTTGAATGACATAATCATCTTCTTTGACCATGAAAACATAGGTATAGACACTTCATTCAATGAGATTGGATGCTTAATTCTCAAGATATCAACAAAAACAAATATTTCAGTAATGGCGGCTCCTTATTTGCATATTTACAGCGTTTTCGGAAAAATCCAGAGTGGCGCCCATCGGAGGTACATTTGGAAAGATTTAGTAATGATAAAAACGTTTTAAAAATATTCTGATATACCATAAATGCAAACTTATATAGTTTTTATTGTGTGAAAAGTCTTGACTTAGACAAAATGGCGGCCATCTTGGAAAATGGCGGCCATTTTGTTTTTTCGGAGTGGCTAAACGTTCAATTTTGAAAAGTGACCTAATGTCAACGTGTGTGTTAAATTTCATGCTTGTATCACAATTTGAACGATTATGTTGCTAAGCCGCTGGACTAGTATCCTTTTACCAGATCATGATGACGTCCATAGAATTTCTTAAACGCAGCTATAAGTCTTGGTAAAACATATCCTAGTCGCAGCAGTTTAGAGACTAGCTGGACACTTCGATAGACAAAGTCCTCATATTTGCAATTAGCCCTGGAATAGCGTATAAGTTGAGAAACAAACACACCATATGCCGGTGACATAGGAATGTTGCTGCTTAGAAAAGGGAAATTGACTATGGACAAATTGAAATCATCACGTTCGTCATATAATCTAGTTGACAGGTTAGAATCATTATCAATCTCCAACCTCAGGTCTAGATAGTTGGAAAAATTAGCGGAGTCTGCAGTATCCTTAATTTCAAGTTCCTTAGGATATATGACATCCAAATAATCACCAAATTTGGGATTATTTAGCGACAATACATCATCTATGTATCAGAAAGTGAAATTAAAATTACATGTTAGTTTCTTAGAACCTCCTAGTTGTAAATGTTGGATAAAATCTTATTCATATGAGTATAAAAACAGGTCTGCCAATAATGGTGCACAGTTTGTACCCATGGGAATACCAGTAGTTTGTTGAAATATTCGACCACCAAATTCCACAAAAATATTATCAATCAGAAAGTTAACCATATTTACCACATCTATTTCAGTATATTTGTATGAGGGAATCAGAGTCACCTTTAACAAAATAAGCGGCATTATATTTAACTATAATATAGTGGTACCGACGTTGTCCCTTTTTAGAGAAAAATGGATTATTGATTAATTTTTTAAGCTGATATAATATAAATGTATATTATATTACATTTGCTGATATTTATTGTATTTCAGTTACATTACATTACAAACCTTTTTACCTAGATGTCACTCACCATATATGAACAGCTCCGCCATGTCGTTCTTGATAGGATCACTACTGAGACCTGTGACAGTGCACTGATAATTTGACCCAGTGTCATTCATAGTGAGGTTGTTCAAGGTCAGCGACATCTGCTCATGACGGGTGAATGAGTATGACACACTTCCTCGTCCTATGTATTCCGGATACCAGACCTCCAGCAAATCAAGAAAATCAAATCTGTATATGAATTGTTCTCCAAATTGAAACTCCACAGAGAACCATGTTTCAAACAGGGAGCCGTTGATTTTCCAAGTGAACGTCTCTTGTTGCCCATCATATATACGCACTACACCAGGCCATTGTGTGAACTGAATTTCTGGGGGAAACAAACAGAAACGTAATACATAAACAGCTAGAACTTAAAGGGCATCATATGGGATTCCGTTTTTAGGGGATTTCCAGATTTGTCGGCCGACGCTGTTTTATTTATAGAACAATAGGTCAGATTACGTTTTTGTCCCGGGATCTCTGGTGAGCCAATTGTCAGATCAGCCCAGGTTGGCTCGGCAGATCTCCTAGGTCAAAAACGTCATCTGACGTTTTGTTCTATAAATAGAAACTTCGGGAAAAAAATCTTGGAAATCCCCTAAAACAGAATCTCATAGAGCGCCCCTTTAAGCTGCGGCACATTGTACCAATCTAAATAATATTATTACATGGAATCTTTTGACATCTATGGAAACAATAATCTATCTTTTACTAGGATAAATTCCTAACTAAGTTGATACAGACCTGCAAACAATCCTCCTAGGTGACCGCACACACTTACTAGTAGTAACACTAAATATGTACTGGCTTGGTACATCCTAGAAACAAATCCATTATATTATTATTATTATTATTATTATTATTATTATTATTATTATTGTTGTTGTTGTTGTTGTTGTTGTTGCTGCTGCTGTTGTTGTTCCCATATATGCCTTTTTAAAAAATATATGTTCCGTCAGGGAGAATGTACGAGTAACAATAGATTCGTAGAAACGAATGGACGAGGGGCGAAGCCCCGAGTCCATTCGTATCTACGAATCTATTGTTACGAGGTACATTCTCTGACTTAAACTATTTCCCCCATATATACATCAAGGTAGATTCGTAACTACGAATCTACTGCTCTCCAATACCTCATTCTGAGTTCCAATTCTGAGTTCTACCCATTGTGTTGAAATCACTTTCCGTGACGGGCTGCTCTATAAATACAGTCTCGATAACTAGCTTGGTCTCCAATCGCTAAAAAATGGTGGAAGACGATGATATATTTCTGACGCAGAAAGCCTTCAGGCTTGAAGACACTGTTGATACAATGACTGTCCAACATTGTGCGCTGAATTTATTGCACATAAATACTCAGAATTGTTTTATTGCGACTGCGTCTGACAACGAGATAGTAGCGACCTGTGAACAGGTGAAAATGCCGAGCAGTCTGGCAACCCCGCAAAAGGTAAAATTATGTTTAATTTACAGTACATTAACTAATTTAAATGCGTTCTGATAATTCTTGATTATTGAATTTGTTTGCCTGCTTCGACAGAGTGACTGGTTTTTGATACATACGTAAATATTGGATTTGTTATATGTTTTGTAGTTTGTGTGCTTCGACGAAGAAGTGTACGCGGCAATCGGTCTCTTCAACGAACGGAAAGCCGGGTGAATTTCGAACGCAATCGCACAACATGACGTGGACACCCTCCAATACAACTTGAAATGGCAGAAAATGAATTTTGCTTCGCTTTGAGACGTTTTGTTCTGGAGGCCAGGAAAGGAATGCCGGTCGCAACACAAAATCAGTTGGTGATCACCATTCAGTTACACCTCGCGCTAAAAGGTCGGGAAATATGCTCTCTACAGAAAAGGATATTTTTTTGTGCTTTAAAAACCTACAAGAGGACGACTGATGCACAACGCAAGCCGGTCAGTGTAATCCTACGACTGGCGGCACGAAAAATCAAGACACTGTTGTCCACTGGAAAAAAGTACCCACGGTGACTGTAATGTCCGACAGTAACGTGAGCGACAGAGTGCATGTGACTGTAAATAATAATATGCTGGAAAATAAGTATTTTCTTTCGTATAACTTTCCGCCTGCAAAAAATCGTTGTGTGAAAATTGTGTTGGTGTCTGTACTTGTATAATCCATATTTGGTAGATATCTCAGAAAGTGTAGATTCGTAGATAAGAATCCACAGTTGAAACAAAGGAGTGACGTCACAGGTATAGTTTAAGTTGAATTAGTTTTAAGAAATAGTTCAAATATTTTTTATCATCCTTAATATTATTAATGTGCCCATATACGACATTATTAAAAATTATTCATTTCAAATAGCTTCCACATTAAGTTATAATATTGAGATATAAGTCGCTTTGACATTGGAACTTCAAGATATAACAAAACGGACAGAAAAAAAAACAAATCGAACGAACTCGCAATAAATTTCGTCCGTTCTAAGTTTATGCAAAATACATTTGACAAATTTTGTATTTACACCATAACTAAGCACGATTCGATAACTAGGCAGGAAAAGGAAAGCATATGCTCACATTTTGTATCGATGTGTATCTATTAGTAAATGCATTTGGATATTCATAGGGATACGAATTGTGAAAATAGTTTATTCTGTTTTATCCGGTTGACTTCCTATTGAATACACAGCTGGCTGATGAGTAAACCTTGCATGATTATTTTAACCAGTCATCAGAAGGCTCCAGCCTGTGAATTATTATT
>CASCJZ010000067.1:0-17757 GCA_949152475.1 Terebella lapidaria
GAAAACTCTTTCATTGATACACTCCTCTTTAGTCAATTTTCTATTGTTAATACTTAACATGGCAGCCATTTTGGTAGATTTATAGTCCCTTCAACTATTAAACTTCTTGTTTCTTCCCTTTTCAATGTATTTTTCTCTTCTTTACACTTACAATGGAAGGTTCTACTCTAGAAGTCAATCTAATCAATTTTCTAAAATTTCATCTACAACAATAATTTTCTAATTTTCCCTGATAGAAAAATCTATTATAAAGCCAAAAATCACTTCTTTCTCTAATCGAATTTTAATTTTTAATAGTTTACAAAGATTTTTGCTCTATTTGGGAATAGTTTAATAGCAATCACATGACTTTGAATTTTATTCATTTTCTCCAACTATCAGCTGAATTAGGCCTTATTACTTTTGTTCTTTCTGAGTCTAATTCTGTTATTTTATCTATTCTTGAGCTTAATAATTAATAATTTAAGGAGTTCTAATACTGGCGATAATGAGCTTCTTCCAGAGTCATCTAGAAGGATTCGTATAATCTTCTGAAATCCTGGATCAAAGATAAAAACTATAGTTAATCATAAAGCATGTTGTTAGTAAATCTAAACATTTAAAAAATAACTTTATCTCTGTCATGAGGGGAAAATTCCTCAAATTCCCTCACAGAGCACCTTAAAGATCTCACACTAGTAAATCTTATCATGATTCATTCATAAAAAGCCTGTTCGACTATGATTGAGCTTTCCCCTGAAACATATGCCAAGAACCATCCTCATTATGATTCATGGCTTCATTAAAGATTCATAATTCCTTATTAAATTTTCTAACTAAAAGTGCTGCTAGCTGGGAGAAATATGTCTTCATTATTCCTGATCCCATTTATAAAGAAAAAACTGAGAAAAAGATTAAAATGTCAAGTATAAGAAATGTGAAGGTTGGGAATCATTACAGCAACGATTCTATCAGAAAAGGTAATTATGCAATTACGAGAATTTATTTTATTTTATTAATCACTGTAGCAGTTGCTAAACTTAGTAAGCAAGCTTGACTATTTTGGCAGATACTATGAAATAAACACCAGTAACTATGATACAATTAAACCAGAAGATAATTAATATTCCAACATTGAGTGCATTGATCTGACATGTTATGATAGCTCCTCTATATTTGTCAATAGGTTCCTCAAACAAATGAACAGGAAAGCTAGAGAAATAAAAATGTATAAGACAACATTTTCTAACCCACATGGTTTGGCTAATGTATTGGATATCTATTACCAAGGATATCTGTTTTATCTTATTATGCCTGTCAAAAAATTTATTTCAGAAAAATTATGAACACATAAACCTTTCTAAATGAACTTTATGAAGAAAATGAGCATACGGTTCATGATTATCGAAACTGAAACAATACTAATAAATTGTTAACTGAATAGTATCGAAACTGGGCAGACTATTCCAGCAGAAGGAGGTTTAGCCAGTTACAAGATGGTATAGTCATTATTGTTTTGAATTGTCAAAATAATGAAGCAAGATTTTAATAAACTAGACAATTATGTATAACAAGTATTATTTGAACAAAGTTGGGCTATTAGACAATTATTTTTTCTGCTTCAATTGGCTAAAGGCTTTATAACTACATCAGTAGTAACAGTTTTTTATCCTGTTTGCTCCAAAACTTCTACTGATGTTTCTGTCATTTTCTTGCATAAAAACTTACATGCAGCCTTCAATACACTTTTAGTCTTCTTTTAGTTGACTATTTTGATATCTGGTTCCACGTAATTCAGAGTATCCTCAATAAATTCACCATTAGAACAGTGGATAAAACCATTTGTTAGCCCATATGATCTCACTTTAATCACGAGATTTCGGGGTTCCAAAAATACATTCCAAAAATTCAAATTGTTCACACATTGTCTGATAGTCTTCAATATCCTCCTTCTGTAAGACTTCTTTGATATGGTTATAGAGTGCTTTCCGATTCTGTGCTTCTGTCTGTAGAATGCTGGTTGGAGCCTATTCAATTCCTTTTATATATTTTAAATAGCAATATAAGAATGAACTCAATAATCAACATTTTCTATGTTAAAACGCTATGGCTATTAGTTGTTGTTTTACTAGTTGTTTTAGCTTTAAGAAGTTGCTCTAAGATTTTTATTTCTTGCTTTAGTTGGAAAACTTTTTTTTCATCATTATCTTGGATGGACCAGTCCGATGAGTATCTTTTTCAAAGTATTCTGGTATTTTAGCTAGTTAAATGGTTTGTACCTATTTTTATTTTTACTCATATTTATTGGTTGATTTTGAATGTTGTAGCTACTTCCCAATGGTAGTTTTTAAGCAAGGTGTCTCTGATTCTAAAAAACTCTTACTACAATTTTATACACTTTTATTAGAAGTTTGTTAAACGATTCTGGAGTTGGATTCCTCTCCCAACAACTTAATAAGGGAAGCTTCAGTCATTTTGAGAGTTCTATAAGTCTATCTCTTAAAGCTTAATTTGCTTGATCTAACAAGCTTTTTTTAAGGATTGAAGCATTAATTTGATAGTTTCAACTTCATCGCTGATATTGCTGTTGTCTTGAAACTAAGAAAGAGACAACTCTATTGCTTTGATGGTTTTTACACTTTCTTGTTCTTAAATGGGTGTAATTTTAATGTTTATGATGAGTTGATCAATATTGGGGATTTAAGTGAGAGTATTGGTGGACATTTTACGAATACTTGCCATGGAACTTGCTTGACTGTTATGGAAGGAATAAGGTGCCCGTTTTTTATCGAGAGAACGATGATTGTTCCGTACTATCATTGAAGAGAGTCCTCTTTGATCTGATTGGATTGAATTTATGTTTTAATAGTAATTTTATAAAAATTATTAATTATAATAGATTCCTGGACCACTACTCCCAATCAATGAAATTCCTCAGATCCTCATAAATTTGTTTTAACTCACCACTCAGCTATTTTTTGATGTTGCATTTGTTCAGTAAATAATTGAGGTACTAGTGCTTGATTTCGTTTTTCAACAAAGTGTAGAATGTTATCAAGAGAAGACTCGCGATATGTTCTAATCATGGTAATAATGTGTTGAGATAAATTATCTCTAATATAGGTCACTTTAACAGATAATTTTTTTGCCAGTTCATCCAGTTGAGACATTACTCTTTCTATCTACTTTACTGCAACTTCTTAAAATTCTCTAAATAGACCATACTGAAATCTATTAACTTCATTTTATTGATGGTTGGATGATCAGGATTCTCTTCAACCCATTCTTTGACTTTTTAGAGAAAAAATACATATAAGAATGTTCCAATAAATGTTAAGCATTATTTTTAAGGTTTTCCAATGGCAGTTTTGGTCAACAAGCAAAATTTATTGATTTTTTATTTCTTTTAGACCAACAATTTATAAAAACTCCCGATAATTTTGTTCTTTCACTCTGATGGTGTCCAGTCTGGCTTGTGAGGCAATAATATCTGATGTAAAAATATCAATTTCTGTTTATTTTTCCTTGGCAGCGTTATGACTGGAAATTATGGTGCTGTGATAATAGCTGAATTCTTTTCATATAGTTAATGGAGTATTAAGTCAAGCTTATTTGCATCTGGTCTATCATTCTCCTGCTTTCTTTAATAGCTTTATAAGCAATTACTTAATTGCAAGCAATATCGAGGTAAGGAAGCTTGTGATAATTGTATCAATAAATTATTGCTTAGTACAAAAGAAAGAATTAAAGAAGGATCAAAAAAGAGGAGAAAGACAAGAAAAGCAACAACTTAAGGATTAGGGCGGATTACTGATAAAATCACACCCCAATAAAAATTAATGAAAGATATGTTCAGTACAACAAAGAGATAGTCATGTCTAAAAGCATTGCCTTAGAAAAAGAAAGACAAACTATGAAGTAATATGCTGATATGGCTAACTATAATTAAAAACAAGAAGAAAAAATGATGGAAGCCTCTTACCATAAAGATCATGAAAAAAATAAAAGGTATAGATAATAACTCTATTAACAGCTTGTATAATAGCAAGCTCGAAGGAAAAGGGAAAAGAAAGAAGAATAGTAACCCATAATTATATAGTCAGTTCAAAATTCTAAACTATATGACCCTCACGAACTGAAAAATTATCTGCAACGATAAATTGATGAGAAAAAACAAAAAAAAAAAACAATTTAGAGGCAAAAAAATCACAGAAAAAATAGAAATGATTAAGTTTATAGAAGATTGAAATCAATAAAGTTCTTGTATAAAAAGAAAATATATTTTTTCAAGAGGTCCAGAATATTGTATGGACTTAGTTAAAAAGGAAAGAAGTATGGAATTAATAACGAATAATAATTTGAGAAGAGTCAAATATAATTTTCTTAGGAAGATAAAAAAGTGGAATTAAAAGCATTCAGATTGAAAAACAAAAAACCAAGTTATAAAATTATCAGATAAGTTGGGCTTTATTTAAGCCCACCTTATTTCCCATGGGGATATTTTTTTCCCATAAGTAATCCCTGAGTCACCGGGGGCGCCAAGGTGCTCCCAATGTCACTAGGGACGGGGTGATTTTGAAGAGTTGATTTGGGTAAGACATTCACAACTATTCCCAATTTCTATATAATTTAAATAGTAGTATTCAAGTGTACAAAACACTATGAATATTAACAGTTTGAATATATGCAACAATTAATACAAAATAATACATTAGTTTTAAATTTTTATATGGAAAAAGTAGGGATAATACCAAATTATTTTAGGAATATGATTGTTAGCATATGCCCTGAACTCGAATATGTACAGTCATCCCAGCAATTTAAATGCAAGGGGATGCTATTATACTAAGACTCTATTTATCAAAATTGGCTGCTTTAAGAATGTTTTTATTAAGTATTATATTATGCTTAAGACTAATAATCCCAAATATTTGACATTAATAACTTATTGCTGATATATGGAATGTAGATGTCAACTTCTTCATTAAATCTCAATAAAAATAGGAGTGGATTAAAGGAAAGCAACTAAAGTTAATATTTTCTGATGTACAACATTAATCTAACCATGGCAACCTTTGAATGATAATTATATTTTATTGATTATTATTGCTCAAATAATATCAAATATCATATTTAACTGCTGATTAAACTGACTAATGATGAGCACCACTTTGAAAACCAGAATTCTTCTTTGTAGTTTCATTATTATTGGACTGCTGTTTCTTAAGGGTGAATTTTAAGACTGTAAGCAGCTTCCCCAATCGGTTTCCTGAGCCAATTTATATCAGAATACCAGTCAATTTCATTAAATTTTGATTTTTTCAGAGAAAGTGTCTCTAATAAATTTTTTAGTTTAAACTAAAGCAGTATCAAATTAAAAATCAATATAAACACAATTTTCGCATGAGTATCAGTTAATCTAGGGTTTTTTAATAATTTTTTTTTTGAAATTTGAACATCAATAAATTAGGATGTTTAGTGTCTCCAGAACAGTTACTACAGATTTCCAATCAGATCTAATATCTTCAAAATGCTCTATTTGGAGAGGACATCGTTATTCAGTACTTTATTTTTCGATATTAGCATTGGGAGCTATTTTTATTTGAAGGGATTATTACTTCTCCTCCTTTAGCTCAGCTCCTTCCGACTTTATGACTAATAAAGGCCAATTACGACTGAGATGACCTTCCTCAGCACTATTAAGTGCTTAGAAACGCATTAATTTCTTGACTGAAGGAGAAATCTGGAATAGATTTTTTTAAAGGTAACTGAAGCTCTTAGTGATGAAAAAAAAATCAGTTTCAGGGCTTGGATCTGCCTTAGAATCTTGAAATAGTTTGGTCAACCCCCATACCAAACCCTAATATTTTATCAACAACGATATTTTAAACATTAATGAGTCCACCAATAACCCTTGATCAGAAAAAGCACCTATAACAATCTATACTTGAAGAAATCATATTTGGGATTCTTTACTCGTGTTTCTTAGCTCCTAAAAAGGTTGATGTTCTTTGAAAATTGAGGCAATAAACACAAAATCCTGGACAGAGATCCATTCAATAAACCATTAATGTTTAGACAGGGTTTTCAAAACTTGCTGGGCCATTTCAAAGCTAATAAGTAAAGTGTTAGGAAGAAAAGACGGACGTGGAACCAAAGAGGCAGAAAAACCTTTGAAAATTAAAATTATATAAGGAAATTGAGACTGGTTCAAGGGAAAAGTATTATATTAGGTCCCAAGCGGATGCTTGTGAGAAATATATTGTTTTAAAGTTTATTGGAATAAGCATTAGGAATATTCAGCTTCCTGATAGTCTGCATTTCCTGCAACTTATTAACTCCTGATTTAACTCAATTCTGTCTATACAATTAGATTTAGTTATAGTTAGCACTTATCACTGAAGTTCTAAATCTATAAGTGGTATTTAAACATGCTTTAACTTATGATTTGATAGGATCTTTGGGATTTGGAGAAGAACAGTCAGTCTCATCCTTCTGGTTGAAGCTAAAATTAATTGTTATAGGGTAATTTAGTATGCAGTAAAGTACTTAGCATTCAGAGGGCAAATCAAAGGAATTTCTCAGAATCTTTTAATATTTAATAAAAGTAAGAGAGAAAATTTGTTGAAAAGAAGCTGTGCTATGTGAGATAAAACATTAATTAAAAAAAAATTAATGAATTATTTTTTTTCTCCCCATAAACCAATTGTGCTTAGTTCATGATAAATATTTAGTCACCAGTGCTGAAAGGAATACTCAAAAATTGAGTTCAAAAAAATATTGAATTACTCACTCAGGAACCAACAAACATTTAAGAAGATAAATAACCGCCTTAAGGCAACTTCAATCTCGACTTAAGATAACTATGAAACTCTGCCATGGAAATAGTCTTAAGAACAAAGGGAAAGAAAACATCTGAACAAAGGATGCTAATTCTAATCTGGTCTTAAATTTCCTAATATTTAATAACAAATAACAGGTGTATATTGAGAATAATTTCCTTTGAAACATTATTAATATTGGAATTTGAGAAGATTTGGGAAGATAGTCATTAACTTCCAGTCTTAAAGGAAGGGTGATTGATTGAACATCTAATAATGAGCAGAGAGTCGAAGAACAATGGATGAATCAGCAGCTAGTTAAAGAAAATATAAATAAATATTCACTAATATGAAGTTAGGAATATTGATTTCAAGGAAATGAAACCAGATGCTTTCAAGGAACTAAGCCAGATAGAATGATGAATGCTTGTTGATATCTGATGCTTTTTAAGTTTAGATATTTCAGTTCTGGAAGACTTCAACTGGAGGAAACTCTGACAATATTTTTGGGAGACACAGAAACCCAATTTAATTACATTTATTTATTTGTAGTTCAAGTATGGGATTGATTGGGGTTTCTGGGTTGAATCAATGTTCATTGACTTTATTTTGACTAGACTACTTAATTGGAGTCTTCACTGAACCACTTAATCTTGACCACAACAATGACAACTATCAGCAAAATCACTAAAGGAATGGTCAATCCTAAAATCAAGCTAGTCCAGAAGCTGGGCAGGTATTATCACCATCAGAAGATGCTATACTTCTTGAAGTTGAATAAAATTTGAAAACCAATAATTCCCTAACTGAATGCCTTTAAACACTTAGAATGTTGAATTTTATATATAGAGATTAGTTTTTGTCATGATAAACTTATTATCAAAACTTTTACAGGAAATCAATATTTTTTAAAAAATCATCACCAGTCATTGGAGCTTAAAAATAAACTGTCTTTAAAACCTATTTTTGGAGGATTACATTCTGATAGGAATTACTTTGATTTGTCTCCGTTCTAATGAGCCTAATTGATACTATTTTCTGAGGAGTTGATTTATTCATCCAGAAGCTAAAAAGTTCATTAAAAATATTTAAATAGTTAAGAATCTTAGAAATCCTGTCAATTTAATGCAAAAAATACAATAAAACTAATAAGACTGCCAATGAGGGAATAAGAATAGTACATAAACTGAAAGAAAATTAGTTCTATTTCTTAAAAACTGATCATTATGATATTCATGTGCTAGGATAAGCCATTAAGAGTGTACTAATGATAGTAAAGAGACTGCAATTCCTGATAATCCACTTTAATTCAGCCTATTCATTATTATGTTTGAAGATTAATCATTTACTATTTTCAACGAAATTAATTTACAATCTTGGATGATCAATAACCTTGAATTTTAGTATTTTTTATGAAAACAATATATTTATAGAGAGGGTCAGTCCTAAGGTTTCACTTTAGAGCATGCTTTAAGATAAAATAACATGTTAATAGGTGGGATGGGTAATCCACGAAATGGAATTAATATGATGAAGAAATGATATTAATTTAAAAATTAGAGTTTAATATGAGAAAATATATCAGGAAAGCAGCTGTTAATGATCCAAGTTAAAATATTAAACAAGTGATGAAATTCTATCAGTTATTGATCAAAGTTTAAAAAACTTTACTTAATTCTTAATTTGATCAAGTATGTTAATTATCAAGGAATTATTCAATGATGTTAATGATATTTAAGAAGCAAAATTAATTTATCATCAGTTTGTTAACTCTTTTTTGCACATGGAAAGGAGTCTTCTATGGGAGATTCACTAAAAAATTTGATCATTAATTAATAGTTTCTTTTTTAAACTTGATGATCAAGTTTTGAAAATTTTAAGACTTGCTCTTATGAGAATAAAATAGATTATTATTGGAATTTTTTAAAAGCAGCTGTTTCGAAACAAAATGCATCTAAACTATAAACAAATACCCAATCATTGAAGCATGTCAGATGTTTTCCAGTAATAGAATTTTATGTAAGTAACAGAAGAATTCATTTTAAGATGCCTAAATTATGTTTATTGGCATAGAAAATCTTATTAAAGTCTCCTTTGTTTAAGATACAGCAGTTTTTGAGGCTAAATATCTTAGATTCTAATTTAGGTAGCATAGATTTTTAAACATTAGTAGCACAAAAAACAATAAATAATTATCAAATTAAAATGGAAACTGACGATCACTGGCCTCAGTCCTACTGAATCCTGGAAAAAATTGGTGAAGGAGCTGTGTTTATAAGGGACTACTAAAAGGTACTACAATAGTAGCCCTTAAAATATGAGAATAAGGATAATATGGATATAGGTAAATTTTAATTTATATATATAATGTTAGTTAGTGACTATTAATTATAGAACTTTATAGAATAGAAAGACTTCAAGATTCATAATAACAGAAACTCAATTACTTAAAAAGAAATTATAATCCAAAAGTAATTGTTGAAGACTGCCAAGGAAAAAATAACAATATTTTATCTAAAGAAGACAGAAAGAAGAACAAAGGAAAAAAAATAAGAACAAGAATGAATCTAAATGAATCGATAAATTATTGCCTTAAAAATGAAAAAATAGAGGCTGATGTTCAGGAACTAGTTTAGCAAGTTAAGGAAAAACATCACCAAACTCAAGAGGAAAAAAGACAAGAATTTCTTGAAATAAACCCTTATGAAGAAAGGATAGTTTGTTAAAATTAGGAAGTATAAAATATTGTCAAGAATGTAAAATTAACTTTCCATCTCAATATATTTCACCTGTTCCCCACTTATAATGATATATTTGAAAATATTGAAGTTTATATGCTAATAAATTCGGAGACGTTATAATAATGATGCACGACATTTTTAAGAATGAGAATTAAAAATCAGTTAATAATTTTTAATTCAAATAAGTTCATGCACTCATATTCAGAAGTTGACACGCCAATTTTTACTTTTGACAATCTACCTCTCTCTTGATGATAATACTCTCAATCAACTTGATTGTACTATCAATTCAGTAGATCGGATTGATAATTATCATTATGTAACTATGATCAGATCTATCAACAAAAATTACCCACAATATATTGTTACTAAGTATGGTGCATCAATGTTAACTCTTATGGATAGAGGGAAACCAAAATTAATGAAGAATATTTTCAAAATGCTGGAAGAGATATTCATTGCAGGCAAGGACATTAACATATAAAATACTATTTATTGCTTTTTACCTGAACTCCTGAAGAAAACTTCAACTAAAATTGGTTCTATGAAGGAAAAGGCACAGAAAGCACTTAAGCAATTACCAAAAATTGTGGGTTCATGAACAATCAATCCTCTTCCTTAACCATTGATAGAATTATCTTTGATTTTAACTCTGAGTTACTTTTTTCCCATAAGTATTCATAAATTTGGACTCTGTAGTTTGTTTGACAATTTTCTCAATTATTCTGGTACTTATTTCTTTGATCAAATAGTTGATAGTCCAGTTGGGAATACTGTTATTTTACTACTTAAAATTCCATAGGTTCTTATTCTGGTTTGATTTCCACCTAAGTACTCCAATTCTAAAATGAAAGAGTTGAGATTCAATATAAATTATTAGTTAATTTCTTGCTTTATTCTAGATTTAACTTCTGACCAAATTGGATAACCAGTGTTAATACCTTTACAGTAAATGACTATCTTAAATTCTCATCAATTGGCCCATCTCAATTCCAAGTATTAAAAGATACCTTTCATTCAATAGGGGATCTTGAAACTGAGCAGTACTACCTTTAGAGGGATTTTGGTAGTCCTATTGAATAAGAGTAGACTTACTGCAAAGGGAGCCATATATTATAGAGTTTGATCTCACTGCACATAATACACAGATTCTCAACATTCTATTCATACTACCCCACATTGGTTCTTCTGTGTTAATTGTATTATTGATTGGAAAATTTGATGTCACATTCATTTTATCCCTGCATTGTTGGCAACCTTTGATTTATCCCTTGCCGGACTTGTTTGTTGGAAGTTTATTAGCAAAATATGATCTTTAAAGTTCATTTCCTGTCGATTCTTTTATTTGGCATTGATGCTTAATTATCTTTTCCGTCATATCTTTTCTGATTTTTATTTATTTATTCATATTGAGTCAAGATTAAGACTGATTTTTTATCAGGAACACATTGTCAAAATGGTCTTTTTAACTTGATGGGAACTATTTTAGTTTAATTTATTCCTTCATTATTTTCTTCAATTCTCAAAGTGAGAAGTCTTCAGTTTTTATATAGATAATGATTTCTCTATTGTTAATGCATTATATCATATTTCTTTGAATAATTCAGCTGGAACCTTTCTTAGTCAAGATAGTCGACTTATCTTCAAAGATTGAGTCATTCTATTGCATTCATGAAGTTCTTTCTTTCATGCTGTTTGCTATTTTAGGAATCTATTGCAGTTGACTAATAGTAACAAAAAATAAGTTCTTGAAAGAACAGGACAAATAAATGGGAGTTTTTGGGTTAGATTTAGTATAAAAGAGGAAAGGATAACTAATTCTCAGACCTTGCTGTCCGAAAGAGCAACACTATTTCTCTTAGTTTGGAAAAATAATTATTCTTAAGGCATTTTTTTTAGGTTCACATATTCTCTCATATATTCATTAATGTGGGTTTTACTAATATCAATCATCTATAGTTCATTTTTCTGCCATTTTTATTCTGAATATTTTATAAAACAATACCATAGAAATGCAAACTCATGGACAGAGGTTCTAACACAATCGAGTAGCTTTAATAATCACTTGAGATGAGGAAATCAGTGAAGAGATTCGAAACTTGAGGGAGAAAATCATTGTTGTTGAAAAAATATTAATAATCGTCTTAAATATTTCATCCTCCAGTGAAAATATCTCAGATTCAAAGTCAATGAGGAGTACGAGAGTTATACTAACCATAACTGACTTTTTTTCTGATAAGGAGAGTAAAATATTATCTGTCTCATCGGATAATGAGAACCAAATTGATTTCCCTAAAATAGAAAAAGATTAACAAATGATTTATACGAGCATAAGAGTATCTACTGGCTTTCATTGAGAAATCTCAATGGAAGGTAGTAATAATTGCAGATTAATAAGTACTTTGGAAGAATTAGATATTATCGGAAGGAAAAGAGTCTCACCAACATGAACAACTTAAGCAATACTATTGCCTGTAGCCTGCTCTGATTCATTTGGGAATAATCAGTTTCTTAGAGCATATTTAGTTTTTCAATAATCATCAGTTACTTAGATTGGGGGATTCAGATAGTCATTGCCGCCACTTGGTTATTTGAAAATTTAGTAAGGAAAATCAAGCAAATTCTTTAACTTAAGACTCTTAAATAAAAGGTGCAATTCCTTCTAAACTAGCTTGTCTAAACTATGAATTTTATATTTGCCTAGTAGTGCCTAGTAGTGACTTTGAAGAGATTTTGGTCAAAAATAAAAGAAATATAAATTGAATCAGCTATTCTTAGAAGTTCCTAAACCAATAGTAATTTATGGAACCTAATTATCTAAAAGCTATCTAAATTATCATTGTAAGGAAAGACTTGCCTTAATATTAATCTTAAAACTTTAGGAATCAGGCAACTTTTGAAATCATTATTGCTCCTAAAAAATTAATTGCTTGTCTTTGGAATTTTCTTCCTTTTCTTAAAATTGACTGTTTATGCAATAGCTTACTTAATTCTCTTAATGCTCTAAAGTTGCCCATAGACTCTACATAGTTAATGCTTATAGAACAATTTCTTGAGTAATAGCATCTCACCTTAATCATTTTCTTGCTATCTGCTAGATACTCTTTGAAAGAGTTAGTCCAAGTCAGGACTTTTGCTGATTACCTTGCGATATTTATACATGAAAAAAAAAATTTTTTTACTTGAATTTTTTCCACTTCTCTTTAAAAGGAACCTTATAAATGAGTACAATATCTTTCAATGAATGACTTAATGTCTAACCATTCTGTATTATCTTAATAATGCTGTAAGTGATCACGAATGCTGCATAATCAACCACTTTCTATCTCAGTATTAGTTACTACTTAGTCAATTCTGATTTTCTACATGAACTGTATGGATGTATATTAATTAGTGGAGTAAAAGAGGAGGTTTTTAAGGGAGACCAATAAGAGGCAAAGGAATCTATGTTTGAGTCATTGAATGGAATATTGCTCTAACATGTAATCTTTCAAAGGATATAATTTTAAGTAAGTTATAGCCATTTATTAAAGTATTTAATAGAACCAAAAAATTTTTTTGGAATATTATTGTCATCAACAGAGGAGAAAAAAATGAAGAAAAACTGTATCCTTTCGATGAGGAAACTGAAGAAGTGATAAATTCAAGAAAAAGTTTAAAAGGGAGACAAATAAAACTTGACTATTGGCCCTATTGTTATACCTTAGGTGGTTTCAAGGGTAAAAGTTATCATATTGGGTATTTTAATGGTAGAATAAATTTTGTCAGGGTGAGTGAGAGTTCTGGGTATGAAGCTGATGACAACCATAGCATATTAAAGAGAATATTTTGAAAAGAAATTGAATTAATTGCTGAACAATAGTCAAACTGTCACTCCCATAGATTTTGAAAAAACTAAGATAGCTTAACATAAACGAATCCGATTCCATCTAAACCACACTAGGTAATCCTAGACATCATGAGAGTTATTGATAGGATAGAATGAAAAATTATTTTACAGTCATTCATTAAAATCAACTCTAATATTGTTTCGATTTATATTGAAGCACACACATTCTGAAATGGCAACAATTCTTGGCCTTACTCATATAATGATCCCCACTTTCTTGGATTCCTTTATTTTTACTTTGTTTTCTTTTTGGTAAACAGGGAACTATTATAAAGCCAGGAACGCCTAAACCATTGTAGCAACCTTGAGCTTCATTATATTCTTCATTCTAAATGCATTTGCAAGCTACACTTTGCTTCATTCACCACCTGATATCTCACTTTCAGTAAATGAAGATGGAAAGAATAGGCTAATACAAACAGAACTAAGCTAGAAAATAATAATTATTGAAAACCCTTCAAGCTCCTCTTCCACCAGAATAATTCTCATCACTTGAAAAGTAATGTTGTTTCTACTTTAAGAATATGTAGAGCTATATTTTTAGCATTCATTCTGCAGGAACTATTAACTGGCTAAAGCACCAAGAAGCTATCATTGTCCTATTTGTCGAAGGTGCATCCTACGCAGAGAAAACATAGTGATTTAATAGGGATGTGTGTCAGCTAAAAAACATCAAATAGTTTATGTAATATCATTTATTGCCTCAATTGCTTCGATTTATATGATTACTATGTTAATTATAGTAGTGATACTGGAAAAAAAGGCAGCTATAGGAGTTCGGAACTGTGTCGCCAGGTGCTAGTTGCATTCTTGTAGACTCTTGGGCCAGTAGGGCTTTATTTTTTAAAGAACTTGCAATATTATATGTTAATGTTAAGGAGAATTTGACTGAGACTGAAAGGAAGCTTAAACATCTTCAAAGTATTCGATCTGTAATGCAGACATTCAAGACCATTTCAATAGGAGGATTACTACCATAGATTGTTGTGATTATTTCAATTGGGGCAGGGCCTCATCCATCCCATTGGTTATAATTGTCAGCTAAAAAATAAAAATAATTTTAACCAAGTTCTACTTATTCCAAGATAGTTAGAATGATAATATTACCTATTGAACTCTAGTACTATGGCATTATAGTAGGTTGTTCAAATTTACTTGATTTTACTTGATATTTCTAACTGTCTAAGAAAAATTTCACTTTGACTGAACTAATAACCTTAGATGAAAAAACATGTTGAAACTCGAAAAATACTGTCATCCAGTATTGATTCCTTCAGATTGTGCCTAGCGATAAATTTCCCACTGAATAAAGGTTTAACAGTGTTATTTATGCTAGTAGTCTTGAATTAAATAGGCCTATGTGAATTATAAATTAAGGTAGATATACGAAGAAAATCAATTGAGCTGAAGAATAAATAACCACTGCTGTATATCAATCACCCAAGAGTTAACTCATCAAGTTCACCGTGAAGCCAAATAGCATGAAAGAAAGTCAAAATACTACATGAACGACTGAAAGAAATGGATAAACAAATGATGCTTCAATTAAGGTAGAATTATAATCGGTAATCAGTCCATAAATAACATTCAAAGGCTGGGAAAACCTTAAAAACTCACTAATGACTGAAAATAACAAAAATTAAATGATTTATTAGCAGTAGTGTTAAAATAACAAAAAAAATAATTATAAGTCTCTTCGAGAAAATCAACAATAAGCAGAATCATTCTAAAACTACAAACTTGAATTTTTTAGTTTTGTCAAAGATTTAGAACATCTGAAATAGAAAGAAAAATCACAAATAAATATTGGAATTTAGTGAACAATAATTAGATATCAGAGTTCATAGTCTTCAAGCTAAGTGGGATCAAAGGCGATCAGAAATTGTGGTAGATACTGAAAATAAAATAGAAACATATTGCAGTTAGCTCAATAAACAATAGCCAAGATCAATCTTTCTATCACAGAATGTTTTAGCAAATCCAGTGACAACGACACTACCAAAGGATAAAATATAATAGAGAACAAACTCAGAGAAGTCGAGAATAAATTCATGAAATAGCTCTAACAACTAGAATAAAGTAATAGATGCTTTAGTAAAACATAGACCTATAATTACTAAAATAGGTTGAATGAAATTCCAGGAAAGCAGTCCAGAATAGAAACCAAACTAAAGGATGTTGTTTCAAAAAATGAGAATCAACAAATAGTCACTCAATTTGATAAAATTAGTTAAATTCTGGAAAGACTTCTGAAGAGTTAGAACACAAACACAAACAAATGTAGGATCATATTGGTAAGTGCATGCATGAAATTGAAAAGATGCACAATGCTACTCAACTAAAAAATCATGAATAATGCCCGCCAACAGTCAATAAATCAGATAATATCAATGTTTTAAGTTTCTTGGCTACCAATGCACATTTTTATGAGTCCGAAATCTCAAAGTATTTGAGCCAGTAATGATTATGAGATAATAAAAGATGATTTAAATAGTTGTAGCTTTTACACGATGAGTGATATTAGTAGATAATGGCATACATTTTCTTAACTGTATTTTATTGAACCAAGGGAGGACCATTTTTCCAAAAACAAGAATGCCAATGTTTTCTAAGTCATACATTATAAATTGCAAATATACATAGTCATAGACTAGTCCTAGCCATTTGAAGCAAACTAAGAATTTAGCTGGGGAAAAGAGCTCAAAAGAACTCAAATATGCACCACACTTGTCTAAGAAAGAATCTGAAAATGAAAATATTGATGCTAATTATGATCATCACCCAGCTGCTAAGTATATTGGAAGCACCAAACTCTGTTAAACTACCTTCAAAAAACTTGTTACCTTGCTCTATAGGGGGCTATACTATTCAGTAAATAACTAAATGGACCATCATAAGAATTTATTAAGAAAAAGTGTTACCCTCTCTGAACCGAAAAGTATAGGATTATATTGCAATAGAAGTAAAGGACAAATTTCTGGTCATGATTTCGATGAGCTTCTCATTTATTCTATTTTCGATGATAACAAAAAGGCTGATATTATCTTTACTCACAAAGGTTCTGAATTTAGATTTAATATTAGGCCACGTTGCCTTAAATTCCTAGAAAAAATGAGTAAATATTATACTGTTTACGTGTTACAGCATCTACATCTGACTATGCAAGCCCAATTATTGATTACCTTCATTAAAAAAATAAAACTATTTATGATGTGCTTTGCCGCAAAGCTGTATGTAAACACACACTAGCGTCCAAGAATCTAAGGATTATTTTTATATTTAATGTTTTTCTGATCTTTTATTTAGTAAATGAACATCAGATATATCAAAAGCAATAGCACCAAAACCTCTCCAAGCCTATTTTAAAAACTAGCAACAGAGCCTAATCTGGAGGACAATAAAGAATTGAAAGACAATTTCTGTTGATGGATTATGCACTCCAAATTTCAAGGGAAAACATTCACTCATACATCAATACCTAAAGCTAACATAAAAAATAACGTCCTTAAGGGTTAAAACTTAAGCGAGAGTAGTCAATGACTCATGAAAACAAGGTTAAAATCCAAGGAACAGAGTCTACCCAAAAAGAAGATCAACTATTGAATGTTCGCTATACATAAATTATGATCAAGTATTAGGAATCAGCATCAATCGCTCTATGGCTTGGAGAACTGTTTGACAGAATCATTTCCGAAACTTTCATTCGGTCCAGTCAGGAAGAGCTGACTGATACTGAGATGAAATTTTTTTTTGCACTCATCACTTATTAAAAAACTTTATCCAATATTTCCAATTATTAAATAAAAAGAGAAGTGATTTAGATTTGATGGCCTTTGACAAAAAAATAAAAGAAATTCTTGGTCATTGATACCATAAATATCCACAAACTTAACAAACTTACGCAAACAAGAGATTGAAAAAATAGTCCAAGCCAATTATATTGATAATTTTCAGGATGACCTATGGTATAAATAATAAGACTATAACTGCTGCCTATGAGCCTGTTTGGTTAAATATTATGAATAATCCCAAAATTTTTTGGATAAGGCGTAAATTCATAGCTTATATATAATTCATATTCACATCTTATGATGAGTGGAGAATGCTGTTGGCTTCATGAGCTAGTTGCGTTCATTGGAGGAATTTTAATTCAATGTTATTTTTCAATTGTTTACAAAATGACTGTACTCTTGTTAATGCACATATGTTTCAGCCTATTTCAATTAGATTTCAAGGAGCCTGGTCCAAATAACATGTGCCCCAATGGTGAAAGAATAAGTGAAACCTTATACTTGACATATTGACATGTTGATTGCTTAGTTGATAT
>CASCJZ010000068.1:0-19368 GCA_949152475.1 Terebella lapidaria
CATTATAATAGTATTTCTAAATGAATATATTGACCATCATCAACAACAATCATAATAACTATTCTTCCAGACTTTACTGAGACAGTGAGGCTCTGCTTATTGTTCCTCATGAATGGTCCATTCACTGCCACCTTCCCCAGGAAACACAGACATATAAATATTCTGAATTATACCCTTTGAGAAGGGGTTTCCTCTGATACCCTTTAAATACCATTGCTGATTTCTTTAGAGGAGTTCATTTGTGGTCACATTGGTAATAATAAGGTAACTGTGGAAGAGCAATAACCCAAAAGCAAATCCAAAATAAATACCCATAAAAACAGAAAGTAAACTGAATGCTCCTAAATCTGCTGAAGTGGTTTCTTAATGAGGAATAGAATAGAAGCACTTGATTATGATAAAGAAAGTACAATGAAGAAAGTAGATAAAGACTGGACACAGTGGAAAAATAGTAAGCCCAAAAACATACAATGGTTCAGTTCTCCCACACAAGATCCAATCCAAGGACAATGATGGTCAAATTTCATCACACATTTCCCACACTTATAGCAATGCTTCATTCTATTCTGCTTACGGATTTCACACACTTAACAGTATTAGCTCTGTCCTTAAATAAGTTGGATCTGCTCTTCCTGATACTCCTTAAAACCAGGGTTGCTCCCAGTTGACAGCATGAGATAACCAGTGATGGCAAGTAAGGTAAAATAAAAGGGTATAAAGATGAAATGATGGATGAGGATGTTATCAAATTGATATAAGATAAAAATTACAAAACCTTTAATCGTGAAATAGAAGAGTTGGCATGTGAAGGCCTCTGCTTCAGCCCGCTTCTTGGTTTGATTCCTTCGTAAAAGTTGTTACTATAGGGTGCTCATTCAAATGGGGTTTATTAATAAGAATAAGTGTTAATTATAGGACTATTATAATCTTCAACTTTCTTAACTTTTAGATTATTGGTCAGAGTAGAAGATTATTTTATTTGAACAAGATGTCGGATGAAATAGAAACTGGATAAATTTTTAATAGTACCACTTTGAATGTTTTCATCATATATTTTAATCATAAATCTCTGCTTCAACTTGAACTCCCTTTGGTTTAAACCTCAAGTATTTTCACTGGTACAATTAGCCTTAATCTTGCTCATCTAAACTTACAACTATGACTATTTAAATATATTTTTCTCAACTTAGCCAGACATTTGTCTCTTAAACAATGATTCTCCTCAAGTCAAAGATAAATTGTTGTTTTTGCATTTTTAAGCAGCCTATGAAAAAAATATTGAAATTTTGGAATCACCATTTTTTTCTGGACTATCATTATACCTCTGTCTCCAGAGATTTTAGTTTATTGACTTACGTTTAAGATTATTTTCCCCTATATTGGTAAAGATAAGACTCATTGACCATCCTGATAGATATTCCAACGTACCATATTTATCTTTGTTCCTTAATACATGAGTGACTCCTCCATTTATATTATTAAAGAAATTAGCTTACTTAAGCATGGTCTAAACCCATTCTTTTTTCCAAAAAATCTTAAAATAATAATTATGCATCCTTCTAGTGAGGTAGTTCTTTAAACGAGAGACCAAACCAGAGAATGGTTTGATTCCATTTCTATTACCTCTCTCGAAAAATACAAATACCAATTTACTCTCATTGAATAAGGAATTAGGTTAAAAATATCAATCATTGACTGATATTTTCTTTGCTTGATTCTCTAATTCCTTAGCAATTCTCTAGTCGAAATCTCCTAACCCAGCTAAATTCAC
Organism: Terebella lapidaria; assembly: GCA_949152475.1. Taxonomy (NCBI): domain Eukaryota; kingdom Metazoa; phylum Annelida; class Polychaeta; order Terebellida; family Terebellidae; genus Terebella; species Terebella lapidaria. Next base: position 1,772 of record CASCJZ010000068.1, read on the forward strand.
AATAATCACATGAATTATTCTCATTTTTAATGAAGTCATAGAGAAATAGACTACCTTGATCATTCCTTCTACTAATGTGCTTCTGTATTGTTTTTAGAAACAATTTAGCTTCTTTGTAGCATTTTTTCATTCATTATCATGATAAAGAATTACCAAAAATGGTTTTTGAGCCAATCGAGAATTTTATTTATCGAAAGAAGTGGATGTAGAAACAACAGGTTCACAATTAATTCTTCAAGCTGTGAGAATATAAATTGTTAATTATTGGGTTAAGCCCTTAATTTGTATAGTTTGAAGTGTATCATAACACTGCAAAACTAACTTATATATAGATATATATATATATAATAATGCTAAAGTTGTTAATTGACAATTTTGATGGTTGTGGTATTTCATGATTATAACTGAAGAACAGGCAACTATAAATGCAGGCACAATTTCTCCAGAGACATCAATAGAATATGTTTTCAAAATTCAGCCAGAAATTGAAATAATTTTAAAAGGTAAAATCTCTTAGAGTCACAAAAGAACCAAAAAACTTAACTAAGCCTAGAATTATGTCTATTTTCAATTACTGGTTGCCTAACTGATGTTTTAATATTGTTAGGCAGATTTTCTTGAAAAGAAAGCCAAAAAGATGTAAACTACAATAGCAATCGAATTTAGTCAGTGATAAATGTTGTAATATCTATTATGCCTGCTTTTATGGCACTAAAGTAGTTTCAGATTTTTTATTTTAATGTGGTTGTATTCAAATCTTACCATAATACTTATAATTACAAAAACTAGATATGTCTTCATTCCTGAATATTGCTGTTCTGTGCCTATTTATGGTAGTAAACTACTGTATTTCTCCGACATACACACCTCATCCAGCTTTTTCGGCTTCAACCAACTCATATAGTCATCTTACTACTGAAGACACCTTTTTTAATATCTCATTATCTGCTCAAGGCACTCCATCAGTCGCAGTAGTCATAACTGATCTTTCATTTGACTTCCCATCAGGAATTACATAGACAGATTATTATGTAAGTAAAGATGCAATAGCGGGGAATATTCTTACAACAAGAGTTACTTCAGTACATTATACCAACTTTCAATTCGTTGCTTTCCAATACCTCGTTTATGATCCAAGTGTTTAAGATCTACCCCTGGGAATGCATCAGTAAGATTCACCAACTGACATTTCTGGTCCTAATTCAGATTATTGGACTTTGAACGTCAACACACCTCTAGATATCACTCAAAATTATGTATTCCTAGTTTACTTGAATGGATATTATATACAGAACATCAACACTGGTGTAAGTGGCTCATATAATTTTGATATATCAGTACAAGTGCAAAGTTTCACTGAGTATCAAATATTCGTGAAAAGATAGCTGCTGACCAATTGCTATTTAAATCATCATAGAATTACAGTCATATATTTCAACCAAGGGTAAATTAATAACCAATAGCCAAACTATATTTCCTATCAAACCCTCAACTATTCCAGAGGAGGCTCTCTATCAGCCTTATCAGTGCCCAATGAAGGTGGTTCAATGCTTTATGCGCTTAACACCTACAAAATGGCTAATACTAATTCCTACCAGTTTACTGCCAATTGGGGCCAAACTTTGTCAGTAACAACAACCATCCAAAACAACTATGATTACCTGAGTTTCAACTATTTAGATATTGCATAAATAGAATGTCCAATAAGAACCTACTTTGTACTAAATAATGTGAACTGTTAGAATTGTCCAGTTAACTGCAATGATTGTGTTGATGGTATTACCTGCAATATATGCTAAAATGGATTTAATTTAACAGTTGCCAACAGTTGTACCTGTATAAGTGGTAAAACCATAAGTAACACCAGTGGATATTGTGTTAGTTGCAATATTAGCCACTGTTTTAGGTGTGACACCATAGATGTTTGTGCAGAATGTGAGTCTAACAGAACTGTCAGTAATATCGATGGAGAATGTGTGAACTGCAATGTTGACTACTGTGTAAGATGTGATCTTACAGATCTTTGTGCATAGTGTATAAATGGCTTTACTTTAGAAAATGATACTTGTAGTTGTGACCCTGATCGAACTATCAGTAACACTAATGGAGAGTGTGTTAGTTGCAATATTGATTACTGTATACAATGTGATCTTACTGATATTTGTGCAGAATGTGAGACTGATCGAACTATCAGTAATATAAATGGAGAATGCGTTAGTTGTGATGTTAATGATTGTTAAAGGTGTGATATTCCAGATTTTTGTGGAGAGTGCATAAATGGATTTACTTTAGAAAATGGCACTTGCAGTTGTGACCCAGGCCGAACTATCAGTAATACAAGTGGATAATGTGTTAGCTGTGATGTTGATGATTGTTAAAGGTGTGATCTGACAGATTTTTGTGGAGAATGCATAAATGGCTTTACCTTAGAGAACTATACTTGTACATGTGACCCAGGTCGAACCATCAGCAACACAAGTGGATAATGTGTTAGTTGCAATGTTGACCACTGTGCAAGATGCGATACTACAGACTTTTGCGCCAAATGTCTCAATGGATTCACCCAAGGAACCAACAATTGTACATGTGACCCAGGTCGAACTATTAGCAACACAAGTGGAGAATGTGTTAGTTGTAGTGTTAACTACTGTGTTAGGTGTGATCTTACAGATCTTTGTGCTAAATGCAATGTTGGTCGAACTATCAGTAATATAAGTGGAGAATGCGTTAGTTGTGATGTTGATGATTGTTAAAGGTGTGATCTTACAGATTTTTGTGGAGAATGCATAAATGGATTTACTTTAGAAAATGGCACTTGCAATTGTGACCCAGGCCGAACTATCAGTAATATAAGTGGATAATGTGTTAGCTGTGATGTTGATGATTGTTAAAGGTGTGATCTGACAGATTTTTGTGGAGAATGCATAAATGGATTTACTTTAGAAAATGGCACTTGTAGTTGTGACCCAGGCCGAACTATCAGCAATACCAGTGGATAATGTGTTAGTTGTAGTGTTGATTACTGTATAAGATGCGACACTGCAGACTTTTGTGCATAATGCTTAAATGGCTTTACACTTACAAATGGAATTTGTACGTGTGACCCAGGTCGAACTATCAGCAATACCAGTGGATAATGTGTTAGTTGTAGTGTTGATTACTGTATAAGATGCGACACTGCAGACTTTTGTGCATAATGCTTAAATGGCTTTACACTTACAAATGGAATTTGTACGTGTGACCCAGGTCGAACTATCAGCAACACCAGTGGATAATGTGTTAGTTGTAGTGTTGATTACTGTATAAGATGCGACACTACAGACTTTTGTGCATAATGCTTAAATGGCTTTACACTTACAAATGGAATTTGTACGTGTGACCCAGGTCGAACTATCAGCAACACCAGTGGATAATGTGTTAGTTGTAGTGTTGATTACTGTATAAGATGCGACACTACAGACTTTTGTGCATAATGCTTAAATGGCTTTACACTTATTAACGGGACTTGTATCTGTGATCCTGGTCGAACCATTAGCAGCACATCTGGCTAATGTGTCAGTTGTAGTGTTGACCACTGTGCAAGATGTGATACCACAGATCTTTGCGCAGAATGTCTCAATGGATTCACCCAAGGAACCAACAATTGTACATGTGACCCAGGTCGAACTATTAGTAACACAAGTGGAGAATGTGTTAGTTGTAGTGTTAACTACTGTGTTAGGTGTGATCTTACAGATCTTTGTGCATAGTGTATAAATGGCTTTACCCTTACAAATGGAATTTGTACGTGTGACCCAGGTCGAACTATCAGCAACACTAGTGGATAATGTGTTAGTTGTAGTGTTGATTACTGTATAAGATGCGACACTACAGACTTTTGTGCATAATGCTTAAATGGCTTTACACTTATTAACGGGACTTGTATCTGTGATCCTGGTCGAACCATTAGCAGCACAACTGGCTAATGTGTCAGTTGTAGTGTTGACCACTGTGCAAGATGTGATACCACAGACTTTTGCTCAGAATGTCTCAATGGATTTACCCCTTCAGTCTCAATTTGTATTTGCCTCGTTGGACGTACCATTAGTAATATTACTGGAGAATGTGTTAGTTGTGCTGTTGATCACTGTGCAAGGTGCGACACCACAGATATTTGTGAAGACTGCGATTATGGATTTACTTTTGATAATAACACATGCTTTTGCTAGATTAATCGAACTATCAGCAATACCAGTGGAGATTGTGTTAGTTGTTCTGTTGAACATTGTACACGTTGTGATAATACAGACTATTGTGCTGTCTGTAATTCTCTATACTTTAACAAAGGTACTGAATGTGACCCTTGTCCATTAGATTGCTTGGCCTGTGAAAACAAGACTGTTTGTACCCTATGCCCGGCTCACTATAATCTGACTTCATTTAATTTATGTGTTCAATGTCAAGTTGAAAATTGCACTAAATGTGAAATGACCAATAATTGTTCTCAATGTGAAGGAATCTTTGTGGTTTAAAGAGGGAATTGCTCTTGCCCTTCCCAGTATACTCAAAACCCCTTTGACAAAAAGTGTTATCAATGCAATATTGAGTTTTGTAGGAGATGTGATCAGCATAGGGTGTGCCAAATGTGCAATGAACCCTTTCAATTATTCAATAACAAGTGCATAAAGATGCCATCAGCTTGGAATTTTTGGATTTTTGTGGGTTTTATTGGAGGATTATGCCTGCTTTTATTGCTGTTAGCCTGCTGCTTGTTCTATTGCTGCCAAACAGAAAAGAATTATGAATAGTTCCATAAAATGTAGCTCAATTAAGGTTAAGTATTGAAGGACTCAGGAAAAATGAAAAAACATGATTGAATCGAGAAATCACTCAAATAAATATAAACAATAGTAGAACTAACACTTATTATATATGAAATTATGACTAGCTCAATGAATAATTTAATAAGGAGGTTTTCCCTGTCTCACTATGTATATGGAGTTCATAAGTTATGCATTATCACATGAGCAGACTGCTGGAGAACATTTTCCCTTTAAAGCAGCTGACATGATAGCTTTGGCTTAGTTTTTTGCTCTCTAATTAAATAACGCCATTCCAGGATCTGAAATCTCCATTGGCAGTCATGAGTTGATACCGTATAACAAGGCCATCAGCCGAAGAGCAGTTACTCTTAATCAACAATAATCATTTCATTTATTTATTTTCTTTATAGTAATGAATGATAGCAATAACCATTATTCTTATAAAAGAACGTTATCACTAAATGGGAAATTCAGACTCCCACCATCAACTCTAACTAAGCTAATACGAAACAGTTTCCCTTAACCATTTAGGCTAGGTTGTCAGGCACATTCCCTCCTCCTAGAACTACCTTCCCAAGGAGCTTACCTTCTAGAACCATGAACAGTTTTCATAAAAAATTATCTAAGTCAACTAAATAATTTTATTTCTAGAACTTGTATTTGTTTTGAATTGTTGTTTTCACTCTCAATGATCTAAATATCTTTCATAGAAGGTTTTGATTCCTGATTTGGACGAATTAATCATACTTTGCAACTGGATTAAGTATTGCTTTTTTTGAATATGATCAGACAATAAACTCTTTTAATAAACAATAATGTACTATCATTTTATAGGAATTAGATCAGTTTGAAATTTATGTAGTTAGCCTAGTTAGACTCACTGGATAACTCTGTTAGCCTCTACAAGTTGATCGTATCATAATATTATTATTCTAGACTGAAGCAACCCTTAATAGTGATAGTTCATCAGCTCATCTATCTCAGACTAAAATGGCAGAGTTGAATCTCTTTAAGGGAGATATAATCTTCATTAAGGGAAGAAACAATAAGGAAACTATCGTCACAGCTTTGATTGACACCTAACTGGAACATAATAAAATTAGACTCAATAAGATAATTACAACAAATTTAAGGATAAATTTAGGAGATATTGTTAAAATTAGACCAGCTGGATAAGTAGCATATCTTACGAAAATACATATACTTCCATTGGCTGATACGGCTGAGGATATTATAGGTGATCTTACATAAGCTTTCTTAGTTCCTTACTTCAAAGATGCTTACAGACCAGTTAAATCCGGTGATCTTTTTATGATTAAAAGCAACTTTTCATCAGTGTAGTTTAAAATTATATCTGCCTATCCTGAGGATTATGGAATTGTTGCTCCATCTACCATACTTTAAACAAAAGGAACACCTATCAACTACTAAAAACAATAAAAAAAACTTAATTAAGTGGGATATGATGATATAGGAGGTTGTAGAAAACAAATCACATTGATCAGACAAATGGTCGAACAACCATTAAAGCATCCACAAATCTTTAAAGATTTAGGTGTTAAACCATCTAAGGGTATCCTTCTGTATGGTCCACCTGGTAGTGGCAAAGGCTTAATAGCTAGAGCAGTTGCTAATGAAACTGGAGCAAATTTTTTTGTTATCAATGGGCCTGAAATTATGATACCAGTAGCAGGACCAGCACAGAACCATTTACGAAAAGCATTCTAGTTGGCTGAAAAAAAATCACCATCACCATGCATTATTTTTATAGAGGAAATTGATGCGATTGCTCCTTTTCATAGACAAACTTATGGAGAAATTGAAAGAAGATTTCTTTCATAATTAATAACTTTGATAGACGGAATAAAAACTCAAAGCCGTATCATAGTAATTGGAGGAGCTAGTAGACCTAATTCAGTTGATCCAGCTTTGAAAAATTTGGACGCTTTACTAAGGAAATAAATTTAGGAGTTCCTGATGAAGTTGAAAGATTATAAATACTCCAGATTCATACAAGGGGTATGAACTTAAATGAGGATGTTGATCTGAAAGAAATTGCCGGGAATCTTCATGGTTTTGTAGGATCAGACATAGCTGCTCTTTGTACTGAATCAACTTTCCACTGTATTAAGGAAAAAGTGGGATATCATTAATGCTGAAGAAAAAATAGATATATAAATTTTGAAATCCCTCAGTGTTAATCAAGAGGATTTTAGAGTAGCTCTTAAAAAAATAGATTCTTCATATTTAAGAGAAACAAGAATCTAAAGTCCTAACGTTAAATGGTAGGAAATTGTGAGGACATGAATAAGTAAAGAAAAAACTTCAAGAAATAATTTTGTACCCTATATAGCATTCAAAAATGTTCACAAATTTTATGCAGCTATCAAAGGGTGTATTGTTTTATGGGCCGCCTGGTTGTGGGAAAAAATTATTGGCTAAAGCTCTAGCAAGTTAATGTAGTGCTAATTTTGTGTCAGCGAAAGCATCATCTCTCTTAACAATGTGGTATGGATAGGCTGAGTTCAGGGTTGAAGAGTTATATAAAATAGCTAGAGAGTCTGCACCTTGTATTTTATTTATTGATGAACTCGATTCAATAGCTGCTCTGAGGGAAAAAACTGAAACTATGGGTAATGTTGGAACAAGCAGTGATAGAGTTCTTAATTAATTGCTGACACTATTGGATGGAACTAGTTTAAAAACAAATATTTTTGTTATTGGGGCAACCAATCAGCCGCAGATCCTAGACCAAGCCCTATTTAGACCAGTACATATTTTAGATTATTCAGGGCCGTCTTGATCAATTGGTTTATATCCCCTTGCCGGATGAATATTCCCGTTTGAGAATTATAGAAACTAACTTTTAAAAAATTCCTGTAGCCAAGGATGTCAACCTTAATCATATAGCAAAGATAACTCAAGGTTTTTCAGGTGCAGAAATTGTATCAATTTTACAGAATGCAGCAAAGTTAGCTATTAAAGATGTAATACTATCTTTAAATTTAGGCTATTTAAACTGAAAAGAGTCTTAACAAATGCAGTGAATATGATGGTAGAGATTCAGTCCCTGAAATCACACGAAAACATTTTGAAAAAGCACTAGTAGGTGCCAAAAGAACTGTTAGTGAGTCATCATTGTAAGAATATTCAAGATTCCAAAGATAGTTAACTTCAAATGGAAGTTTTAAGAATTCTTTAGCAAAGATGGATGTTGCATTAAATAAGGTCAAATGGTAATTAAACTCCGAGAATGATACTGATGATCGATATAACTGATGAATCAGTCTTCAATGCTCCAAAGCTTGAGATAGAACTTATTAAGTGAATCAATTATCAGACTTGAAAAATTAATTAAGTGTCAAAGAGTTGAATAAATAACATTTATTTAATAATTATGGTTGATTTAGAATATTGGATCATTAAGTTCTGAGCATTTCATTATTCAATTTCACAGATCCAGCAACAACTTGGCTTTCAATTCCACATTCATTGTTTCCTCTCCTAATTTTGAAATATCCATTATCTCCCCAGCCTTCATTCCAAGAATTAGCAACTAACCAATATGATGTCCCATCTTCAACACCCCATCCAACCATTTTCACTGCATGACCTCCTAAAGCACTTCCAGTAGTGTGATGATAGACTCCACTCTTATAAGTTAAGAAGTCACTGTAAACAGTGAAAGCTACTTCAACTGGGCCATGAGTCATAATTTCAGTTTGAATAGATTTAACACTGCTAGAGACTGCATAAGAACTATCAACAAACCATTTATCATTGGCATAAGTCTTGGGATATCCAGCACCACATTCTTTGACACATTTAGGTGTAGGTTTACTGGACCCGCATGGACCATATTTGCCACTCACATGATGATCACATGGAGGAAAAGCATATGCAGAACACCATTTGGTATCCTTATAGAGATCTCCAGTGACTACTCCTACTCTTTTAAAGTAGCCCCATGCACCAGCTGGATAACCACCATTGCATCCATTTCCACAACTAAATCCACAACAGGTTAATAAATCTTCAGCTGAGATTCTTGTTTGTAACTTTTGATCACTCTTAATACAAATCCTATCACTCATAGCTTCAACTGCTCCAAATGCCCAGCAAGATCCACAGGTGCTTTGATCTCTAATTTATTTGATTGATTCACAATTGGGCCATTGCTCAGCTGAGCTAAAAGTATCAGGAATATCTTCTAAAGGTTCAATTGCCTTTTCTGGTAGCTTAAGATGCTCTGGTGTTTCAAGGATAGTTCCCATTAATGTTTTGATTTATTGAAGATTAAGTCCATCAAAATAATGGTTGTGTCCAGCTTTCCAATTTTTCTGAGCTGAATTAACATGATCAATAATGAATTGTTGATCGAGGAATTCATGTTGGGAAGCCAATACTAAGGCACATAAACACAAAATCAATACCTTCATGATAGATTTTTGATTAAATTATTACAAATCTTATTGACTGTACCTCAAAGGTTTCATTAATTTTGCAAATTTTCATATTTAAGGCTGGAAATATCTATTTCCCAACCCAATAGGTGATTACCCTTACAATTGGGACTCAATTCCATTATACAATAATTGAGTTAGTTTACACATAATCCCCATTACCATCTAAAACAGCATGTTTCATGTTCATAGTCAAGAAAATAATCCCATCCATTCTCATGTAGCTAACCGTGGCAAAATATACAGTATAAGAACCAGAAAAAAAAACCATAACTGATTAATAATCACTAATAAGTTTAACTTCTAGCTGTTTCTAATCGGCAGTAAGATTAATTATTTTCTTGCAATTCTTTCCTCGACGCTCAGTATCTTTCTCTAAAAAAGGAAGATAATAAAACTGTCTCAAGCAACGCCATCAATACCAAATTTATATGAACACTAAGAAAATAAATCCTGGTTTTAGTGGGAAAAGTCACTCATCTAGAGACCGAAATCATTCATATAATAACCAAAATCCTGCATCTAAACAATACTAAAGATTTAATATTAGTGATGCTATCAATTATTCCCTAAATAAATCAACACAATTAAATCCATCTTCCATTGAGAATACCTTAAATCCATCTTCCATTGAGAATACCTTAAAAAAGTTTAATTTAAGGACAGAATCGAGAATGGGAGTGTCTAAACTTTAGGCGAAAGGAATTTTATATTATTATTGATTTTTTTCATTATTGTAATGTACATAGAAATTGTATCATCTAAGTTAGAATCTCTTCTCAAGGATGGATAATTCCCGAGCCACTCTGATACATTTAGGTTTGGTGGTGATCAATCTGGATGCTGTATTATTGATTCGACCCTTTACCACATAAATACTACAAATATCTCGCACAAGTGATTTGACATTGATAATCGGTTTGTGGGTGGTGGATGTCTGTTATTTATGCTCGAGTGACATTATTTAAAGGAAGAATTTATAATACCTTCTATATCAATTATAATTGAGTTGAAGTGACTCATTGCCTAATTACTTATTTCATTGAGCTTAAGAGTCTGTTTGAGTTGTATAAGTATTTCTGTGTAATATATTATGACTTAGATTTTAAGAAAAGAATCTGCCTATTTCCATGGTATTTTAGTGGAGGGTCTAAATCGTAACCTTGATGATATTCTTAATATTAAAGAGTTCGCTGAGAGTACTAGATTGGTATTTGCTTGTTTCACCCAAGACTTAGAAGCTTGTTGTATTAAGTTCCTAAAGAAGGTAAAATCTTCTCAAAAATAAACTGATGAGAACATTATATCAATGAATAGTTATTTGTTTGAGACTATTACCCATTTGAATAAAAAAATCCGTACTATGAGTTCTAAAATGGAGAATGAAATAGCCAACCCCCTATAATAATTCTATAATAGTCAATTTGAGCTTAACTGCCGAAGCTTAAACCGATCTGAACATATTATATCCTAAATAGAGAATAATTCATTGTTCTTAGCTGAATTGACTAAGAATATGAACTGTAAGAGTAATGAACAGTACAGTCCAGCTGAACAACAATAATTGAAGCATGTCTATGAGGAATAAATGGGTAAATGCCACCAGAAATGGTCCTAAGTCAAACAGCAGTGTCGAAATCTTCTAATAGATATTGACTCAACTAATTCTTCTAGAATCATTTTTTTGAACAAAATACAACTTAGATTCATGAATATAGTCAACAAGTTACTAGGCTCAGATATTCTAGACAGTAAAATAAAAGAACTAAGTGAAACCATATAAGAAACTCAGTCTTTCTCGATAAAACTCAAAGAAAGCATCAGAGAAGAAATGGGAAAATCGACTCTTTTTGAAGAACATTCTCTCGATGAGGTTATTAAAAATAAGACATTCAATAAGGAAGAGCAAAGTATTAATTAGTTTATATAACTATTCACAACAAGGTGGTACATTAAAGAGGATACCCTAAAGTATGATCAGGCTAGAAATTATATTATAGAATAACATAAATGGGCAGAGTACTTCTTAAGACACTTAGCCTCCCGACTACATACCTAAATTCATCTATCAACCAACAAGTATCATGAGTTAGTCACTATTATGAAGTATATATTTGCTTCAGTTATTGATCTAGAAAAGAATGAAGCTCTACTATATGATATTCTGTATATATCATATCGCATTAGCAATAATGGAAACTATATCATCATGGAAATGGGAAAACACTAAGACTATTGGCAGAATGATCAAAGATGGTTTACCCTCATAGAATACATTCAGAATATGAGAACCGAAAGGATATCTGAAAGAAGGAAAAATAAGAGGCAATTATTTGTGAATTGGTGGAAGTATGCTTTAGGTAAAAATGGCGAGACTGAAAAGCAAATTAAGACTGAAAAATTAATCAGTAGTACTCAAGACTATGAAGTTTTATGTTAGATCAACTATTTCATGGCAAAATTAGAACTAAAAGAGGAGTATATTTTTAACTTTGTGATGAGAGCCAGTCAACAATTTGAAGTAAGTAGAGATAACACAGAAAAGCTACTCAGGTATCATTATATGCATAAAAAAAGCAACAAGCATAAACTTAACTGGGTGAGTATCCGGAAGAAAAGGCTCCAATAAAAATACAGGAATGTTGAAAGAATGTCTGAGAAGAGTCAAATTTGTGTTGGAAAGGCTCTTAAGTATTTGGAATTAACACCCAAAATTTGGAATTTGAGGCTTGTGTGTAAAAAATGGTAGCAATAACTTACTAAGAAAATATATATCAGATACTTAGTTAAGGAAAAAAGATTTGGTTTTATTTCTAAAATCAGACTTCAGTTGTATGTAAATTTTATGAGGCCTGCTTTTAATAGAGAAGTCTACAAGAGAATGGTTGAATAGGTTCCTGAATATATTTAACATTTGGACATTATTAATTTGGATGTTCAAAGATCGCTTAGTTGGGATGAAAGTCTAAGGAAAACTATGGTCTAGTTACTTAAAACATTTACATTTTATCATCCTGATGTTGGATACCTTCAAGGTATGAACTATCTCTGTTAGCACATTCTAAAATTAACAGATGATGCCTATAATGCTTATCAAATTTTCTAGTATTTGATGGGTAATCAGTTTCATAAAATGTACACAGTAACTTTTGATTCACTTAGAATCAAGATTTATCAATTTATGAGGATTCTTTAGAAAGAACTACCTAAGCTATATGACCATTTTGAGGCTTAGAAATTGGAAGGTGAACATTTTCTGCTTCCATGGGCTATAACATTATGGGGATAGATGTCTGGTGATTTGTGCTGGATTTTATGGGATGGATTCCTCGTGAAAGGATGGAAATGGTGGATCAAAACAGGTATTTGGCTACTTAAAACCCTTGAGCCTTAACTGTTAGTTATGAACTTTGAACATTTAATGAAGTGTTTTTCTGAGCTTAATTCCCAGATTTTATGTTCAACCATGAATCAACTAGCATAATTTGGTATTGACTGCTTGAATATTAAGGCTGAAATTGATTCAATACATATTGAGAGTGAAACTTTGCTAGAACTTGAAAAAGAATATAAGCTTAAGGTTTCTATGATTAGAGATTATATGAAGAAAATTAAATCTTTTTGAAAACAAACTGTTTGATGAGGATTTTCAATAGGAATCTATTTATTTAGTCGAAGCATGGAATATGCCCTTATTAAGAAAGTTAGCTAATTATAATGAGTTCAATTACTATTCAATTAAATAATTTTTAAACATTGAATAATAAGTTATTTATATAAATCAAATCTTGCATACCAATGAGTTCCAATAATCGGATTTCCTTTACGATCCCTAGCTCCAAGTTCACCACTAAAAGTACCAAGCTACTTATATAGTAGGTTCATCCAATCTAAGAACCCAACCCCAACCCCTACTGAGTAACCCCAAAACAATACCTCAACCCCAAACAATGGGTTTTCCAGCCAGAACCCTACAGCCTCAAAGTATTTACACACAACCAACAACATACACTAGCACTCATTCAACAAATTACGCCAGTATACCTCAAAATTATATCTATCAAACAACAAGAGTGACACCTAATCAGTCAATCAGATCAAATAACCTTCAACCAAGAATATCTCCTCATAGCCGAATTCAAACTATTGAACCTATCATTCAACCAACTAATTCCAGAATGCCTCAAGGTTTTAGCCAACAAATCATCTGCAACCTTAGGGATTGGGGAATAAACTCAAAGATGAATCTAAATTCATTAGTACCTGGAGGAACTAGAATTCAGAACAAAGGCTTTACTAATTCTGCTAATAATACAAAGAAAACTAATAATCCAAACTAACTTGTTATTTTCCCAAATCCCAATGTAAAATATAAGATTCTATCATGTATGGATCAAACTAAATCTTTGGATGTTACATCAAGGACAAACCAAGATAGCAATCTATAGAAAGGTAATATAATCTTATGGGAGTATCATGGTGGACCTAATCAACAATACTTTATCAAACCAGTGGGAAATAATAAGGTTAGAATTTTTAATGCATCATCAGGGTATCCATTAAAAATTTATGGTTTAAACAAAAGAGATGGGGCGCATATTCAGGAAAATCCCCTTCACAACACCTAAAACTAATTATTTTAAATTGTAAAATATTAGGGAGGCAAAAAAAATAAGAAGGATCTTTACTTAATTCGAACTTTTTGTAATAAGGTTATGGACTGTGAAGATAGGAGTGATTCAGATGGTACCAGGGTTATTCAGTGGGAGTAAAACAAGGGGAAAAACCAATTATGGACAATTGAGCCGGTTTGATGATAATGAATATATTAATTCTCATTTTATTAGTCATTAACAACATCTTATTATAGTTATAAAAACTATTGATCATGAACAGCCCCATCCAAGTTGAAGTAGAGTGTTGTATCAATTGTAGTAAGCATTCTTGGTGCTCTCGACATGACTAAGCCAAATATTAAGGTCAATATGAAAGCTTAAAAGCTAAAGTTTCTTCCATTCCGGGGGTAATTGTGAATAAAAACACAACCCCAGCTCATTTTAAAAGAATTAAGGGTTAAACCAATACTGGTCTCACTAAATATTATGATCCAAACACTTCTAAGTTTATAATATTCCCAAGATTAGGCGCATTTGAAGTTTCTGTGGACAATATGCTTATTTTCTCAAAGATTCAGGCCAATATGTGGCCTAATTTGGAGAAAATATTTTCTATGATTGAATCCATAGTGGTCTAAAAAAATCAAGGAGAATCAGTTAATAAATACTCTTTAGATTTTAGGCTTCATAATGAAATAGACGGAATCTTTCTCAATACCTATAAGAAAGTTATATCTGGGAAAACTCCAGCTAAGATTCAATCAAAACCAAAAGTACATGAATCACTCAATGTGGAAAGCCCTAAAAAGACTCAATTCAAAAGTAGAAAAATATATACTAGTAGTAATAGGAAGAAAATCGATTATGACTAATACACAGATAATTTATACACCATTCCTTTTAATCGCCCTGAAACCAAAAAAACAGTCAAAAGAACTAGAAATAACTATAACAGTTATGAAGATGAAGGTCTAGTTTTCACAAGTGAAGGTAATTAAAAAAAGGCAGATTCATTGGTTCTTCATCAGTGGAAACAAGCTCCTTATGACTATTAATACATAAAAATTCCCAAAAGACCTTCATTGAGATATGAAAAATTGGAAAGTATCACCATCACTGGGACCCAAAACTATAATCCTCCTACAATCCATGAAAAACAGGAAAGTATCAATGACAATGAATAAAGGGAGGAAGCAAATAAAAAACTTTATTTTAAAAGAGGGTCAAGTCGAAACTTAAGACCTTCCATAGCACCCATTTAAATGAATGAGAAAAAAATTGATAAAAAAGGTAGTTCATAATTGAATGGTTGGAGTTCATCCAATCCAACCAACAGTTTGTTACAAAATTAAGCTACCATTTTTCGGAAAAATGATAGTAAAGCTGAAGAAATTTAGGAATCATTATACGAGAAAAAATAAGAGGGAAAGTATAAATAAGAAGTCGAGGTAGTAACTGCAAAGGAATAAACTAGTATCAAAGAAATGAACAAAAAAATAAAGAATAATAATAAAGGTGATTAAAAAATCTATACTGAATAAATAAAGCCAAATAAGGAAGAAACAGAAAAGAACTAAACGGTAATTTAAAAGAGTTATTAATAAAGGGAAGTATATGAGGAAGATTTTTAAAGTTCAATGCCTGAGAAGAAGGAATTAAGACAAGAAATGTCAATAGGGGACCAAGAACAATTTACCAATAGGGAAAAATTAAATGCAGATTAATAAAATAAACAAATTACTGAGGTTCTGAATGAACAGAAACAAGCAGAAGACTAAACCAAAGAGAAATAAGAAAAACTTGAGATGGAGGATGAAAAAGTAGAAGAAAAATATTAATTGTAAAACTCTAAAGTTGAAGAAGAATATGGATCAAATAAAAATAAATTAGATGACTTTGACTTGAAAGAAGCTGGAAAGCAAAGTAAGGAAGATATTATGGAAGAGCTTATTGACAAGGAAGGCTAGGAATTAGAAAGCAATGAGGAAGTTCAATAGGAGTAACATCAATAAAATCATAAGGAATAGAGAGAGAACAATATAGGGGGAACTAACAGTGAAAACCAAAGATAAAAAGGTAGCCAAGAAATAGAAGAATATATCGGGGAGAATTCCCACATAACTGAAGAACAGTCACTTCATCATAAATAAACAAAATAAAAGGGAGTTTAAGGAAAAGAACTAACAAAAGGTATAGCAACGACTCAACAACCGTTTTCTAAAGATAACCAGTCAAAATAGTTTATAAATATTACCAAACTAATAAAGTTTGAAGGAAGGAAATAGCTAAAATATCGCTAATAATAATAAATTCAAAGATTAGGCCATATAAAGCCATAAGTAAGCAGCAAACATTCAGTAAAACCAATCAAAAGTAGATATTTCAGAAGGTAACAATCAGAGTAGTTCCAATAATCAGGATAAGCCAAAGAAAGAAGGGTTGATGATTGCCAAGTCAATTCAAACAGTGATCGGAAAACAAACTAATTCCAATCAATTGTTTTTTGAAAAGCTTAATTAAGTGATCATTGAACCATGAATAATTAAATGATGGAAATCATTTGCTTTAATCATAGTTAAGACTAATATGTTTGAGGAACTTTTCTTAATAAATGAGGTGCATTTCTCCTCCTTTTCTACCCTAATCTGAGAGGTTCTTAATCATAAGAGAATCCAGCTACTATTGCATCTATATTTTAACTGGAGGTGCTTGTTAGGGAAAGCATCCTGGAACTTATCTTTCTGGTTGATGAAGTTATCTCCATAATGTCATTGTAATTTCAATATAATCACAGACATAGCTTTTAAAAAAACTTTCTATTTTATTTTGTATACATAAAAGAATTCACAATAATTATTTAGAACAAATTAGAGTCAACCTTAAATTGGTATCTTTTTTCTTTATTATAGCAAAAAATAATTAATTTCACCCAAAAGAATTACCAATAATTCCTTAAACTAACAATAAATTTTAAGGAGGTCTTAGAATATATGAGTTTGACTAATGATTAGAAATTTCAACCATAAAGGAAATAGAATGATTGTGATTTTCTCTTTTCCTTCATCTTAGAATATTCATGTCTAATCATTATCGGCCTCTTCTTCTGCAGAGAGGTTAAAATGAATAACAAATAAAAGAAAGATTGTGTTTTAAAAAGATAAATATTTGACAAAGAATAATAACACCAAAGTAGAAGTATACTATTGTTATTAGATGGATACTCAATTCCAAATTTAATACATTAATTATAAACAACATCATTCCAATTATCCTAAATCATATTCATAAAGTTATTTCAAAATAAAAATATCCAAATGCACGAGAATCAATGCATTGCTCACAATAATTCTCCAATTATGTTCCTCTGCCTGAGTAAAACTGCTTCGGAAGCTAGAGACTTCTCTGCAATATATGCTCAACTTAAAAACATCAGGGACATGACTTTACTTCAATTGACACAAGAACACGCTCTTCTCAGCTCTTGAATCTTTAAATTCATTCTGACATCAATAACTACAGTGATGCTTCCTTGATCTAAAGACACCTAGATAAATTGATCGAAGTATATATCATCAGTAAATATAGGCCCCCAATAAACCTTTCCATTACATCTAATAAAAATTTGACCAAATAACTCAGAAGCTGAAACGCATTAATAGATTGACCAGGAATTTATTTCAAAGAGGTGTTGCAGAGCATACAAACAATATTATAAG
>CASCJZ010000069.1:0-10139 GCA_949152475.1 Terebella lapidaria
TTTGAATAAAATTCAAGTAGAATATTCAGTCACTATAGACAATCACTTTCTTTTTTTTAAACTATTACATGTATTAGGCAGAGATCTTGATCTTAGTATGATAGAGTTTAACACATTTCAATGATTTGAATTCCTTCAGGGCAGCATCAGTCAGATATCTATAACACCTACATAATCACAAGCTATCAAGGTTGACATATCTGTCTTAAATTTAAAGATTATAATTAAAGATATGTCTCTTTGCATTCATAAAATATACGACAGTGCAATGCATAATCATGCCTCCCTGATTCCCTTTGCATCATCTCGTAATGCTTCCATAAATACTTCTAATAACTATTAGATGTATTCTCTGCCATAACGAATGCAAAGAGTAGTTACATAGGTCCACTGACATACCCAGTGAGCATGTACCTCATCAAATGAGAGCTTTCTCGGTAAGGAAGGGTTTTTGTCATCTAACAATAATACTCCAACAGTAAAAAATGAGGTTCTTAAAAAAGATGCAGTAGAGTCTACTATTTCACTCTTGATTACCAGTAGTAGACTCTGCAGGTGGTACTGGACAGGATCAAAAAGTACAGTGATTTCTTGAACTACTAGTACTAGGGGTACGGATTATTCATCAGAGAAAAGTATCAAGGATTTCAAAAAGTTATTTGTATAACTATGATAGAATTTAAGACATCTGTGCCCTCAGAGTCATCCCTACCTCAACCATATTTCAAGTACTTGAGCCTCCACATCAAAAACTGTGATCTACAAAAAAAAGGTTAAAATATTTCACAACTTGAGACTTATTTTTAGAATCTTCCACCTCAAAGCTAGTTCTGAGTGAGAGTGGTGAAGTTGGCAACGAGGATATCGATCAACTGAAACTGAGTATTCTCTTTTTAAAGTTTTTAACTGATTTAACCAACCAACAATGATAACTATCAATTGGATTTCTGGTGAATCTGCATCAATAAATATGGTAGAAAGTGTTAAGAGGTGAATTTATAGGTAAGAGCCAAAGGTCTAAGTTTACATCATCCAAGTTATTACTGTTGTATTTGAAATAAATTTATAATAAATATATCTTGGGTATAAATTTTTTGAGATGGGCTGTGGGGGTATTCCAACTACAAAAGAAGCAACTATAAGAAAACAATCAAAAATCAATCCTGAAGTGAATCTTCAGATAAATCCAAAGAAATCAGTTGAAACCATGGAGCCTAATACTTAAAAAAGCAAGGTCGACATTATCTTGTAAAATTATGAGGTAATTTCTGAAGTTTGGAATTCATACAATTCTTTGCTTGCATTTCTTGACATCCATAAATAGTAAGTTACATAAGAGAAGATCAAAAGCAAAACTGTTTTCTTTGATCTGGAGGAAATCATATCAATAATAACTAAGATAAAGAGGGACTGTAAAGATTTGTCTAAAGCTGATTCTTACAGAGTTGATTATCTTCTAAGCAAATCCAAAAAGGAAGTTATTAGATTCATTGAAAAAGCCTTACAGCTCAATATTCCTAATAAAGCTAAATGGCTGAAGTACAGGTTAAGGGCAGATGAAATTAAGATAGTTAAATGGACCAATCCACCTCTTTCCAAAGAAAACCTCTAAATAATGGACTACAGACAAGAAATAGAGTCGTGGAAATAAAAGTTGAAGGCTTAAATTATGCATTCTGCATCTCAATACATTTCTAAGCAAGTAGATCTTTTAGTGTAAAAGAATCTCATCAGTACTCAATGGAATTATCTGTCTTTCAGATCCAAACAAATGGAAAGGATAGCGACCTCAGTTCTTTATATGGAGCATGCGGCCTTGGACGCTGATACTTTAAGTGATTAAAGAATACAACAAGTTGCGGTCAAAAAGAAACTTCTAAAACTGATTGCAGAGTTACTTATATTCAAACCGAACGACTCCGAATTATTGGACCATCACAAAAAACTTGAAAAAATTTAATTAAAGGAAGAAAAAGGTTTGACCTTTTCTAAAAAAGAGTTCTAAATAATAATATAACAGTTTTAAAATGGATTGAAGAAGAAGTAGACTGTCAATGAGAAATGCATTATTCTGGAGGAACTGCTACAACCTTTCATAAAAATGATATCCAAAACTGTAAATCCAGATTAACAAACTACTCTGACTGTGACTGGTAGACGCATTAGCATAGTTTAACTAAGACTTAGTATTCTAAAATTGTGGACTTCTGTAAATAAAATACAACTTGCCTAACAATTAGCAAGTGATAATAAATTCGAGGTGGATTTTACCAGAGATATAGTAGAAGAGTTTCAAGAGATACAATGTGAGTTCTTAAGCTGTATAGAAGAACTTCCAATGACTGCTGAATTAAACAGGTAAAGGCAAGCAATAGCAGAGCTTAAAGTCTGACTGAGCGTTTTATATCAAACCCAATTTTATCAGAAATAATTGGAGCGTCTTTAATTTTATCATAGGTGAATAGAATATTGTTTACTGAAGAGTACAAATTTTAATAAATTAATTATTTTTATTTGAAAGAGATTTGTCCTAATCATTTTTAAGAAATTCTTTTAATAATCTCCTTTTCTAGGCAAATTAAGACGGTGTCGTCTCAGTCTTTGTCCTTCAAACAATTCCTATTCAAGTCATCTAATAAAGAGAATATCTAAAAACTATTAAGATGATAACATTTCAGAACACAATCATTCTATCTAGTATTTAAGAGCTGCTGACTGTGTGATCACTCATAAGGGAAGAGTACTTCATGGATCACTTCGTTTCACAATTTTTCAGAATTCTACCATATAATATATTACATTTATTTTGATCCAAAAAGACACCAATGCTTGCTAAACTCTATTGTCCCAACTCTCGGAAAGCCGAAGAGGTCTGTCTTTCCAAATGCTGCCTATATTCACCTTTTATTTGTGGGAAAAACTGTAAATGCCTATCGAATCACAATGAAAACTGTTTGATCAGAAAAATATCAGAAATCAATGATGATATGACTAGAATTCTTAAATATGAATGGTTGGTGATATATTCATCTGATTTTAAAGGCCAAGGAATTGAAATTGCAGGAAGAGTGGCTACCCAAAACTTACATCCTCCTCGTAATGCCAGATTCGCTCTTACTTTTGATAGTATTCCTCTGAAGCAAGCAGTGGATATTAACTTTAAAATTAGAGCATTAAAAGGCTGTGTAGGCTTTGGAATGTTTATTAAGGAAGTTCTAGAAACCAAATAGTATAATTATATTCCTGATGACAATTATCTTGGACATGGGTGTTATATGGTTCTCAGCAATGGATATCGGTACTCACATAGTGAGAAGCATGAAAATTTTAAATAATGTCCCAATTTGGTCATGGAAGAAGGAGATAATGTTAGGCTAAATTATGAAGGAGGATTTTTAACCTTCTGTTGCGGCAAGAATTACCAATACCTTAAAATACCTCAGAAAGATATGGCTTATCATTTTGGCGTCTATCTCTATGAAAAAGATGATTCTATTGAAATTTTAAGGAGAAAATGATTCTAGTGTTTCCTTTTTTATTAATAATATTATTTTTGAATGGCTACATCGAATTCAACGAATTATCATACTAAAAAACATTACTGTTGTCTCCATCATTATGTAACAGGGAAGACAGGAAAAGGATCAACTCCTTGCTATTCACATGTAGCACTAGGTGTTATTAACCCTATCCATCAGCCAGTCGATCCGAAAAGCCCAAAATTGATTGATCCCCTTTCTATAGATGGAAACAAATGGAATCTACAGACTCATACTCACTACATTAATGATATTATCAACAAAAAAAGTATGCCTAAGAGATTAATTCTTCCTAGAGTGTATGTAGGAAAGGTATATCCAAGACAGAAAGGCAACTACAATCAAAGTCTTAGGGCTCCCCTATAAAAAGTAACTGTTTATATCATATTAGAGACAATTTGAAGAAGTGGCAGAATTATTTAGAAAATTGGCTGTAAGGACTGAATGTCAAACTACTGAATCTTTCAAAAGAAAAATATAATAATTCATGGATGAAAAATCAATTCCCAAAAGCAAACCTGATATGCTAGTTACAGAAGAAGAATTCACCTAGTTTTTAGAGAAGCATGAATTTAGTGAAATATAAATAGAAGGTTTTTGGGAAACAGCTTATAGAGAAGGTCTGTTCAAAAGAGCAGAAAGACAAGTGGAAGCAATAAGTCCAAATTTTATATCTTTTAAGGCATTGATCTACAACTTCAAGAAATACTATGCTGATAATATTGCCTATAAGCATATGTTCAGTTCTTCCTACCTGAAGCAAAGATTAATTGATTTAAGGAATTTGCTACAGCCTTGGTATGACCGGAATATCATTCTAAAAAGCAATGTCAGGGCCCAAAAACCACAATAGTTTAATCTCTTGGAGCTACTGAAGAAAGAAGATTAAGGTCTTTATTCTTAACTACTAGATATCATTGAAAGCAGAAATCGGTGGTGGCTGATATTAAGGGTCATGGCTAAGGAATTTTATCAAACTACTGATAAAAAAGGCTTAAAAAAGGAATAGTTTGACAATATAGTAACTTCATCAATCTAGACCAAAACACAAGAACTGGAAATGTTCTCCAAATTTGTATCAGCATATTGGAAATATTTAAAACAGGAAAGCTAGTAAGTAACTCATGATTAAACACCTTATAAAGTTACAGCTTTAATTGAATTTTTCTAAAAATATCCACAAGTAGAATCTGAAGAGGAAGAGGAAGAGGCTGAACATCTTTAACTGAACCATTAAGTTATTATCAAATGGATTCGAGGTCTTTTTAAGTATGTATACTTCTATAAGTACCACCCACACCTCACTATTAATAAGAAAACTCTACAGCTAGATATGGAACAAGGAATCTTACAAATTACCAATGAACTACTTGGTGAGTACTTAGAATTTAAAAGAAACAAAATTGAGGACTAAGTTAAGATATTAGGGAATATGGTTGAAGAAATGGAAGAAGCCTTTGCCATGATGCCTTATATTGAAACACATATTAAAGATACAGTTGAAAAAAATTATGTCAGTGAATGTTTGTTAAGGGAAGTAGAAAAAGCTTCAGATGAAGCTTTTATGACATTTTGGAAAATTGAACAAATATTGGATTCTAAAGAATAAGGCAAGCATATTGAGAAAACTCATGAAATTCTAAACTTAGTAAAAATCAACATTTCTAAAGATTTTAAGGCAAATTTGTTCAGATTTGTAAATGAAAAGATTCCTTAGTCTTCTTAAACATAGAAAATCAATCCAGTTGCAGTAGCCTTAGAAAACTATTAAAATAAAAAAGAAAACTATATTACACTACCACTTCCAACTAAAAGTATCAGCAATCAACCTCCAAAGACTTAAGTTAAAGAATCTCAAAAAAATAAAAAGAAAATACAAAAGTAACTACCCAAAGCATAGACAAATCAACCAATAGTTTAGTCACAGTAAGGTATGAGTTTGCTACATGGAAGTAGCTGTCATGGAGGATTCTGTGGTCAATGCCAGTGCTTTATTAAGAGCTAGTTTAACAGTACGATTGAGAGTGTTGAAAATCTTGAGAGTCAAATAGAAAGGATGTTGAGCTTAACCTGATTAGTTATAGTCTGATTGAATTATTAATAATGTGAGGGAGATTTATATGAATCAATTATCTAAAGCATTTCGTCAGGTCAAAGCCTTTCTATTTCAATCATCCCATTTGGCTGTTTACCTACCTATCCTTAGGTAAAACAGCTAAACCAAAGTCTGTCGACTGATGAATGACTCAGCTGCAGTAGAAATAACCACTACTCATTAATTATAAGATGTACCTTTGAAGGTGCGTAATCTCCTAGCTCGAATTCCTATACTGCATCCTATCTCTAATTGGACACTGCTGTGGTGCTTCTTAGTCTTTGTTGCTGTGATATATTACTATATAGAAATGGGTCTTGTATTGACTTATGAGGGAGTTTGGTAGTAATAACTAGATAGTCCTATTATGATTTTGATGGATGTATTGACTATTATTGTATTGTTCTTGGATATTGGTGTAAAATTTAATTGTGGGTATTTGTACAGGGGAATGGTGATCATGGACCGGAAGAGAATTATTGTTAAGTATGCAACTGGATGGTTAATATTTGATTTGTTATGCATTATTATGCTCATTGTAGTGTTGAGTATTTCTAATTATCTGGTCAATTTTGGGAAGTTGTTTTTAGTGGTTAAATTGTTAAGACTCTCTGAAATTGATGATTTCTATATGAGGAAATTTAATACTAAGAGGATTACAAGGGCTCTTTATGTAGTGTTTAAATTAATGGTTATTATTTTTCTTCTTTCACATATAGTTGGTCTTATATTCTATGCTATGGATAATTATTTTTTGACATCTGGGTACTATCCTTCAGATTAGTGTTGGCTTACTACTTCTACCTCATATTCACCTATATCACAACTCTCTTGGCCATTACAGTACCTTTATACTTTATACTGGGGTGTAAATACTATAACTAATATTTCTTATGGTGATATAGCTCCCTTAAACCCTATAGAGTCTAATTATACTATCTTAATGTTTTGTTTTGCTTTTATATTCTATGGATATGTTGTTAATCAAATTGTTCGGATTATCATATGGGCTAGAGGACATAAAAGTTAATTTAAAAACCAAATGGTTGTACTT
Organism: Terebella lapidaria; assembly: GCA_949152475.1. Lineage (NCBI taxonomy): Eukaryota > Metazoa > Annelida > Polychaeta > Terebellida > Terebellidae > Terebella > Terebella lapidaria. Next base: position 6,689 of record CASCJZ010000069.1, read on the forward strand.
TAGAGATATATGTCTAGAATCAAAGTTAATAACAATGTTAGAACTAAAATAAGGAAATATCTTGAATATTTGTATATATCAGAACAAATTAGAGATTTAGATGTTGAAAATTAAATGAAAAAAAAATTACCTATAGAACTAAGATAAGCCTTACTTAGAGCTGTATATGCTCCACTTTATAATAAAATTATGGATATATTTCATTCTCCCTTAGTCATAAAATTCTTTGAAGATCTTCAAGAGAGAAACTATACTAGTTTTGAAACAGTATTTACTCAAAATTAATTACCTAAGAATATGTATTGTCTTTTAAATGGTCTATTCACTTATTAATTACATTTCAAGAAAAGTGGTGTAGTACTTTTTGAAAATTAAACTAAAGATGCACTTATTGGTCAATGGGAGTTTTTTCTTCAGGAAGAATATACATATTCATGTAGAGCTAGGGAACCATCAACCCTCTATATTTTGAATTTTTAACAATTCTAAATTCAAATTTAAAAGTATCCTATTCTCAAAGAAGAATATCATTTGTTGAATTATTAACTTAGACACAAGGGTTAGCTATCTAAAATATACCATAGTTGTTTTTTCTGTCCAGGATATCAATATCATGATTATAGAAAATGTAAAAAAAGATTTCCTTATTTCAGTATTACGGAATTGATTAAGGATAAAACGGATAGTATCAAAAATACAATGGATAATTTTAAAAGAAGAGTTAATAAAAGACCAGGACCATTGTAATCCCTTAAAATAATGAAATAATTTAAGAAAATTCAAATATCAAAAGGAAAAATGTTAGTAACTAGGGTAGAAAAAAGATTAATTAAATTAAAAGAACTTCTAGATGAGAGAAATCGTGATTTTGAAGTGGATATAGCCCATGATTGGGATATTTATTAACCTAAATGTAACTTGGTATTTGTGAAGGAAAATTGGAATGAAAGAAAATCGCCTATAAAACTTAATTAGACTTTATGATACCAATAGTTTACTTTTTCATATGATCTAAAATAGAAATTGATTTAATAATGATGAAAATTCGAGAAAATTAAAAATATCAACAATTACAACATTTTAGAATAAGCATAATTAAAATTATAAATTAAGATTGTAATGATTCAAAGAATCTTGTTCAAAGCAACAGGATGGTCTATGATGCCAACAATGTTATTTATACCCAAATTCTATACTTCTGATTCTCCATTGGACCCTTCTTTATTCACACAGTATCTTAGATCCTAATGTAAGAATCAATACAGCTGAAACTTTCCAAGATGCCTATAATATCTATGTAAGTAATAGTTCACAATTTAATATTCATCTGTATTCAATCATGACCCGAAAGCTTTCTAGAATTCTTAAAAGAATTTCACCGAAAGAGTTAAAATAAAACAAACCATAGATAATGAAACAATTATAATAATTTCAGTAGAAACTAGATGAAATTGACATTAGTTAGTTTGGAATGAGAGGTAATTCTAATTCTATATTTAGATATTCAAGCTTTATTATTTTTTCTTAGAGTAATAAAACAAACTAAATTTAAGAATAAATTAGGATAGAAATTATTGAAGAAACTGCTTCCTCAACTCAATAAATTGCTAGAATAGCCCATTGAAGAATTAAGTATTATAGTTAATACTTATTATGAATGTGTAGTATTAGGAATCTATCCTTAAAAACTAGATCAAAAAGTATATTAATTTTTTCGTGAGAACAAAACTATAAAATTCAATATCTATCATATTAATATGCTTTTAGAAGCAACCTATAGAAAGAAAAAACTTAATACATACGCTAAAGAAATATTATCTTAGGCTCTGAAACTACTAGATAGATAATTAAATATCTAAGTTAATGAATTAATTTCAACCCTTATTAATGTCTCTCGACTAATTGAGAGCAATAGAATGCTCTACAATGATGAAGTAGCCTAGCGTTTAAATGCTTCAGTTCTAAACAGAGTAAATGAATTGGATAGTTTAACTATTAATAGATTACTTAAGTAGACCTATTATAATAGTTATCTTAATAATATTTACTAGAAAATTCTTGAACATATCCTCATTTCCATTCGTGATGAGAGTCATAATACATTTAAAAGCTAAAATTTAATCCATAAATTGAGTTTATTAAGTGATAAAGGTATCATTATTCAGAACTAAGAATAAACTCTGATTATTAATTTTATTTAAAATAACTTTTAGAAGGTTAAAAAGAAAGAATAAGTATAAAGTAGTTTTATTAGCTTATTTAATTTATTATTTCCAAAGTTTTGTAGGAATAAAATTTCCTCTAGAAACTTTAATAACAAACTACTACATCTAATGACTAGATATCAATCATTGAATTTCTCAGAAGAATTATTAGCAACTCTTGCAATCAGAGGATGTCATATAACAAAATACTTTAAAGGAAAATAACTTATTATTAATTTCTCAGATAACAATAGTACCAATGAAATCTGTAAAGCAATTATAATAGCTAAACTAGCAGAACAAGATCCATAATGGGAATAACAGTACAAAGCAGTGTTAGAAAAGGTTTAAAACCTAAACTTTGATTTGGTATAAAAAATGGATTTTACCAGTGAATACTATTTTTCCTAGTTCACTAAGTTCTATGAAAGTTAATTTTTAACTTAACTGTAGATACCTGAAAATGTGAATCAATCAAGTTTGTTAATTATCTTTTTTGTTGCTTAAAGTCTAATAAGATGCAATATTAGCAACTATAAATGATAAATAAAAAATATTGCTCAATCTATAAAGATCTTTGGGGTATTGTTGGTCAAAGTTCAATACAAAATATTTGTCCCGTTATAAAACTTTCGTTAATTTCTTCATGTTCTTAAAAATTAATCTGCATGATATTCTAAAAAATAAAATAAATAAGCTTTAATCACTCTAATTTTTACTCTTCAAGGTTTACGTCGAGAAATATTTCAAAATTAATATATTCTTCAAGAATACAATTAGTTTCTGGCAAAGTTTTTTAGCTATTTCCCTATCATTTAAACATTTGGTATTGATAATATATTGGTAAGATTTTTAGAAAATTCTGAGGTGTCTTAACAAAAGAGATATTCTTGTCCTAAATAGCACTTCTCTACTCTTGGTATTCTTCAGAACTATCTCTTGGTCAGTCAAAACTAGAAACTAGCCAAAGCAGTTTATAGGGCCATCAGAAATGTTTGTGCTTTTACCGATTAATTTTGGTCAAAGTTTAAAAGTGTTAACCCTAAGTTGGAGAATATCATTAAATATATGGAAGATTATTAAAGCTAAACCAAAAACCTAATCCGGGAATACTACACTCAATATCCAGTAAAGATTACATCCTAAGTTAAGAACTCATTGATTAAACAGATGAAGACTATCTCTATCAAACTTCTTGAAAGAGCTTTGTTATTATTTGCTCTTCCTTGGTCTTAGAATAATCAATA
>CASCJZ010000070.1:0-24805 GCA_949152475.1 Terebella lapidaria
ATTATAAAATACGATGAGCGCCTATGCTATAACATGGGGTCAAAAAATTAACTCTCAGAAAACGGCCCCATATTATGTCACAATGTACTATGTACCTAGACTAACTGTTAGCCGAAAATACTCGCTGAATAAATTAACTTAAAATTTACGATATGCCCCATTATAAAATACGATGAGCGCCTATGCTATAACATGGGGTCAAAAAATTAACTCTCAGAAACGGCCCCATATTATGTCACAATGTACTATGTACCTAGACTAAACTGTTAGCCGAAAATACTCGCTGAATAAATTAACTTAAAATTTACGATATGCCCCATTATAAAATACGATGAGCGCCTATGCTATAACATGGGGTCAAAAAATTAACTCTCAGAAACGGCCCCATATTATGTCACAATGTACTATGTACCTAGACTAACTGTTAGCCGAAAATACTCGCTGAATAAATTAACTTAAAATTTACGATATGCCCCATTATAAAATACGATGAGCGCCTATGCTATAACATGGGGTCAAAAAATTAACTCTCAGAAACGGCCCCATATTATGTCACAATGTACTATGTACCTAGACTAACTGTTAGCCGAAAATACTCGCTGAATAAATTAACTTAAAATTTACGATATGCCCCATTATAAAATACGATGAGCGCCTATGCTATAACATGGGGTCAAAAAATTAACTCTCAGAAACGGCCCCATATTATGTCACAATGTACTATGTACCTAGACTAACTGTTAGCCGAAAATACTCGCTGAATAAATTAACTTAAAATTTACGATATGCCCCATTATAAAATACGATGAGCGCCTATGCTATAACATGGGGTCAAAAAATTAACTCTCAGAAACGGCCCCATATTATGTCACAATGTACTATGTACCTAGACTAACTGTTAGCCGAAAATACTCGCTGAATAAATTAACTTAAAATTTACGATATGCCCCATTATAAAATACGATGAGCGCCTATGCTATAACATGGGGTCAAAAAATTAACTCTCAGAAACGGCCCCATATTATGTCACAATGTACTATGTACCTAGACTAACTGTTAGCCGAAAATACTCGCTGAATAAATTAACTTAAAATTTACGATATGCCCCATTATAAAATACGATGAGCGCCTATGCTATAACATGGGGTCAAAAAATTAACTCTCAGAAACGGCCCCATATTATGTCACAATGTACTATGTACCTAGACTAACTGTTAGCCGAAAATACTCGCTGAATAAATTAACTTAAAATTTACGATATGCCCCATTATAAAATACGATGAGCGCCTATGCTATAACATGGGGTCAAAAAATTAACTCTCAGAAACGGCCCCATATTATGTCACAATGTACTATGTACCTAGACTAACTGTTAGCCGAAAATACTCGCTGAATAAATTAACTTAAAATTTACGATATGCCCCATTATAAAATACGATGAGCGCCTATGCTATAACATGGGGTCAAAAAATTAACTCTCAGAAACGGCCCCATATTATGTCACAATGTACTATGTACCTAGACTAACTGTTAGCCGAAAATACTCGCTGAATAAATTAACTTAAAATTTACGATATGCCCCATTATAAAATACGATGAGCGCCTATGCTATAACATGGGGTCAAAAAATTAACTCTCAGAAACGGCCCCATATTATGTCACAATGTACTATGTACCTAGACTAACTGTTAGCCGAAAATACTCGCTGAATAAATTAACTTAAAATTTACGATATGCCCCATTATAAAATACGATGAGCGCCTATGCTATAACATGGGGTCAAAAAATTAACTCTCAGAAACGGCCCCATATTATGTCACAATGTACTATGTACCTAGACTAACTGTTAGCCGAAAATACTCGCTGAATAAATTAACTTAAAATTTACGATATGCCCCATTATAAAATACGATGAGCGCCTATGCTATAACATGGGGTCAAAAAATTAACTCTCAGAAACGGCCCCATATTATGTCACAATGTACTATGTACCTAGACTAACTGTTAGCCGAAAATACTCGCTGAATAAATTAACTTAAAATTTACGATATGCCCCATTATAAAATACGATGAGCGCCTATGCTATAACATGGGGTCAAAAAATTAACTCTCAGAAACGGCCCCCATATTATGTCACAATGTACTATGTACCTAGACTAACTGTTAGCCGAAAATACTCGCTGAATAAATTAACTTAAAATTTACGATATGCCCCATTATAAAATACGATGAGCGCCTATGCTATAACATGGGGTCAAAAAATTAACTCTCAGAAACGGCCCCATATTATGTCACAATGTACTATGTACCTAGACTAACTGTTAGCCGAAAATACTCGCTGAATAAATTAACTTAAAATTTACGATATGCCCCATTATAAAATACGATGAGCGCCTATGCTATAACATGGGGTCAAAAAATTAACTCTCAGAAACGGCCCCATATTATGTCACAATGTACTATGTACCTAGACTAACTGTTAGCCGAAAATACTCGCTGAATAAATTAACTTAAAATTTACGATATGCCCCATTATAAAATACGATGAGCGCCTATGCTATAACATGGGGTCAAAAAATTAACTCTCAGAAACGGCCCCATATTATGTCACAATGTACTATGTACCTAGACTAACTGTTAGCCGAAAATACTCGCTGAATAAATTAACTTAAAATTTACGATATGCCCCATTATAAAATACGATGAGCGCCTATGCTATAACATGGGGTCAAAAAATTAACTCTCAGAAACGGCCCCATATTATGTCACAATGTACTATGTACCTAGACTAACTGTTAGCCGAAAATACTCGCTGAATAAATTAACTTAAAATTTACGATATGCCCCATTATAAAATACGATGAGCGCCTATGCTATAACATGGGGTCAAAAAATTAACTCTCAGAAACGGCCCCATATTATGTCACAATGTACTATGTACCTAGACTAACTGTTAGCCGAAAATACTCGCTGAATAAATTAACTTAAAATTTACGATATGCCCCATTATAAAATACGATGAGCGCCTATGCTATAACATGGGGTCAAAAAAATTAACTCTCAGAAACGGCCCCATATTATGTCACAATGTACTATGTACCTAGACTAACTGTTAGCCGAAAATACTCGCTGAATAAATTAACTTAAAATTTACGATATGCCCCATTATAAAATACGATGAGCGCCTATGCTATAACATGGGGTCAAAAAATTAACTCTCAGAAACGGCCCCATATTATGTCACAATGTACTATGTACCTAGACTAACTGTTAGCCGAAAATACTCGCTGAATAAATTAACTTAAAATTTACGATATGCCCCATTATAAAATACGATGAGCGCCTATGCTATAACATGGGGTCAAAAAATTAACTCTCAGAAACGGCCCCATATTATGTCACAATGTACTATGTACCTAGACTAACTGTTAGCCGAAAATACTCGCTGAATAAATTAACTTAAAATTTACGATATGCCCCATTATAAAATACGATGAGCGCCTATGCTATAACATGGGGTCAAAAAATTAACTCTCAGAAACGGCCCCATATTATGTCACAATGTACTATGTACCTAGACTAACTGTTAGCCGAAAATACTCGCTGAATAAATTAACTTAAAATTTACGATATGCCCCATTATAAAATACGATGAGCGCCTATGCTATAACATGGGGTCAAAAAATTAACTCTCAGAAACGGCCCCATATTATGTCACAATGTACTATGTACCTAGACTAACTGTTAGCCGAAAATACTCGCTGAATAAATTAACTTAAAATTTACGATATGCCCCATTATAAAATACGATGAGCGCCTATGCTATAACATGGGGTCAAAAAATTAACTCTCAGAAACGGCCCCATATTATGTCACAATGTACTATGTACCTAGACTAACTGTTAGCCGAAAATACTCGCTGAATAAATTAACTTAAAATTTACGATATGCCCCATTATAAAATACGATGAGCGCCTATGCTATAACATGGGGTCAAAAAATTAACTCTCAGAAACGGCCCCATATTATGTCACAATGTACTATGTACCTAGACTAACTGTTAGCCGAAAATACTCGCTGAATAAATTAACTTAAAATTTACGATATGCCCCATTATAAAATACGATGAGCGCCTATGCTATAACATGGGGTCAAAAAATTAACTCTCAGAAACGGCCCCATATTATGTCACAATGTACTATGTACCTAGACTAACTGTTAGCCGAAAATACTCGCTGAATAAATTAACTTAAAATTTACGATATGCCCCATTATAAAATACGATGAGCGCCTATGCTATAACATGGGGTCAAAAAATTAACTCTCAGAAACGGCCCCATATTATGTCACAATGTACTATGTACCTAGACTAACTGTTAGCCGAAAATACTCGCTGAATAAATTAACTTAAAATTTACGATATGCCCCATTATAAAATACGATGAGCGCCTATGCTATAACATGGGGTCAAAAAATTAACTCTCAGAAACGGCCCCATATTATGTCACAATGTACTATGTACCTAGACTAACTGTTAGCCGAAAATACTCGCTGAATAAATTAACTTAAAATTTACGATATGCCCCATTATAAAATACGATGAGCGCCTATGCTATAACATGGGGTCAAAAAATTAACTCTCAGAAACGGCCCCATATTATGTCACAATGTACTATGTACCTAGACTAACTGTTAGCCGAAAATACTCGCTGAATAAATTAACTTAAAATTTACGATATGCCCCATTATAAAATACGATGAGCGCCTATGCTATAACATGGGGTCAAAAAATTAACTCTCAGAAACGGCCCCATATTATGTCACAATGTACTATGTACCTAGACTAACTGTTAGCCGAAAATACTCGCTGAATAAATTAACTTAAAATTTACGATATGCCCCATTATAAAATACGATGAGCGCCTATGCTATAACATGGGGTCAAAAAATTAACTCTCAGAAACGGCCCCATATTATGTCACAATGTACTATGTACCTAGACTAACTGTTAGCCGAAAATACTCGCTGAATAAATTAACTTAAAATTTACGATATGCCCCATTATAAAATACGATGAGCGCCTATGCTATAACATGGGGTCAAAAAATTAACTCTCAGAAACGGCCCCATATTATGTCACAATGTACTATGTACCTAGACTAACTGTTAGCCGAAAATACTCGCTGAATAAATTAACTTAAAATTTACGATATGCCCCATTATAAAATACGATGAGCGCCTATGCTATAACATGGGGTCAAAAAATTAACTCTCAGAAACGGCCCCATATTATGTCACAATGTACTATGTACCTAGACTAACTGTTAGCCGAAAATACTCGCTGAATAAATTAACTTAAAATTTACGATATGCCCCATTATAAAATACGATGAGCGCCTATGCTATAACATGGGGTCAAAAAATTAACTCTCAGAAACGGCCCCATATTATGTCACAATGTACTATGTACCTAGACTAACTGTTAGCCGAAAATACTCGCTGAATAAATTAACTTAAAATTTACGATATGCCCCCATTATAAAATACGATGAGCGCCTATGCTATAACATGGGGTCAAAAAATTAACTCTCAGAAACGGCCCCATATTATGTCACAATGTACTATGTACCTAGACTAACTGTTAGCCGAAAATACTCGCTGAATAAATTAACTTAAAATTTACGATATGCCCCATTATAAAATACGATGAGCGCCTATGCTATAACATGGGGTCAAAAAATTAACTCTCAGAAACGGCCCCATATTATGTCACAATGTACTATGTACCTAGACTAACTGTTAGCCGAAAATACTCGCTGAATAAATTAACTTAAAATTTACGATATGCCCCATTATAAAATACGATGAGCGCCTATGCTATAACATGGGGTCAAAAAATTAACTCTCAGAAACGGCCCCATATTATGTCACAATGTACTATGTACCTAGACTAACTGTTAGCCGAAAATACTCGCTGAATAAATTAACTTAAAATTTACGATATGCCCCATTATAAAATACGATGAGCGCCTATGCTATAACATGGGGTCAAAAAATTAACTCTCAGAAACGGCCCCATATTATGTCACAATGTACTATGTACCTAGACTAACTGTTAGCCGAAAATACTCGCTGAATAAATTAACTTAAAATTTACGATATGCCCCATTATAAAATACGATGAGCGCCTATGCTATAACATGGGGTCAAAAAATTAACTCTCAGAAACGGCCCCATATTATGTCACAATGTACTATGTACCTAGACTAACTGTTAGCCGAAAATACTCGCTGAATAAATTAACTTAAAATTTACGATATGCCCCATTATAAAATACGATGAGCGCCTATGCTATAACATGGGGTCAAAAAATTAACTCTCAGAAACGGCCCCATATTATGTCACAATGTACTATGTACCTAGACTAACTGTTAGCCGAAAATACTCGCTGAATAAATTAACTTAAAATTTACGATATGCCCCATTATAAAATACGATGAGCGCCTATGCTATAACATGGGGTCAAAAAATTAACTCTCGGAAACGGCCCCATATTATGTCACAATGTACTATGTACCTAGACTAACTGTTAGCCGAAAATACTCGCTGAATAAATTAACTTAAAATTTACGATATGCCCCATTATAAAATACGATGAGCGCCTATGCTATAACATGGGGTCAAAAAATTAACTCTCAGAAACGGCCCCATATTATGTCACAATGTACTATGTACCTAGACTAACTGTTAGCCGAAAATACTCGCTGAATAAATTAACTTAAAATTTACGATATGCCCCATTATAAAATACGATGAGCGCCTATGCTATAACATGGGGTCAAAAAATTAACTCTCAGAAACGGCCCCATATTATGTCACAATGTACTATGTACCTAGACTAACTGTTAGCCGAAAATACTCGCTGAATAAATTAACTTAAAATTTACGATATGCCCCATTATAAAATACGATGAGCGCCTATGCTATAACATGGGGTCAAAAAATTAACTCTCAGAAACGGCCCCATATTATGTCACAATGTACTATGTACCTAGACTAACTGTTAGCCGAAAATACTCGCTGAATAAATTAACTTAAAATTTACGATATGCCCCATTATAGAATACGATGAGCGCCTATGCTATAACATGGGGACAAAAAAATTAACTCTCAGAAACGGCCCCATATTATGTCACAATGTACTATGTACCTAGACTAACTGTTAGCCGAAAATACTCGCTGAATAAATTAACTTAAAATTTACGATATGCCCCATTATAAAATACGATGAGCGCCTATGCTATAACATGGGGTCAAAAAATTAACTCTCAGAAACGGCCCCATATTATGTCACAATGTACTATGTACCTAGACTAACTGTTAGCCGAAAATACTCGCTGAATAAATTAACTTAAAATTTACGATATGCCCCATTATAAAATACGATGAGCGCCTATGCTATAACATGGGGACAAAAAAATTAACTCTCAGAAACGGCCCCATATTATGTCACAATGTACTATGTACCTAGACTAACTGTTAGCCGAAAATACTCGCTGAATAAATTAACTTAAAATTTACGATATGCCCCATTATAAAATACGATGAGCGCCTATGCTATAACATGGGGTCAAAAAATTAACTCTCAGAAACGGCCCCATATTATGTCACAATGTACTATGTACCTAGACTAACTGTTAGCCGAAAATACTCGCTGAATAAATTAACTTAAAATTTACGATATGCCCCATTATAAAATACGATGAGCGCCTATGCTATAACATGGGGTCAAAAAATTAACTCTCAGAAACGGCCCCATATTATGTCACAATGTACTATGTACCTAGACTAACTGTTAGCCGAAAATACTCGCTGAATAAATTAACTTAAAATTTACGATATGCCCCATTATAAAATACGATGAGCGCCTATGCTATAACATGGGGTCAAAAAATTAACTCTCAGAAACGGCCCCATATTATGTCACAATGTACTATGTACCTAGACTAACTGTTAGCCGAAAATACTCGCTGAATAAATTAACTTAAAATTTACGATATGCCCCATTATAAAATACGATGAGCGCCTATGCTATAACATGGGGTCAAAAAATTAACTCTCAGAAACGGCCCCATATTATGTCACAATGTACTATGTACCTAGACTAACTGTTAGCCGAAAATACTCGCTGAATAAATTAACTTAAAATTTACGATATGCCCCATTATAAAATACGATGAGCGCCTATGCTATAACATGGGGTCAAAAAATTAACTCTCAGAAACGGCCCCATATTATGTCACAATGTACTATGTACCTAGACTAACTGTTAGCCGAAAATACTCGCTGAATAAATTAACTTAAAATTTACGATATGCCCCATTATAAAATACGATGAGCGCCTATGCTATAACATGGGGTCAAAAAATTAACTCTCAGAAACGGCCCCATATTATGTCACAATGTACTATGTACCTAGACTAACTGTTAGCCGAAAATACTCGCTGAATAAATTAACTTAAAATTTACGATATGCCCCATTATAAAATACGATGAGCGCCTATGCTATAACATGGGGTCAAAAAATTAACTCTCAGAAACGGCCCCATATTATGTCACAATGTACTATGTACCTAGACTAACTGTTAGCCGAAAATACTCGCTGAATAAATTAAAGATAATTCGGACAGGGCCCACAGGCGCCACCCAGCGAACGATATTACGGCTATATCAAAACGTCGTGACGTCAGAAAGTGGCATAAAATGATCACGTATAGTAACCAGTAATCTAACAAACTGCGCAAGCCCGGCCTAATGTAGGCTATGCCGTAAAATAAATATAAAGATTTCTAAGTGAATAATACCGCGTGGTGTAGGCCTAGTCACGGTGATGAGGAGCACGGTGACGGTAGTCGCCGTAGTCATTTGAGCATGTTAACGGCGTCACCATAATTTCCACGTCTGGAGCGATAAGTCTATAAGTTTTGTCGTTTACATTTTTGATTGCCACTATTTTGCTGAACTGTGGGCGCGTTTCTTTATTCCAGTAGAAATTCTACTAGTAGAAAGTATAACTTTTAAGATTCTACTGGTAGAACAAATGTTCTACTAGTAGAATTTCTACTGGCATAATGAAACGCGTTGGTAGAACTTCTACTAGTGGAAATTCTACTGACATAAAGAAACGCGCAGCATAAATTCTACCAAATGAATTAAAACTGATTAACATGATTAGATCTAGATCTGACAGTTATAAATGATCTAGAGAAGTATAGTAAATTAGGCATATGGCGCAAAAAATGAATGGAAATTTGATCTAGAAAAGTATAGTAAATTAGGCATAGAGTTACACTGGGTGGGAGCTTGCCCATGATTCTTGACGAGTCAACTCGGTAAAAATCTTTCCTCGCAGAGGCTTTGCTCGGCAAAAATCTTCAATCACACCGGCATCTGAAAGCCTGTTGGACAAAAAAAAGTTGCCGAGCAAAGACCCTACGAGGAAAGATTTTTACCGAGTTGACTCGTCAAGAATCATGGGCAAGCTCCCACCCAGTGAGTCTATGGCGCAAAAAATTGAATGGAGATTCGATAAAATGTGCGATAGTTACATACAGACCTTGCATTGACACAAATATATGTCAAGATTTATCAGTGTTCATCTGATTATGACGTATGACTGTCGTCGGTAAGATCTCACGTCATCACTTGGATATTAATTGTTACCGAGGTGTTCCCTAACATGGCGTCCTGATCCTCAGAGGACAAAGTGGCAAACTCTAACACGTCCATGTTGTCTTGTTGATGTATTTTCTCAAAAGACAGCTGTACGTGTTGTTTTGTTCGCACTACATCGGAAACCCATAAGAGAGATCCCCTTTATCGGTTTCTGAGTACATCGTGTCGTCATGATAATCATGACGTTGTCATGTTTGCGTGATTGTTTTCATAATGATGTGACATATTATCATGTTATTTGTTAATTTACATGTGAATCTTCTTTGATTTGTATTTTGGTATATCTACAAGTCATTTGTCACTTTTTATGGTAATTGATTTGGTATACTATAAATCTTAATTGATTTGTGATAAATTTTCGTCTACTAGTAGAAATAAAATTTCAACCAGTAGGAATAAAAGTTCTACTAGTAGAAATAAATGTTCTACTAGTAGAAATTATACTACCATAATGAAACGCACAAAACTTTATACTAGTACGTACTAGTAGAAATTCTACTGGCATAAAGAAACGCGCCCAGTATGAATCTAAAGTTTGATAAATAATACCCTGAGAAAAAAATAACAGTGTATTCATGAGCAGGTGACTCGGAGTGAACATGTAGGAGCACGGTGACGCTGGTGTGAGAGCCCGTGACTTTGTCGTTGGCATATCTATGCAAGTAACGCTCGCATTCAAACAATATTGTCCTGACGAACTAGGCCCATGAGTATAAACTTTAGGCTTACATGTGTATACCTATGGGTATAAACTGAAGGCTTATACCGAAACGAACCTCATAGTGAGAGCCCCAGGCGGCATGTTAGGCTCTTCGTTTCGAGATGCGTGCCGTGATGATTTGCGGCCCTTGAGATTGGGTAGTGTGCTTGCCACGGAGTTCAGCTAGTAATATATACTAGCACTGTAATAATATATATAATGGAAGTTCAGCAATAGAGTCACGAATAAGGGATAAACAGATCCAGATAATCTGATAGTTCAGATAAACAGATAATTCAATAATAACCCAAACGAAACACTGACAAATTTTCAATAGCAGATGGTGAGCCGATGCTCCGACCCAAACACTCTTAACCATATGGGCCTATTATGTCCCAATTTTAACCCCCCCCCCCCCCAAAAAAAAAAATATCTGGTGCTGACGTAGGCATAATAGTTCTGATGATCACAATATTTCTGACACCCGCATACTATCATAACCTGGGGTGTAAAAAGTACACCCACGTGTTCGGACACCTGAGCCTGAAAAAGTGTATGTAGGCTTACATGTACACTCCAGAAATTCAAGGCAATGATTGCACTTGTAGATGAATATCTACCTTGGTTTCTAACTATCACAGAAATTCGCGTTGTTAATTAATATGACACGACACAGAGATTCGTTTAGAATTAAAATTAATATTATTTTGTTGTAGTAGTTGACAATGGTGTGACTGCTGCCATAATATCGTGACATCAATGCAAATATGTACTGTTTCCGATATCGTCCTCCTCCGGGACATCGATTACTCACCATGATTGCGAAAAAACGTAAAGACGTATTCCTGGCGGTCACACGAAATTTCCCGCCAAAATGGGGCTAATTGGTTCATTTTTCGCCAATAAATTGTCAATATCTCAGAAATTAATTCGGTGACCTATATATTTTATTTTCTCTACACGTGTATTTTTCAAAGATGTAAATCATATAAAAAAATCAGTGAAATCTGACGACTGGATTTTTTTTCTATTGCATTAATAATGATCAAAATTTGCATTTTCCCATTCACTCCCATTATAAAATTAATACAAAACACATGTTTAAAAAGCTATCATAACTCAAAAACTAGTTCGGTGACATATATATTTTTTTCCACCTACTATCCCAGTACTACTTCATGCATAAACTGACGAAGTTTGAAATATTTCTGACGAAATTTTTGTTTTGTCCGAATTATCTTTAACTTAAAATTTACGATATGCCCCATTATAAAATACGATGAGCCTCTATGCTATAACATGGGGTCAAAAAATTAACTCTCAGAAACGGCCCCATATTATGTCACAATGTACTATGTACCTAGACTAACTGTTAGCCGAAAATACTCGCTGAATAAATTAACTTAAAATTTACGATATGCCCCATTATAAAATACGATGAGCGCCTATGCTATAACATGGGGTCAAAAAATTAACTCTCAGAAACGGCCCCATATTATGTCACAATGTACTATGTACCTAGACTAACTGTTAGCCGAAAATACTCGCTGAATAAATTAACTTAAAATTTACGATATGCCCCATTATAAAATACGATGAGCGCCTATGCTATAACATGGGGTCAAAAAATTAACTCTCAGAAACGGCCCCATATTATGTCACAATGTACTATGTACCTAGACTAACTGTTAGCCGAAAATACTCGCTGAATAAATTAACTTAAAATTTACGATATGCCCCATTATAAAATACGATGAGCGCCTATGCTATAACATGGGGTCAAAAAATTAACTGTCAGAAACGGCCCCATATTATGTCACAATGTACTATGTACCTAGACTAACTGTTAGCCGAAAATACTCGCTGAATAAATTAACTTAAAATTTACGATATGCCCCATTATAAAATACGATGAGCGCCTATGCTATAACATGGGGTCAAAAAATTAACTCTCAGAAACGGCCCCATATTATGTCACAATGTACTATGTACCTAGACTAACTGTTAGCCGAAAATACTCGCTGAATAAATTAACTTAAAATTTACGATATGCCCCATTATAAAATACGATGAGCGCCTATGCTATAACATGGGGTCAAAAAATTAACTCTCAGAAACGGCCCCATATTATGTCACAATGTACTATGTACCTAGACTAACTGTTAGCCGAAAATACTCGCTGAATAAATTAACTTAAAATTTACGATATGCCCCATTATAAAATACGATGAGCGCCTATGCTATAACATGGGGTCAAAAAATTAACTCTCAGAAACGGCCCCATATTATGTCACAATGTACTATGTACCTAGACTAACTGTTAGCCGAAAATACTCGCTGAATAAATTAACTTAAAATTTACGATATGCCCCATTATAAAATACGATGAGCGCCTATGCTATAACATGGGGTCAAAAAATTAACTCTCAGAAACGGCCCCATATTATGTCACAATGTACTATGTACCTAGACTAACTGTTAGCCGAAAATACTCGCTGAATAAATTAACTTAAAATTTACGATATGCCCCATTATAAAATACGATGAGCGCCTATGCTATAACATGGGGTCAAAAAATTAACTCTCAGAAACGGCCCCATATTATGTCACAATGTACTATGTACCTAGACTAACTGTTAGCCGAAAATACTCGCTGAATAAATTAACTTAAAATTTACGATATGCCCCATTATAAAATACGATGAGCGCCTATGCTATAACATGGGGTCAAAAAATTAACTCTCAGAAACGGCCCCATATTATGTCACAATGTACTATGTACCTAGACTAACTGTTAGCCGAAAATACTCGCTGAATAAATTAACTTAAAATTTACGATATGCCCCATTATAAAATACGATGAGCGCCTATGCTATAACATGGGGTCAAAAAATTAACTCTCAGAAACATCCCCATATTATGTCACAATGTACTATGTACCTAGACTAACTGTTAGCCGAAAATACTCGCTGAATAAATTAACTTAAAATTTACGATATGCCCCATTATAAAATACGATGAGCGCCTATGCTATAACATGGGGTCAAAAAATTAACTCTCAGAAACGGCCCCATATTATGTCACAATGTACTATGTACCTAGACTAACTGTTAGCCGAAAATACTCGCTGAATAAATTAACTTAAAATTTACGATATGCCCCATTATAAAATACGATGAGCGCCTATGCTATAACATGGGGTCAAAAAATTAACTCTCAGAAACGGCCCCATATTATGTCACAATGTACTATGTACCTAGACTAACTGTTAGCCGAAAATACTCGCTGAATAAATTAACTTAAAATTTACGATATGCCCCATTATAAAATACGATGAGCGCCTATGCTATAACATGGGGTCAAAAAGTAACTCTCAGAAACGGCCCCATAGTATGTCACAATGTATTATGTACCTAGACTAACTGTTAGCCGAAAATACTCGCTGAATAAATTAACTTAAAATTTACGATATGCCCCATTATAAAATACGATGAGCGCCTATGCTATAACATGGGGTCAAAAAATTAACTCTCAGAAACGGCCCCCCCTTTTAAGTCACAATGTACTATGTACCTAGACTAACTGTTAGCCGAAAATACTCGCTGAATAAATTAACTTAAAGTTTACGATATGCCCCATTATAAAATACGATGAGCGCCTATGCTATAACATGGGGTCAAAAAATTAACTCTCAGAAACGGCCCCATATTATGTCACAATGTACTATGTACCTAGACTAACTGTTAGCCGAAAATACTCGCTGAATAAATTAACTTAAAATTTACGATATGCTCCATTATAAAATACGATGAGCGCCTATGCTATAACATGGGGTCAAAAAATTAACTCTCAGAAACGGCCCCATATTATGTCACAATGTACTATGTACCTAGACTAACTGTTAGCCGAAAATACTCGCTGAATAAATTAACTTAAAATTTACGATATGCCCCATTATAAAATACGATGAGCGCCTATGCTATAACATGGGGTCAAAAAATTAACTCTCAGAAACGGCCCCATATTATGTCACAATGTACTATGTACCTAGACTAACTGTTAGCCGAAAATACTCGCTGAATAAATTAACTTAAAATTTACGATATGCCCCATTATAAAATACGATGAGCGCCTATGCTATAACATGGGGTCAAAAAATTAACTCTCAGAAACGGCCCCATATTATGTCACAATGTACTATGTACCTAGACTAACTGTTAGCCGAAAATACTCGCTGAATAAATTAACTTAAAATTTACGATATGCCCCATTATAAAATACGATGAGCGCCTATGCTATAACATGGGGTCAAAAAATTAACTCTCAGAAACGGCCCCATATTATGTCACAATGTACTATGTACCTAGACTAACTGTTAGCCGAAAATACTCGCTGAATAAATTAACTTAAAATTTACGATATGCCCCATTATAAAATACGATGAGCGCCTATGCTATAACATGGGGTCAAAAAATTAACTCTCAGAAACGGCCCCATATTATGTCACAATGTACTATGTACCTAGACTAACTGTTAGCCGAAAATACTCGCTGAATAAATTAACTTAAAATTTACGATATGCCCCATTATAAAATACGATGAGCGCCTATGCTATAACATGGGGTCAAAAAATTAACTCTCAGAAACGGCCCCATATTATGTCACAATGTACTATGTACCTAGACTAACTGTTAGCCGAAAATACTCGCTGAATAAATTAACTTAAAATTTACGATATGCCCCATTATAAAATACGATGAGCGCCTATGCTATAACATGGGGTCAAAAAATTAACTCTCAGAAACGGCCCCATATTATGTCACAATGTACTATGTACCTAGACTAACTGTTAGCCGAAAATACTCGCTGAATAAATTAACTTAAAATTTACGATATGCCCCATTATAAAATACGATGAGCGCCTATGCTATAACATGGGGTCAAAAAATTAACTCTCAGAAACGGCCCCATATTATGTCACAATGTACTATGTACCTAGACTAACTGTTAGCCGAAAATACTCGCTGAATAAATTAACTTAAAATTTACGATATGCCCCATTATAAAATACGATGAGCGCCTATGCTATAACATGGGGTCAAAAAATTAACTCTCAGAAACGGCCCCATATTATGTCACAATGTACTATGTACCTAGACTAACTGTTAGCCGAAAATACTCGCTGAATAAATTAACTTAAAATTTACGATATGCCCCATTATAAAATACGATGAGCGCCTATGCTATAACATGGGGTCAAAAAATTAACTCTCAGAAACGGCCCCATATTATGTCACAATGTACTATGTACCTAGACTAACTGTTAGCCGAAAATACTCGCTGAATAAATTAACTTAAAATTTACGATATGCCCCATTATAAAATACGATGAGCGCCTATGCTATAACATGGGGTCAAAAAATTAACTCTCAGAAACGGCCCCATATTATGTCACAATGTACTATGTACCTAGACTAACTGTTAGCCGAAAATACTCGCTGAATAAATTAACTTAAAATTTACGATATGCCCCATTATAAAATACGATGAGCGCCTATGCTATAACATGGGGTCAAAAAATTAACTCTCAGAAACGGCCCCATATTATGTCACAATGTACTATGTACCTAGACTAACTGTTAGCCGAAAATACTCGCTGAATAAATTAACTTAAAATTTACGATATGCCCCATTATAAAATACGATGAGCGCCTATGCTATAACATGGGGTCAAAAAATTAACTCTCAGAAACGGCCCCATATTATGTCACAATGTACTATGTACCTAGACTAACTGTTAGCCGAAAATACTCGCTGAATAAATTAACTTAAAATTTACGATATGCCCCATTATAAAATACGATGAGCGCCTATGCTATAACATGGGGTCAAAAAATTAACTCTCAGAAACGGCCCCATATTATGTCACAATGTACTATGTACCTAGACTAACTGTTAGCCGAAAATACTCGCTGAATAAATTAACTTAAAATTTACGATATGCCCCATTATAAAATACGATGAGCGCCTATGCTATAACATGGGGTCAAAAAATTAACTCTCAGAAACGGCCCCATATTATGTCACAATGTACTATGTACCTAGACTAACTGTTAGCCGAAAATACTCGCTGAATAAATTAACTTAAAATTTACGATATGCCCCATTATAAAATACGATGAGCGCCTATGCTATAACATGGGGTCAAAAAATTAACTCTCAGAAACGGCCCCATATTATGTCACAATGTACTATGTACCTAGACTAACTGTTAGCCGAAAATACTCGCTGAATAAATTAACTTAAAATTTACGATATGCCCCATTATAAAATACGATGAGCGCCTATGCTATAACATGGGGTCAAAAAATTAACTCTCAGAAACGGCCCCATATTATGTCACAATGTACTATGTACCTAGACTAACTGTTAGCCGAAAATACTCGCTGAATAAATTAACTTAAAATTTACGATATGCCCCATTATAAAATACGATGAGCGCCTATGCTATAACATGGGGTCAAAAAATTAACTCTCAGAAACGGCCCCATATTATGTCACAATGTACTATGTACCTAGACTAACTGTTAGCCGAAAATACTCGCTGAATAAATTAACTTAAAATTTACGATATGCCCCATTATAAAATACGATGAGCGCCTATGCTATAACATGGGGTCAAAAAATTAACTCTCAGAAACGGCCCCATATTATGTCACAATGTACTATGTACCTAGACTAACTGTTAGCCGAAAATACTCGCTGAATAAATTAACTTAAAATTTACGATATGCCCCATTATAAAATACGATGAGCGCCTATGCTATAACATGGGGTCAAAAAATTAACTCTCAGAAACGGCCCCATATTATGTCACAATGTACTATGTACCTAGACTAACTGTTAGCCGAAAATACTCGCTGAATAAATTAACTTAAAATTTACGATATGCCCCATTATAAAATACGATGAGCGCCTATGCTATAACATGGGGTCAAAAAATTAACTCTCAGAAACGGCCCCATATTATGTCACAATGTACTATGTACCTAGACTAACTGTTAGCCGAAAATACTCGCTGAATAAATTAACTTAAAATTTACGATATGCCCCATTATAAAATACGATGAGCGCCTATGCTATAACATGGGGTCAAAAAATTAACTCTCAGAAACGGCCCCATATTATGTCACAATGTACTATGTACCTAGACTAACTGTTAGCCGAAAATACTCGCTGAATAAATTAACTTAAAATTTACGATATGCCCCATTATAAAATACGATGAGCGCCTATGCTATAACATGGGGTCAAAAAATTAACTCTCAGAAACGGCCCCATATTATGTCACAATGTACTATGTACCTAGACTAACTGTTAGCCGAAAATACTCGCTGAATAAATTAACTTAAAATTTACGATATGCCCCATTATAAAATACGATGAGCGCCTATGCTATAACATGGGGTCAAAAAATTAACTCTCAGAAACGGCCCCATATTATGTCACAATGTACTATGTACCTAGACTAACTGTTAGCCGAAAATACTCGCTGAATAAATTAACTTAAAATTTACGATATGCCCCATTATAAAATACGATGAGCGCCTATGCTATAACATGGGGTCAAAAAATTAACTCTCAGAAACGGCCCCATATTATGTCACAATGTACTATGTACCTAGACTAACTGTTAGCCGAAAATACTCGCTGAATAAATTAACTTAAAATTTACGATATGCCCCATTATAAAATACGATGAGCGCCTATGCTATAACATGGGGTCAAAAAATTAACTCTCAGAAACGGCCCCATATTATGTCACAATGTACTATGTACCTAGACTAACTGTTAGCCGAAAATACTCGCTGAATAAATTAACTTAAAATTTACGATATGCCCCATTATAAAATACGATGAGCGCCTATGCTATAACATGGGGTCAAAAAATTAACTCTCAGAAACGGCCCCATATTATGTCACAATGTACTATGTACCTAGACTAACTGTTAGCCGAAAATACTCGCTGAATAAATTAACTTAAAATTTACGATATGCCCCATTATAAAATACGATGAGCGCCTATGCTATAACATGGGGTCAAAAAATTAACTCTCAGAAACGGCCCCATATTATGTCACAATGTACTATGTACCTAGACTAACTGTTAGCCGAAAATACTCGCTGAATAAATTAACTTAAAATTTACGATATGCCCCATTATAAAATACGATGAGCGCCTATGCTATAACATGGGGTCAAAAAATTAACTCTCAGAAACGGCCCCATATTATGTCACAATGTACTATGTACCTAGACTAACTGTTAGCCGAAAATACTCGCTGAATAAATTAACTTAAAATTTACGATATGCCCCATTATAAAATACGATGAGCGCCTATGCTATAACATGGGGTCAAAAAATTAACTCTCAGAAACGGCCCCATATTATGTCACAATGTACTATGTACCTAGACTAACTGTTAGCCGAAAATACTCGCTGAATAAATTAACTTAAAATTTACGATATGCCCCATTATAAAATACGATGAGCGCCTATGCTATAACATGGGGTCAAAAAATTAACTCTCAGAAACGGCCCCATATTATGTCACAATGTACTATGTACCTAGACTAACTGTTAGCCGAAAATACTCGCTGAATAAATTAACTTAAAATTTACGATATGCCCCATTATAAAATACGATGAGCGCCTATGCTATAACATGGGGTCAAAAAATTAACTCTCAGAAACGGCCCCATATTATGTCACAATGTACTATGTACCTAGACTAACTGTTAGCCGAAAATACTCGCTGAATAAATTAACTTAAAATTTACGATATGCCCCATTATAAAATACGATGAGCGCCTATGCTATAACATGGGGTCAAAAAATTAACTCTCAGAAACGGCCCCATATTATGTCACAATGTACTATGTACCTAGACTAACTGTTAGCCGAAAATACTCGCTGAATAAATTAACTTAAAATTTACGATATGCCCCATTATAAAATACGATGAGCGCCTATGCTATAACATGGGGTCAAAAAATTAACTCTCAGAAACGGCCCCATATTATGTCACAATGTACTATGTACCTAGACTAACTGTTAGCCGAAAATACTCGCTGAATAAATTAACTTAAAATTTACGATATGCCCCATTATAAAATACGATGAGCGCCTATGCTATAACATGGGGTCAAAAAATTAACTCTCAGAAACGGCCCCATATTATGTCACAATGTACTATGTACCTAGACTAACTGTTAGCCGAAAATACTCGCTGAATAAATTAACTTAAAATTTACGATATGCCCCATTATAAAATACGATGAGCGCCTATGCTATAACATGGGGTCAAAAAATTAACTCTCAGAAACGGCCCCATATTATGTCACAATGTACTATGTACCTAGACTAACTGTTAGCCGAAAATACTCGCTGAATAAATTAACTTAAAATTTACGATATGCCCCATTATAAAATACGATGAGCGCCTATGCTATAACATGGGGTCAAAAAATTAACTCTCAGAAACGGCCCCATATTATGTCACAATGTACTATGTACCTAGACTAACTGTTAGCCGAAAATACTCGCTGAATAAATTAACTTAAAATTTACGATATGCCCCATTATAAAATACGATGAGCGCCTATGCTATAACATGGGGTCAAAAAATTAACTCTCAGAAACGGCCCCATATTATGTCACAATGTACTATGTACCTAGACTAACTGTTAGCCGAAAATACTCGCTGAATAAATTAACTTAAAATTTACGATATGCCCCATTATAAAATACGATGAGCGCCTATGCTATAACATGGGGTCAAAAAATTAACTCTCAGAAACGGCCCATATTATGTCACAATGTACTATGTACCTAGACTAACTGTTAGCCGAAAATACTCGCTGAATAAATTAACTTAAAATTTACGATATGCCCCATTATAAAATACGATGAGCGCCTATGCTATAACATGGGGTCAAAAAATTAACTCTCAGAAACGGCCCCATATTATGTCACAATGTACTATGTACCTAGACTAACTGTTAGCCGAAAATACTCGCTGAATAAATTAACTTAAAATTTACGATATGCCCCATTATAAAATACGATGAGCGCCTATGCTATAACATGGGGTCAAAAAATTAACTCTCAGAAACGGCCCCATATTATGTCACAATGTACTATGTACCTAGACTAACTGTTAGCCGAAAATACTCGCTGAATAAATTAACTTAAAATTTACGATATGCCCCATTATAAAATACGATGAGCGCCTATGCTATAACATGGGGTCAAAAAATTAACTCTCAGAAACGGCCCCATAATATGTCACAATGTACTATGTACCTAGACTAACTGTTAGCCGAAAATACTCGCTGAATAAATTAACTTAAAATTTACGATATGCCCCATTATAAAATACGATGAGCGCCTATGCTATAACATGGGGTCAAAAAATTAACTCTCAGAAACGGCCCCATATTATGTCACAATGTACTATGTACCTAGACTAACTGTTAGCCGAAAATACTCGCTGAATAAATTAACTTAAAATTTACGATATGCCCCATTATAAAATACGATGAGCGCCTATGCTATAACATGGGGTCAAAAAATTAACTCTCAGAAACGGCCCCATATTATGTCACAATGTACTATGTACCTAGACTAACTGTTAGCCGAAAATACTCGCTGAATAAATTAACTTAAAATTTACGATATGCCCCATTATAAAATACGATGAGCGCCTATGCTATAACATGGGGTCAAAAAATTAACTCTCAGAAACGGCCCCATATTATGTCACAATGTACTATGTACCTAGACTAACTGTTAGCCGAAAATACTCGCTGAATAAATTAACTTAAAATTTACGATATGCCCCATTATAAAATACGATGAGCGCCTATGCTATAACATGGGGTCAAAAAATTAACTCTCAGAAACGGCCCCATATTATGTCACAATGTACTATGTACCTAGACTAACTGTTAGCCGAAAATACTCGCTGAATAAATTAACTTAAAATTTACGATATGCCCCATTATAAAATACGATGAGCGCCTATGCTATAACATGGGGTCAAAAAATTAACTCTCAGAAACGGCCCCATATTATGTCACAATGTACTATGTACCTAGACTAACTGTTAGCCGAAAATACTCGCTGAATAAATTAACTTAAAATTTACGATATGCCCCATTATAAAATACGATGAGCGCCTATGCTATAACATGGGGTCAAAAAATTAACTCTCAGAAACGGCCCCATATTATGTCACAATGTACTATGTACCTAGACTAACTGTTAGCCGAAAATACTCGCTGAATAAATTAACTTAAAATTTACGATATGCCCCATTATAAAATACGATGAGCGCCTATGCTATAACATGGGGTCAAAAAATTAACTCTCAGAAACGGCCCCATATTATGTCACAATGTACTATGTACCTAGACTAACTGTTAGCCGAAAATACTCGCTGAATAAATTAACTTAAAATTTACGATATGCCCCATTATAAAATACGATGAGCGCCTATGCTATAACATGGGGTCAAAAAATTAACTCTCAGAAACGGCCCCATATTATGTCACAATGTACTATGTACCTAGACTAACTGTTAGCCGAAAATACTCGCTGAATAAATTAACTTAAAATTTACGATATGCCCCATTATAAAATACGATGAGCGCCTATGCTATAACATGGGGTCAAAAAATTAACTCTCAGAAACGGCCCCATATTATGTCACAATGTACTATGTACCTAGACTAACTGTTAGCCGAAAATACTCGCTGAATAAATTAACTTAAAATTTACGATATGCCCCATTATAAAATACGATGAGCGCCTATGCTATAACATGGGGTCAAAAAATTAACTCTCAGAAACGGCCCCATATTATGTCACAATGTACTATGTACCTAGACTAACTGTTAGCCGAAAATACTCGCTGAATAAATTAACTTAAAATTTACGATATGCCCCATTATAAAATACGATGAGCGCCTATGCTATAACATGGGGTCAAAAAATTAACTCTCAGAAACGGCCCCATATTATGTCACAATGTACTATGTACCTAGACTAACTGTTAGCCGAAAATACTCGCTGAATAAATTAACTTAAAATTTACGATATGCCCCATTATAAAATACGATGAGCGCCTATGCTATAACATGGGGTCAAAAAATTAACTCTCAGAAACGGCCCCATATTATGTCACAATGTACTATGTACCTAGACTAACTGTTAGCCGAAAATACTCGCTGAATAAATTAACTTAAAATTTACGATATGCCCCATTATAAAATACGATGAGCGCCTATGCTATAACATGGGTCAAAAAATTAACTCTCAGAAACGGCCCCATATTATGTCACAATGTACTATGTACCTAGACTAACTGTTAGCCGAAAATACTCGCTGAATAAATTAACTTAAAATTTACGATATGCCCCATTATAAAATACGATGAGCGCCTATGCTATAACATGGGGTCAAAAAATTAACTCTCAGAAACGGCCCCATATTATGTCACAATGTACTATGTACCTAGACTAACTGTTAGCCGAAAATACTCGCTGAATAAATTAACTTAAAATTTACGATATGCCCCATTATAAAATACGATGAGCGCCTATGCTATAACATGGGGTCAAAAAATTAACTCTCAGAAACGGCCCCATATTATGTCACAATGTACTATGTACCTAGACTAACTGTTAGCCGAAAATACTCGCTGAATAAATTAACTTAAAATTTACGATATGCCCCATTATAAAATACGATGAGCGCCTATGCTATAACATGGGGTCAAAAAATTAACTCTCAGAAAACGGCCCCATATTATGTCACAATGTACTATGTACCTAGACTAACTGTTAGCCGAAAATACTCGCTGAATAAATTAACTTAAAATTTACGATATGCCCCATTATAAAATACGATGAGCGCCTATGCTATAACATGGGGTCAAAAAATTAACTCTCAGAAACGGCCCCATATTATGTCACAATGTACTATGTACCTAGACTAACTGTTAGCCGAAAATACTCGCTGAATAAATTAACTTAAAATTTACGATATGCCCCATTATAAAATACGATGAGCGCCTATGCTATAACATGGGGTCAAAAAATTAACTCTCAGAAACGGCCCCATATTATGTCACAATGTACTATGTACCTAGACTAACTGTTAGCCGAAAATACTCGCTGAATAAATTAACTTAAAATTTACGATATGCCCCATTATAAAATACGATGAGCGCCTATGCTATAACATGGGGTCAAAAAATTAACTCTCAGAAACGGCCCCATATTATGTCACAATGTACTATGTACCTAGACTAACTGTTAGCCGAAAATACTCGCTGAATAAATTAACTTGAAATTTACGATATGCCCCATTATAAAATACGATGAGCGCCTATGCTATAACATGGGGTCAAAAAATTAACTCTCAGAAACGGCCCCATATTATGTCACAATGTACTATGTACCTAGACTAACTGTTAGCCGAAAATACTCGCTGAATAAATTAACTTAAAATTTACGATATGCCCCATTATAAAATACGATGAGCGCCTATGCTATAACATGGGGTCAAAAAATTAACTCTCAGAAACGGCCCCATATTATGTCACAATGTACTATGTACCTAGACTAACTGTTAGCCGAAAATACTCGCTGAATAAATTAACTTGAAATTTACGATATGCCCCATTATAAAATACGATGAGCGCCTATGCTATAACATGGGGTCAAAAAATTAACTCTCAGAAACGGCCCCATATTATGTCACAATGTACTATGTACCTAGACTAACTGTTAGCCGAAAATACTCGCTGAATAAATTAACTTGAAATTTACGATATGCCCCATT
Source organism: Terebella lapidaria (assembly GCA_949152475.1). Classification (NCBI taxonomy): domain Eukaryota; kingdom Metazoa; phylum Annelida; class Polychaeta; order Terebellida; family Terebellidae; genus Terebella; species Terebella lapidaria. Next base: position 24,345 of record CASCJZ010000070.1, read on the forward strand.
ATAAAATACGATGAGCGCCTATGCTATAACATGGGGTCAAAAAATTAACTCTCAGAAACGGCCCCATATTATGTCACAATGTACTATGTACCTAGACTAACTGTTAGCCGAAAATACTCGCTGAATAAATTAACTTGAAATTTACGATATGCCCCATTATAAAATACGATGAGCGCCTATGCTATAACATGGGGTCAAAAAATTAACTCTCAGAAACGGCCCCATATTATGTCACAATGTACTATGTACCTAGACTAACTGTTAGCCGAAAATACTCGCTGAATAAATTAACTTGAAATTTACGATATGCCCCATTATAAAATACGATGAGCGCCTATGCTATAACATGGGGTCAAAAAATTAACTCTCAGAAACGGCCCCATATTATGTCACAATGTACTATGTACCTAGACTAACTGTTAGCCGAAAATACTCGCTGAATAAATTAACTTAAAATTTAC
>CASCJZ010000071.1:0-13188 GCA_949152475.1 Terebella lapidaria
ATAAAATAAATTCCCTATAGATTCTCTTTTTGATGAATAATTCAAAAGTAATTCATGATTTAATCATTATTTCTTCAACATTTACACTGATTCTATATTTTCTTTTTCTGATGCCTTTGTTCTCCTGATATTGATTTATGTTATTGTTCTAATTCAAAATTAGAAGGACATCCTATTTGATACCAATATTCTTCGATATTATGAATTAAAATACACTATTAGGATTAACTACAATTTTACCATCTAATAAAGTATTAACTAATTGATGAGCAGGATTAGCAAATGCTTCAAAAATTATAACCTGTTTTAGCACTAGTTTCTATATATAGAAACTTATAATTCTAAGCTACTGTTTTAGCTTATTCAAAGGTAACTTGTCTTTTATAAGCTAAATCCACTTATTAGCTAATATAACAATTCTTATATGTTCATGACTATGAATTCTAATTTCTTCAACCCATTTCAATATATTATTGAATGATATAACATTAGTTACATCAAAAACCAATATTGCTATTATAGCTCTATTACTATTAAACTAATATACCCTTTATAGTAGGTTCTAATGATAGATTTAAATGTTTATTGCCCAGCTGTATCCCATATCATAGCTCTTATCATCATATTTTCGACCTTGAAGTTACGAGATCCAAATTCGACTCCTAATGTAGGTTCATAATTATCAAGGTATCTATCATCTATAAAACGTAATAGAAGTGAACTCTTTCCAACATCTACTTATATAATCAACTACTAGAGTCTCCTACTAGAATATACTTAAACAAGTAGTGATAGTTGAGGCTATTTGATGACATTATAAAAATTTGATTATAATATGATAAAATATAGATATGTTAGAATTTTATGGTTATTGATCAATTTAATATGAATTCATGATTTTTTTTATGATTTTCATTAGTTTCTTCTTGTTAAGCTTGTATAAATTGACTCTATTTATATTGTTAGTTAATTTTAGATCTAAAATTACTTGGATTATGTAAATGTTTATTATGATGTAAACCTATTTTGGTTTTAAAATGTTTACCTTTTTTTACTAATTTGAACTTGTTATCAAAATAGAATACTTGCCATTATATTTTAGTTGAGAATTATGAATATTCTTCTATTTAAGGAAATTGGGTAGGATTTACTTTAATAATAAAATCACTTCCTAATTAATCTTATTTATTCTCTTTAATTTATTCTTTTTATATCTCATCAACATTAGGTATTTATAATTAAGCTTCTATCTTAATAGATTATGTTTAATCTTATTTTTCCTTAAATTATTTTGATCTCATTTGTACTGTTTTATTTTGAAATTCTTCTTAAGGTTTCTTGGGATATTTTTCTGATTAATATTGAGAAGTTATTGGTTTTTTATTAAATAAATTTCCTAATGGTCTATTAGTTTCTTCTTAATGCTCATTATTATTTTCACTAATTATACTTTAATTTTTAAATAAATCACCTATTGCATCTTATGATATATCTTTTTTTTTAGGTGATTTTTTCAATTTTTAATTCATAAAAATCTTTGGTTTATTTGGTTTATTATTAGATGTTGATAATTGTTTTTAAGAACCAATAATTAAATTTTGATATCTACTTTGATCATCTTCTACTAATTATTATTATATTAATTCTTCATAAAGTGGACCTTCTAAAAAAGGTAAAATTGGTTAACCAAAATTTCTTTCTGGTTATGCAGCTATAAAGAGTTTATCTGGTGTTTTTCTATTACATAAAGTAAATTTTTCTTAATTTTCTTGATAATTAACTATCCATTTTTAACTTTTACCTTCTAATTTAAATTTAATAGTATCTTAAACTTTACAAGGTCTTAAAATCCATTTTTTAGTTTTATCAGTATTATTAAGTATATTAATTCTTTTAAGATATCCATCTTCAATATTTTTACGTATTTCTTTAATTCTATTCATTCTCCAATTATCTAAATCTTCTATTTTTTCTTCATATAAATATTTTTCAACTTTTTTTAATGCTTCTATTGAATCACTATATCTAGACATTCTAAAATATATCATAGATTTTTCTATTTCTAACATTTTATTAAGATGATTTTGTTGTAATTCTGTAGCTCTATTTTTCTTACCTTTAAATTATTTATTTTATATTTTCTTATGTAATGCATGTTCTGCACTAAATAATTTTTTAGCTTTATTAGCATTAAAAAATTCTTGATAAATCATTCCTCTTTTAATAGATTGTTTAAGTTCTTTTTTTTCCTCATAGAGTGCAACAATTTCAGCTTTTTTATAGAGTGAATTTTATTTTTTAATCATTTAATTTTAATTTTTTATTTCTTTAGTTGGATCATTTAATGATATTTCTCTTTTAATAGCTTATGCTATACCTTATTATGTAATTTTATTAGCTTTAAATACTTCATGAATAAATCCTTTAGCTTCATGTTGATCTAATGCTCCAAGTTTAATTAAGTAATAACCATCATTTATATCAATAGATTTTATACAAAATTTAGTAAAAGGTGCTACTAATACTTCAGTAGATTCTTTATAAAATGAGAATCTCTCAACATCTAGAACTTTCTTAACCTTAGTATCAGATAAAAATGGAATATTCTCTATTTCAAAGATAATTGAATGATTACGACGATTTTCTTCTGGATCTTAATTTCTAAAACAATGAAGAAAACTAACATTATACAGAATATCTGCTACTTTTAATTTTTTTAATGTATTTAAAGTATTTTAAGCTTTAGCATAGATAACTAATGATTGGAAATTCATTAATTCATCATCAAAAGTACAAAAAGTACTCATTAGAGTTATTACAAAATGAGAGAATATTTTAATAGCTAAACAACATTTTCTAGGTCTTCTTAAAATATCCACAATAATTTAACTTAATCCATGAGGAAGTGAATAAATGTAAATACATGCGATTTGTAATTCTAGGAAACTATCACAATTTTCTATTTTATTGATGTAGAAATATTCAAATTCATCATCATTAACCTTTAACAATTCATAAATTTTACATTTATAAAAACATTTCTTAATATCTTCTTTAAGGAGAAATAGATTACTTGGATCTAGAATATCATAATTTATTATCCAAAGTCTAGCATATCTAGTAATAAAAGTATTTTCATAATGTTCAATTTCATATTCAGAATTACGATCAGTAGATGAAAATCTTAAAAAATTAGCTAAATAATCTCTATTAATAGTAAAATTGTTGAAAACTTCCTTAAATAGTTCATTTCTAGATGTTAAGGAACAACTAAGTGTTAAATAACCAGTTCTATGTATTCTTTTAGTTAAATTAGCAGCTTCAAAAAATCTAGATAAGGCATGTTTAGCAAAAAATGGCATAGTTACTCTTTGAGCTTGAGCATAAGATAAATAATGTTTAATACTATGTAGTTGATGATGTGCTATAACTACTCTATTAGAATGTTTTTTATTTAAAAAGTGTTCAATAGCTTTATTATCGTCAATAATAATAATATTAACCTTTTGAAAATAGGTATCTTGATATTTTTCCTCAAAAATTTATCTAAATTCTGCTTCATAGGCCTTGACATTACAGAGAAAATGATAACTATCAATAATTTTTTTATAATTAGGAGGTAAATATTCTCTTTTAAATTAATTCATACTTTCAACTATATCAATTCTAATTCCCATTTTACTTTTAAAATATTTACTAGCACTTGGACTTGGTTGATACATAGTTATTGATTAAATAGGTCCAATTTAGAATTTAATAGCAAAATTACAATCTTTATCTAAGAATTTAATTTTTTTATCAATAATTTCTATTTAAGAAGTTGTTTAATATTATTCTAAGCCTACTAAATGTAATCTAGTTTAATAAGAATTTTATCTTATAAATTTCCTAACATTTTAGATTTTAGAATCACTATCAAATGAAATAACATAGGAATAGATATTTTGATTACATAAAGTTAATAATTATTGATTTGATGATGTAAATTGCATATTAAGTTATTTAATTCTTTCTGGTCCTAATGTTTTAATAACTTTTTCCTGAATTTAATTAAATCTTTGTTGATATAGACATGAACTACCAAATAATATAGTATTTTAAGATTGTTGACTTTTTTGTTCAGATTTTATATTAGAACAATTTTTCATCTTTCTAATAACTGATGACATATCATTATCAATAGTCCAAACATTAATCTTCTTTTTATAGTCGATTTCTTCATTTCTTGCTATAACTATAATTCTAAATTAATCTTCTCCTGTTTTCTTGAAATCAATAGTTTACATAAGATTTTCCTTATAGCATATTAAATATTCACAAAAAGTACTAACTACTGATTAACTAAATTTTTATACAGATGCATAATACTCAAAGGAAATCTAATTTTATTAGAATAATTTCATATTTTTACTGATTTATTAGTGTTGTATAGCTTTATATCTAGATATAGCTTTATCATCCTTAATAAATCTAGAATCTATAACTTTAACTACTATTTTTCTAAATAGATCTCTAACCATTCTTTTAAGTTTAATATTAATCCTCCCACCATCTCCTTTCTCATTAGTAGCAGTTAAAATATGATCTTTGATAGTAGTTACATTTTAGGTTACCAATACAATATAAGGAAGTTAATAATCAGGTAATCTAAAACTACAAATATCTTTAACAAGTAAATAAATGTTTAATTTCTATTCAGAATATTTTTTCACATAAGATAGTAATTTATCTTTAGAATTCTTAGTTTTAGATAAGGTTTTTACACTAGGTTCTTAACTTGGGAACTTTAATGTATCATTCTTAGAATGTAAACCTTTATTAACATTTGGTGATGTTTTTGTAGGTTTTGTAGTTCGAATAATTACACCTTCTATCTTTTTTAAACTTTCATTCTCAATAAATGTATCGAAATCAGTGTAAAAATTACACTTAAAGGTTGAATCATTGCTAAATTCATCAAAATCATGAAAACGTTGTTGTTAATCAATGATGGCAATGAATTTGGTTGGTGTAGTTGTACCCATGCTCTTATATTTTTAAAAATAATTTAATAATATTTAATAAATTATAACAATATCAAGGTTCTAATTCCTTTTGAGCACTTGAAGGTTTAGATGAAGAAGTTTCAACTAATTAAGGAAGTTACTCAAATAACTCCTTATAAATCTTTAAATTAAGTTACCAAAATTTATTAACATCTATTAATTTCAAACCTACCCTATCTATAGTTTCAATTGGAATTTAAGGATCTTTAGGATTAGAAAAATACATATTTGTTCTTCCATAAGAAACTGAACAAGTATCTATTTAAATAAAAGCCTAAAATAAAGAGAAAAAAATACCTTTTTTAAGAGAAATTATTCAGGTTAAAGAATATAATATATAACACATGGATCATGTAAAGGAGGATAATCCATTTAATATGCTTTCCAATACATTGCTTGATATTGTTTTAGCATTGAATAAAGAGCTTGAGCTATAGGTTATTTAATAATACTTAATTAATTAAAGATTTTTTCATTTGCTCTAACACCATGTGTTAATTCTAAAGGAATCATAACTAATGGTATAGTTCCTTTTAAATTTATAACTCCTTGAGCAGCATATGGGTCAAAATATATGTTAAATTATGCTGCTGGTGTTATATTTCCTTTTCCTTCAGCACCACCCATTAATACTATCTATTTGATTTTATTTTTGACTTCTGGAAAGTTTTTAAGAAGAAGATATAAATTCGTTAAAGAACCAGTATTAGCCCAAATCACTTATTCTTAACATGAACAAATTTTAGAACAAATCACCTAAAAACTATTCTAATTAATAGATTTTTGAGGTGATTATTAAATCTACACACCACCTAAACCATTTGATCCATGCATATGTTCTGCTAAATGTAATTAACCAACAATTAATTCATTAGAACCTTTAATAACTTGTATATTATTTCTATGACAATTATGAAGAATATTTAAAGCATTCTTAGTGGTATTTTCAAGGGTAGTATTTCCAGGAGACGTTGATACTCCTAATAAAATGATTCTTGGATCTCTACTAGCAAGAATAATAGCAAGTGTATCATCAAGACCTGGATCACAATCTAACCAAATGAATTTTTTTTTCTACATCAATAAAATTAATAGTTTTAGATTTTATAAGTGTATATAATAATTTTATGTAAAAACTCAATAATCAATCATTATAGAGGAATTTGTTGAACTTTTGTATTAATTATAGCTTAATTCCTTTTTTCAATGTATTCATGATAATATTAACTAGTAAAATCTAATTAATTCTCAAGAATTTCAAAGAAAAGTACAGCAGAAGTATTTTTAGGGAATCTAAGTACTTTTAAACCTTCATGGAATGTACACATTTTTAATTCAATTTCATAATACTTTATAATAGCTAAACCAATCTTAAATAAATATGGTTCACCTTCTAAAAGAAAATTATCCCAAATACGATATAAAAATTAACCTTCAAAACAATTACCAAATACAGATAAAAACCAAGGAACTAAATACATTCTTGTTTCAAGTTTTAAACCTTGAAAATGATTCCAAACTATAGGAGCATTCTTTTCTAAAAGAAATTCAAATAAACGTAATCTAAGTTCTATATAAGTTCTTTATCCTCTATAGAAAGCTAAAAAATGATAACTATGAATAAGATTAGCTAGATTCTTTAGAGGAGAACTTGTTGAGGTATAAGGAATTACATTACCAAATACATTCCCTACCAATAATAGATCTTTAACAGCTGGTAAATCTGGTCTCATTATTAATAATGTTTCAATCATTTCAATTACCTATCTATCATAAGGACATTTTTCTAATTAAGGAATTGATTTTTTCTTTAATTTAAGTTGTTCTAACATATTTGATGTTAAAGCTAATTTATTACCTATAACAATTTCCCAGAGGGTTTTTCTACTAGATGGTGGTAAACCTGATTTCCATAAGGTTTGTAATAATGAAGTTTTTATTAGAAATCCTGATTGATGCCTATAATTTTCATCAATAAAGTGTTCTTGAGTCCTGTTAGAGAAACAACAACAAATAGTCTATATTCCTCTTCTAATATAACTTTTTTCCATTGGTTTCTTATTTTTATAGTCCCAATGAGTATTCCAATGTGGAAATATATCATTATTCCAAATTTCTTCAATTTTTTCTGGATTCCAGAATTTTGCATGTTATTTTTATATAGTTTATTTCCTTTTTTCTCTTCTTCCAATTAACATTGCTCTTAAATAATTAATCCATTTGATTCTTATTTTACTAGTTTGAGCCTTTAAATCTAATGTTCTATATTTGGTATGAATAGTAAAACATAAGGAATCAAATTCCTTAGGTACATTATTTTTTTTCATGGCTGCAGATCCAATACCTAAAGTAACATCTATAATATCTTCAATTTTAATAAATCTTGGCTCTTATATAACATTAGGAGGGTCAGAAATCCATAATATTTCTTGCTAATCTTAGGATAGACTCATCTTCCTTTGAACCATTTTATTAGTATTAAAACAACATTTAAGGAATATATCTCCTTTCATTAAGTCCTTAGTGAATGTCATAGCTTCTCTTATACTAAACATTGATAAATCCTTTAGTCTAGAATATAGGGTTTCAAGATAACTAATCTCTGTTTAGAATTTCTCTTTAACAATTCGATCATAAATAGAACTTAAATACTCAGCACTTATTGAAGGACAAGGACCTTGGGTATTTTTAATAAATTCATCCTTATTCATCTTCTTTTAGAGTTTTGGGTTATGAGCATCAGTAGATAACATAATAATAGAGTAAGATAAAGGAAATAATTCATCTGCATTGGCAATTGTTGATATATTCATATCATAATAGGCTAAAGTAAATTCATATACTACTCTTTAAACTTGTTGTGCTTCACCAGGTAGTCGAAATTTACTCAATAATAATCTTAAAGCCTTATCAAATTCTTTATCCTTTAAATTAAGTTCCTTACAATATTCTCTCAAAATTTTCAATATTTCTACATCATTCTGACCAAAAAAATCACCTAAAACAATCTTACTTAACCCTTAAAATTTGATTAAATATTTAGCTTTAGCTTAAGGAGTATCTTCATGAATAATTCCCTTCTTAACATATTCCTTTAGAGCATTTAAAGGGTTCTTATTAAAGAGAAGAATAAATTGTTAGATTTCCTTATTGTTTTTCTCTACATATTAGATAGAATCAAGTTCATTAATTAAACGACCATCCTTTTATTCTTATTCTTATTCATTACTTTCTTTTTTATGGTCTCTATGTAAGTCTATTTTAGCAAATTGGAATACCTTTGAGAAAGCCTTATACCTTATTTCTTACTTCTCTCTTATGCACTTAGGTATCATTGCTTATGACTGAGGGTGCTTGTTGGGACATGGACATCTCAGAGGGAAGTGAATCTAATTCATCTTTAGATTCATGATTGATTTAAGGAGTATCTGATGTCTATATTAGTTAGATGTTACTTGTGAATGATTTTTCACTAATACTGGCTCCATTGTTCTATATTTCAATTTGTATTAATTATAGCAAGTATACATAATTGAAAGATTAAGGAGATCATCAAATTTAGAGAAATAATAAGTTTTAAGGTTTTATAGTATATTTCTTATGAACTAAGTTATTCCTTTATATTTTTGAGTTTTTTAGATGTTGATAAATTAAATAGATATATATTAAGAATTATGAGCTTTTTGTCATTGAGAAAGGAAATAGAGCAATGGACATTATCATCTGATGATCAAGTATGTGATAAATTATACTTAGTTATTCTCAGCTATCAAGGATCTATCCACTACTATCTTCTAAACAGAAACATAAATTGAATAATAACTACAAAATACTAAATCATCACTTATACATAATCAAATTGAAATAGGTAAAAATTTTAATCATTTTCTTAAAATCTCTGAGTCAAAATTTACTGAAAATGTATCTTTTTTTCCATAAAATAGAAAATAAACAACAAAATGTAACTAAATGAAGAAGAAATTCAAGAAGAAGTTATTTAATAACCTAAGAATAAGTTAGAAAACTATAAAGAAGCACTTAAAATTGGAATGAAAAATCTTTAGATCAAAGAAGAAGGTGTAGATTAAGATAGTAGGTCAGTTTCTTAAATTTCATTAACTCAGGCTGTCTATAAGAATACTAAAATACCCTATCTTTATGAAAGCAAAGAATATAATAAAAGTCAGTTTATGAATCTATTTTTTGAAGAAGAATTAGCTGAATCAAGGGTAACTAGGTCCAATCGTAGAATGACTCAAAATATTCCTTCAAGTACAAGATAATAAGTTGAAGAAGGTCCAAGAAGTAATTTAGCTATGAATAATGGAAATTTAGAACCACCTCCACCTTTAGAATCTATTTTATCCAATGAAAACATTAGTCCTCCTTCTGGTAGTTTTATGATACCTAATGATCTAATATTACCTCCTCTCCCTCCTCCACTAATCCAAGAAAATGTCCCTCCACTAATAAATAATCAGGAAATAGGGAATCAATCAAATAGACCCTAAATGATACTCTAAAAAGATGAAACAACAAATCAAATTCAAGTACCATAAACTAGAAATCCAATAAAAAAGACTTTATCTATGCAATAAGAACTAACTTTAAGACTTACACAAGGTAAAAATTATCAAAAACCATAAGAACCAGATAAATTGAATATAATTCCTTAAGAATCTATCAAATCAAAAGAATCTTCGTTTAAGGTTTCATAACCTCCAACTCAATAAAATCCTTCAACAACTCATCTAAATGAAATTCTTAAAAAAAACAACTAATCCATTTTCTAAAACTCAAGAAAAACTATTTCCAGATGCATAATAAGAGTAATAATAAGAAGATACTATATTTGGACCATCTAAAACTAGAATTAAAGAAAAATTACTAGCAAAGAATATTCCTGGAATCAAAATTTAACCAAAGAAATAATAACCACCTTAACAAAAATAAACATAAGAAACTTCAATTATGAATAGGCAAACTTTTAATGAGGAAACCCTATTTCTTAAAAAAGTACCTGAAAAAAGTATAAGACCATAAAAATCAATTCAAGAAATTAAACCTATTAAACCTCTTTAATCAACTCAAAAACCTAGGTTCAATTTTAATAGTGATGAGGAAGAGGAAGAAATCAAAATACCAGTCAAGAAAACTAAAGGAGCTGGAACAACTGGAACAGCTGGAACAACTGGAACAGCTGGAATAGCATCTAAAAATATTCCTCAACTTCCATCTAAAAACAATGTTGTTAATAAATTACTAGAAAATGATGAATAATAAGGTTAAGAGGATATTTTAAAGAAAAGGAAACCTAAAACTATGAATACTAACATAGGTAAAAAACCACAGAATACGATAAAAGAAGAACCAAAACCTAAGTAATAAGAAATAAAATAGCCTGTTTAAAAGATAAAGAAAGAAAATCCAAAGTCACTTAGTTAGAATACATAAATTAAGATTATTTTACCTAAAGCTCCAGAACAAGATTTAACTAAACAGACTATTCCAATAGAAAATTCAATAAAATCTGTCAAATCTTAAGAATCATAAAATAATAATGAAATTATCAAAGAAAAACTAGAATCAGAGACCAAGAAAGTATAATCTCATTTTCTTAAGGCTTAAGTACCATCAACAAGACAAGAAAAGAAGAAACCTACTCTAAAAAAATAGAACTTATTTTCAGATGAATAAATACCATAAAAATCGAATAAATCTATTCCACAACCAAAAAATAAACAAACAACTAAATCATTCCGTTAACCTGAAAAGGCAACATAAATCAATATTGAAGTTGAAGAAAGTTCTATTAAATCAACTCAACCTTTAGAGCTTCCTAAACCAAAAAAAGTAATACCAGGTATGGTTAATCCTGGAATGCCATTATTTCCAGCAGGTATGGTCTTTTCTAAACCCTCACAAGTTAAAAAATAAGAAAAATAAGCTTTATTAAGATTAAAAGAACAAGAGGAAAAGGAAAAATAAGAAAAAGAAGCAGAATAACTCGGGAAAAAAGAAGAATTAGAAAAATAGGTATAAGTTAAGCAGCAAGAAAGAGTAATAGAAGAGGAGTAAGAAAAAATTAGAAAAATTGAAGCAGAAAAACAAAAACTCAAAGAGTAAGAATAAAAAGCATAAATAGCCAGACAAGCATAAGTAGCTAAGCAAGCAGAAATAACTAAATAAGCTAAAATTCAAGAATAACAGATTAAATAATAATAAATAAAGAAACAATTAGTTAAAGAAGAACAAATTAGACAATAAATCAAATAACAGTAAATTAAAGAGGAAAAACTCAAACAACAACAAAGACTAGAAGAAGAGAAAAAGAAAAAATTAATGGAATAAATAGAAAAGGAAAAGAAACTAAAAAAAGAACAAGAGTAAAGATAAGAACAACAAAGAGTTCAAGAAAAAGCTAAAAGAGAGCAAGAGGAAAGGCAAAAACAACAAAAATAGGAAGAAATAAAAAATAAAAATCCACTACCAACTATATCTACTAAAACTTCAACTAATCCATTAGGAGGTTTTAAACCAAAAATTAGCAGTAATAAACAAGCACTCAATATTCCAACGAATGAAGGATAATCACAACCATTACCTTCACTTCCTCGTGTACAAGATCAACCAAAAAATAGTGCTAAAACAAAAAAAAATATTTTCTAAGATGATGATGAATAACCAACTTAAATCAAATCTAAACCTAAAAAACTACCAAAAAAAGGAAAACCTTTATTTGGTGATGATGATGATGATATTATTCCAGTTAAGCAAACACAACCAATAAAAAAGAAAGTAGAGATTGAAGAAAAGTCTCTATCACCTAATTTATTAGAAAATGATATCAATGATAGAGGAAATAAAAAGATAGATTTTCCACAAAAATTATAGTCTAAACCTAAGACTAACAAGAAAAATCTCTTTGATGATGAAGATGATGATGAATTAACCTTTCAAAACGTTAAAAAAAAGAATCTAGAGTAAAAACCTATTCCAACTAAAATTACACAAATCAAATAATCATAATTTTAATCTAAATTAAAACCTAAAAAGAAGAATATATTTGGTATGGATGATGATGATGATGAGTTTCTAGTTAAGAAGAAACCATAACCTTTAAAGCAACCACTTGAAAAGAAAAAAAATAATCCTAAAAAATTATTTGATGATTCAGATTGACTTTTAAAAACAATTTGTTAGTAATATCATAAGTTGAGATAGTCTTGAAATTAGAGAAAAGTTATAACATCATATACAATTAATATAAATAAAGTATTCAAAACAATGTTTCATTCAATGAAATAATTTTTGATTCTTGATGATGTGAGTAAACTCTTTGCTAAAGCTAAAATCAATAATAGCCTCTAAATGGTCAAAATTAACCTCTTAGAACCATTACTTCAATACTTTAAACAGAAAAAGAAGAAAAAATAGTTATTAAAAAGACTCTACTCTAAAATCAATACCCATAACTGTATCTAGAGACTTAAAAGTATCATAGTTGTTCATTATCTATTCCAATAAACCCTTGATTAAGATATTATTAAGTATATGATCCATGAACTTGATCCTAATATGACTACAACCAGCTTCTATAAAGAATCTAATCAATATGTCAATGAATTTATTAATAAATAAATTACTCTAAGCTACTGTAAGTATCTAAAAACAATTGCAGCTAAAGTAGATGAATATAGTTTTATCAGAAAATATAAATTTGCTCAAAATCACATGTAATAGAAATAAGCACCTTAAACATCTCCTTCAGAACGAATGAATTTTGAAGATAAAAGATCATTATTAGAAATTATTCAACATGGATTTCAAGCTATAAATATTGCATCTTTTATTCTATCAACAAAAAATTCTTTTAATAAAATGGGAAGGTATTATATTGACCATAAGGAAATTATTTCTGTCTTCATTATGTATTTAAATGATTTATCCTTTATTAATAGTTTTATTAAAAATGTAGTACGTTTAGTAGTACAAGAACCTTAAAAGAATAATTTAGAACAAATTAGGCATAAGTATCTATTTATTACATAGTCTCAAAAAATATCGGATAAATTATCTTAATTTTACCATAATAGGTATTATCTACCCATTGTTAAGGATCTTATTTAAATTCCTAATGTTA
>CASCJZ010000072.1:0-21123 GCA_949152475.1 Terebella lapidaria
TTAGTTTATAGTATTAGATCTTTACTATATGAATCACATGAATCATCAACTATTGATAAAACCAACCAGAGTGAATCAAGGGAAAATACTGAACATAACATTAACAGTAGAATGAACTTCTTTAAAAAGTGATTGATATACTGATTTTCATAATCTATACTTATTAAGTCATTTGATTGTAGAATGTTATATGATCAATCTTGTCCATCTTATTGCTTAGATTTTCCAACTAGGTATCAAATTATTATTTACTTCTTTACGATATTGATCAAGCTATTTCCTAAGCTTAACATTCTCATCATTAACCTTCTCAACCTCTAACTTTAACTTAGCTGTATCGACTTCAATAGGAGCTCCTAAGTTTTTCTTTAGAAACTCAATAGCATTATTAGGTTTATCTTGTTCTTCATATAAACCCACTAAAGCTCTAGTTCAATGATCAATCACTCCTGTTTTCTCAAGATATTTCCGAAATTCCTATTTTTTAGATTCAGTAGTCTATTATTAGAATAGTCCTTACCTGATAACTCATAATTCACTCAAGCAAGTTACAGAAATTATAATAAATAATCTTAATCCATTATTGAATTCTAATTAATCAACAATTTTAAGAGTGAAACAGATATAAAACTACTAGAAATTGAGGTTGATTAAGGTATCTAGCACTTAAGTACAATCAATAAATACTATCATTTAAATTCAATTCTTCTAAGATTTTTAAATTCTCACTAATGCCTTCACCTTCATCATTAAAAAATAGTTGATTACCATTAATTATCATTCCTTGCCACTCCCAAGATATTCTTTATTACATCAATTTCATTTTTTAATAGAGAAAATTACTATTATGAGCCTAAGACAGGAGAATTCTTATTAAGAATCCCTTCTACCTTTAGTAGAAGTTCAAGTTCACCCTTAATATTACACTGTTCAACCAATTAAGAGGTGTTAGCTTTCCCTATTGAGATACTGTTAGGTGTTGGCAGGGTTGCTTAGGTAGGTAAATGATTATATTTATTTTGGTTGAAATATTTAGTTGAGAGTGATGATGTCGCTTTTATATGAGTTTTGCTTGTTGGTCTTTAGAGAATATAACTATGGGCATTCATTGCTTCAGGATACTTCCTGTTTTCATTTGGTTTAGAAATGGCTAAAACAAGTTGTTATTGTAGTCTTTATTCTTTGTATCTGTGATGTTATGGTTTTCCTTTTTAGTTCTCTTAATGTCTTGATATATAGAATTCTATATCTTTTAATATTTTACTATCTGATATTGATGTAGTTGTGGAATGTTACCTTCAGGTGGCAATGAAAGAAACGGGTTCCTTAGTTATTTGAGTTATTTAACCATAGTATGGAGTAATTTCATATAATTATTCCCTATTTATCCTCCAGATGGAGTTAGAGGTAATGGATTATAGTTTTTTACACCAAGATTGAACTCGGATTTGGGAGTGCTTGGACAAACATTTCTAAAGTTATCTGTTTAAGATGTTCCTCAGTAATTATATAAATTATTTCTCTTGGTTTAGATATCTGTTCCATCAACCTAAGTCGTTAATAAATATTAAATACACTTACAAGAATTTATATAAAGTCTTTAATCCTAATATATAGTTAAAAATAATATCCTTAAATTGATTGATTTAAATATGTTTTATAGTTGAATTAAGCATAAATCATTTCCCATATCCAACCAATATTTTAATTAGAGAAAACCTGTTACGACACTAATGATAATGATATTATTACTTGAGCCATAAAAAAATGTAAAAATCAAAATTGTTTTTCTTTTTTCAGCTGTTACCGCCATGATTGACTGAAATTATCAACTGTATCCATGAATTACTCATGGTAACTCTTAACTTTAAGGCCTTTAGCTTTGTCTATATTCAATTGCAAAGATTTAAATTTCTTAGGTTATTTGGGCTGTTCTTATTGAGGTTCTATATCAACATGTCCATGTATAAAAATCAATGATTTTCTGGTACTTATCTGCTATTTAAAGAATAAATTATTGAATTTCTGATTCTTGACTACTTTAAATTTGTTCTATAACATTCTTAATGGCTTCTAAATTGCTATTTAGTTGATCAGTAGTTGATATTGAATCAATGAATTTATCATTAAATTCACCCCTTAATTGAGCAATTAAGCTCTTGAAGGATGTTTTGCTCTTTCTTTGAGTATTCTTATTTAGTTTTAGTTGAGTTTTAGACTTGGATGAACAATTTCTGGGTTTAACCTTTAATATAGCATCATTAAAGGTAGATGAACTATTTCTTAAAAAACTTGATTCATGTTTATGTTTGAATGTAATTCCTTAATATTTTTCCTGTGGTGGTTTCTAGTTATGTTTGCTTTGTGAGTACTTTTTAAGAGAATTGAAGCTAGAGCTGGTAATGAAGAGTTTTTGTGAGGGCTTTCTTGAGTCAAAAGGTTGAACGAGGGATTTTAGTTTCTGAAAATGTTGTTTTTTTCTTTAGTGATTTTCTATAATTGATCATTGATTAAATCATACGAAAACTTTATAAAACTTCTTAGTTTAGGAAAAAAAGAATGTTTCAAGAGAATATTAAATCATTTCCAGAGTAGCAATAGTAGAGGTAGTGAGAAACAGCTATTATTTGGCCCCCTTTCACAATAAATTATATTCACTAATAGTTAAAAATAAAAATAAAGTTATAATTATCATGTCAATTTACTCAGGGTTTGCAACCAGAGGGCAATAACAAACTTATGATCAGCTAGTTGAAGATCTAATTTTCATCCTTCAAAGAGAATTATGAAGTTCTATAAGCATGAAAGCAGCAGATTAAAATAAATTTCTAACAGTATTAAGTCAGATTTATTCCCATCTAGCAACCATGGAAAAAAACAAGTATCTAGAACCAAAGACATCTCAAGCAATGACATAGTTATTGACTTACTTACAGGGAAATCATGGTAAAATCATGAAATAAATCAAAAGAAGAGGATAATTACAATTAGAAATGCCAACACCAACAGGAGAAGCAGAAAAACATCCTTTTTTTGAATCTCATGAAAGTAAAAAGTTAGATCATGAAAATTAATTTACCTCAAGAATCAATGAAATACACAATGATAACTCAATAGGTAAAATTATAAAAAATACTTTCAAAATTCGTAGTGAGAGAAAAAATAAAAAAATAAATATAAATGACCCTCAAGAACCATCTTTCGAGTCAAAAAATGTCCTTGCAGGAAGTAATATAAATGAAATAAGGCCACAAACCCAGTCACAAAAACGAAAGGCTTATAGTAGCAACTTACAGCCTAACAAAGAGGTTCCTGATGTGATCATGGATTATTTAAACAAAAACAAAAAGGCATATTTCAGAACCTTTAAGAAAAGAAATCATGAGTATGTTTCTAAAACATTTGTACGAAAGTCAGGCAAAAAATAAGAATCCAATGGAGATGATTTTATATGATAAATGTTCACAGTCTTCATATCATTCAGACTAATACATACATTTAATTGTTAAATTAATCTTATTCAATGGTAATTGTTTATCATAATTGTCTTTTCAAGGAATTTTATTTGTTATCTTGCTCTTCTTTTATCAACTGAGGAGTCATAGGCTTTGAATGAATGAAAGAATGAGTCTTGGCTGTCTTTTACCTGGCTTTAAGCTTAAGATTATCATTTTGGTACCGAGTTTTTTCTGACTCAAGCTTTGCAATTTGTTCCCTTGCCAGTTCTAAGTTTTCCAGATTATTTTCTTTTTCAAAGTACCATTTAGCCCTATCTTTCTCTATTTCAATAACCAGCATTTGTTTTTGTTTTTCAACTTCTCTGCATTTTTCCTCAGTATCTCTCAATTTTCTTTTAATTATTTCTTTCTCAGAATCTAGTTGCTTTTGAAATTCGATGTTCCTGAGCTATAGCTCCTTTTTGATACATTCTAATTGTTAAGACAACTTCTTTTCCATTTATTGCATTTATAGAGTCTTCTTCTCATAGTTTTTTTGATGAATCTCTCTCTGCTGAGTTTCTAGAGCAAATTTCTATCTTAGACTTTTGATTTCTACTTCATATTTCTTGATGTTTGAATCATATTCATGTGCTTTTTTATATAAATCTTCAGTCATTTCTTGAATTTGGGTTCTATATTTGTTTTCAATTTTGGAAACTTGTTCAGCTCTAGTTGATTCTGCAGTCGTCTTTTCATTAATTCTATTCTTCTGCAAGTTTTCAATGGTGATTTCTAGACTTCTGATTTTTTCTGTATACTACCTTTTGGCTTGCTCCTTAGTTTCTTCTAGGAACTTAATTTTATTACTTGAAAGGCTCTTTTCCTTGTCATAACTAGATTATATTTAATTTTTCTTGCCTTCCATGACATATAGATTATTTTTATATGCTTCAATTTCCTCTGTATATTGCTTTTTCATTTACTGATTCATTTGTTTATACCTTTCTAGTTCTAGCTCTAATGCTGACTGCTCCATCTTCTTCCTTGCTTAAACTTCTTATAGTTTTCTTTAGATATTGATCATTTTTTCCTGATCCACTGCTCTTTCTTTACTTAGCTCTGAAATCTGTCTCTGTAGATCACTTTCAATTTAACGACTGCTTCTTTTAATTTTTTCATATTTATCTTCAATGTACTTTTTTTCCATGCCTATTTTATCAAGATTGAGTTTGATTTCTTCAGTTGTCTCCAGCCTGATGGTTTTGATCTTTTCTTCATGAGCTTCCTGACTGCTTTAAAGAGTTTTCTCTAAATGTGATATTTTTTTCTGATTAAAATGAGCCTCTTGGTCTTTTAAGGCAAGATCCTTATCATACTGACTTATCTTTCCAATATGTTAATTATATAAATTAGAATGCTTTTGTCGACTTTTTTCTATTTCTTCTTGATATTCTTGAGATATATTTTTAACTTGCAGCTCTAACTGTGTAACTTCTACTTCTTTTTTATGGGCTACTTTCATTAGTTCCTCATTTTTTATATTCAAACTCAACACTTATTGACTAGCTTAATTTTTAAACTTTTGAAGCTATTCTAAAGCTCTATTTTGCTCTTGTTTTTATCTTTTATGATGCTCTTCAGCCTCCATATAAGTTTTTTTCAGTTCTTATTCCCGTTTTAGGAAATTATGCTTGTCTTCTTCTATTTTTTGCTATAAATTTTTAGTCCTACTTTGAAGATGTTAATTTTCTCTTTCTAATTGAGTAGTGATTTCCTTAAGATGATGTTATATTTGGAATTTTTCTGCTTGGGCCTCTTCTAGTTCCTCCTCAATTTCTTCCATTTCTTACCGGTGTCGTTTTTCCTGCTCATCATATTGTACCATTCGCTTTTTTTAATTTTTATCCCTTTCTGATACTAGTTTATTTTCTATTTGTGTTTTTTCCAATTCATAGAACATTTTCATTTTTTTAATTTCCTGTTCTGATTTTTCTTGGCACTGCTGACTCTATTCTTAAGTTTTTTCTTTGAGTTCTTCCAACACTTGTTCAAGTTCCCTAATTTTATTGGTGTAATACACTTATTTTTCCATAATAGCAGTTTTTTTAGATCTTTCTGCATTTTTGACTTGTTCGGAGTACTTTTATAGTTATTCCTTCATTCTCATGATATTTCTCTCTTGTTCTTCATTATTGCTTTCTAACTGTTGGACTTCTAATCTCCACTTTAGTTCTAATTCATTCTTGCTTTCAGTGAGTTGTTGAATTTGCAGTTATTTTTATCTTCTTGTATTTTCAAAAGTGGCTTCAATTACTTTTAATTACCTACTATGGGCACTTTTCATTTCTGAAACCCTTTGATTTTCAATTTCTTAATTATACTGTCCATTCTCAGCCACTAGTGAACTTATTCGATTTTCATAGTATTTTTTGTCTTCTGCAAGTTGCTCCTTTAAATCATTGATTGTTTACTAATTAAAATTAATTTGCTGTTGTAATAATGCATTTTCGCTTTCATATGAATTTTTCTGGTTTTTTAAAGTCTCTTGTAACTGTTTGAGAGATATTTATTGTTTTTTACATTTCTCTTGCAATTCCCTGAATTCTCTTTCAACTCCTTCCTTACTGATTTCATATTGATTCTCTATTTTAGTTTTCTCTAATTAATTTTATTGTTTTAAATGTTAGACTTATTTAATTTTCGTTTGTAAATCTTCCTTATACTTTCTCTCTCTTTTTTCATATTTTTCAACCTTTTTTTCTAGTTCTTCTTGCAATGTTCTAAGTTGCTCAGTTGCTTAGGAGTAGACTTCTTTGAGATCATTGAATTCCAAGTTGATTTATCCAATTTTCTTCTCATACCGGGCTGTAGTATCCTTAAGCTGATAGTTTAGTTCATTCTTTTCACAGTTTAGGTTGGAATCTAATAATCTTTCTTTCCTTTAGAGTTCATCAATTTGAGTAGTTTGTTGTCTAATTTTCTGGTCAGATATAGCTTTTTATTTTTCCCATTGTTTTTCCAGGGTTATGTGATTGGTGTTTACTTCTTCATATCTATTATGGAGTTATTCCAATTTTTACTCTAATCTTTTTTTTCCTTTTTCTAGTTAATTTTGCCTATTTGAAAATGTCTTTTCCAATTTTTCCTCATCTATTATTCTGTTTTGAGTCATTTTTTAAAGTTTTTCCTTTAAGGTATTGATAGCCATTTCCATTTAAATTTTTTCCTTATCAAGTTCAATAACTTTTTTCTTATTACTATCTTCATTGAAACCTTTTTCTTTTTTCAGTTCTTCTAATTCATCAGTCATAATTTTTTATTTCTCTTCTGTTTTTGTTTTGAGTTTTTCATGTTCATTTTTCAAGTTTTTAATCATAAATTCTGCCCCTTGCAGTAGTATTTTCCTGGTGAGTTAAGCGTAGTAGAGTTTACAATTGGGTAATTTTGGTGATTTTTCATGTAAATTAGCATATAGGGTTTCTGCCTATTTTTTGAATTCTTCAAAATTGGAAAAAGCTGCTGTTCTTAATTTTTTTTATAATGGGCTAAAGCAGGTCTTGAAATAGTTGATAATTTGTTCCTTGGATTTCTTTTAATTTTCCTCTCTTAACTGAGCAATCTTATTTTTGATTTTTTTCTTTAATTATTTCCAATATTGATCAATATTTTCTCCTACTGCTTTGAGCTTAAATAACTCTTCAGTATATTCAAGGGCTTCTTCAGTAACTTTATTAAACTTTTCTTCCAAACAAGCCTATTTGAGGGGTAGTTCTTCCTTGATTTTCCTCCCAAATTCATCATAACTCTAGTTCATTACCTTACTACATTGCTCTTGGCAGAGATAATTCCAAGCATTTTCAATGTTTGGAATAGCACCTTCATTAATAGCACTAATGTATGAACTGATCATTGAGAAATACATATCTCCATTAAGCTTTTGTTCATTAAGGGTTTTCACCTTGATTCTTCCAACAACCTTTTTTCTAAAACTCAGAATCTGATCTACAAAATCAGGTCTTAATTCTTCAAAATCTAATTTGTCCAAATCTTGTAACTTTGATTAGTCTACTAAAGGCCTAATCAAGGTAAAGCATTACCGTTCTTTAAAGAAGGCTGTTAGAAGCTTTCTTATTTGATTTTTTTCTTCAACATCCACTGATTAACCTTTTTGAGGAGCTAAAGCTTTTTCTAAATATTCCTTAGGTGTAAGAGCATTACCCTATTGATCCATCAATTGTAGTGAAAAGTCCCTCACTACCCAATAGAAAGATGGGAAGTAGTAAGAAATTCGATCTGGATCTTCCTATGATGAGTATTTTCCAGTTTTCAATTGAATATTCTTTGTTAAATTAACCACTAGTGATAAGTTTTGAACTGCATTTTCATCAATTGATCCAACACTATTGTAAATAAAACAACTTGAAGCTAATATAGCTAAAGTAAAGATTTTTGTATCATGAGTTTGATCCTCATCAAGGGCACCTATACCTTAGGTATCAATAACAATAATGTTGATAGGCTACCCATCAATTGATGTACCTTTAATAGGAGTGCCCCAACACCATAGTCCTTTAGTACATGGATTTACAGTAGGTCCAACTCCAAAACCACTGCTACGATTCAAAAGCATTCTATTCAGTAAGTATGATTTTCCTGTCCTGTATAGTCCTACAACTGTAACAACGCCAATGGGTCCAGGGATAGATCTAAGGAAGTCTTATCCTTCCTTGGTAAGGACATACTCTAAAATATAGCTAAAGGAAGTACTTTTGGTGTTGTCATCAGCAATGACCAAAGGAATGGCTTTTTCAGAGTAGTTGGTATACATTTCAAAATTTGAATTATAAATCATAACGATTCAATTTTCTTAGAATAAAATTAAAAAGCAACATTACTGACATCTAATTCTTAACTTTGAAAAAATACGTGATAAAAAAATAATGAACAATTTCACTTCAAAGCCCAACCTTTGCAATAGCTAATTTTTAGGTTCGATGGCATTGCTAAAATTGTTTAATTTTTTGTCTATACTTCTGTGATATTTTACTTTCTTTCCTTGATCTTTAGAATGCTCCAACTTTCGAAGTGATCTTTTAAGTGTTTGCTGTTCGTCTAATTTCTTCACTTTAATAACCTATCATCTATCTTCTTAAAGTGATTTATCACCTGTTCAACTCCTGATAGACTGAGTAAGGTATATGAGTAAGAAATATGAGGTATATGTATACAAATTTCATCTTACATAGGAACTTTGAATTTTGCAAAAACCTTAAATATGCCATAAAAATTGGAATTTTGATCTAATCAATTTTTCATATCTAAATGCAGGAACCACTTCTGCATATCTAAGTAGGTCTGCATCTATTTCCACATCCACCTTCTATGCTTGATGGTGATGATATACATGCACCTTTCTGGCAGGTTCCTTATCCACACAATGTTTTAGCACACTTATCAATGCATTGCCCTTCAAGACAAAATTCATAACTTTAACAACCTAAGGGGCAAGTTTTTTCTCTTCGAACACATTAACAAGTAGTATTATAATAGACCACATTTTTATTCAAAACACAAGCCTCACATTCTGAAGAATATTCTGTTAAATGGCCTTCTTCATTTTCAGCACAAAAGAGAAGCAAGGACTATATGCAATGTGATGCTAATCCCGGAGAAATATTTGGGCAATCAATTGGAATTATTTTGGGGCATTGAGGTAAGGGTTCTGTAGGTTCTCTGGGCAAATTAGGTTTACTTGGTTCACTGGGCTCACTGGGTTCACTAGGTTCACTAGGTTCACTAGGTTCACTGGGTACACTGGGTATACTGGGTTCACTGGGTTCACTGGACTTTTCACTGCAGAGACCATATGTCTCACCATTGTCATAAGAAGGTTTGCTACATAACACTCCTATGTCTGAGAAACCTTCTGGGCAGTTTAGTGAACAAAGCAATCCGAATAATCCTCTTGGTCTATAGCCTTCATCACATTTGGGGTACCAAAGAAATCCCATTTTTTCACAAGTTTTTTTCCATTTGTTAAAGCAACTACTTTGAGAAGTATGACCCCAACCTCTTCCAATAACATTTGGCTTTCTACAATAATGGTAGTCATCTCTAAAGCCTGCAGGACACTGTTTCCAACATCGTAAATCAATATTATCATATCCATCTAGGCAGAGAGGATAACAAAATTAATCTTCCCTAACATATCCTCTCCCACACCTCCTGACAAGTTATCCCTTACATTGTTTTTGAGGGGGTTCACTGGGTTCACTGGGTTCACTGGGCTCAATGGGTTCACTGGGTTCACTGGGTTCACTGGGTTCACTGGGTTCACTGGGCTCAATGGGTTCACTGGGCTCAATGGCTTCACTGGGTTCACTGGGTTCACTGGGTTCACTGGGCTCAATGGGTTCACTGGGTTCACTGGGTTCACTGGGCTCAATGGGTTCACTGGGCTCAATGGCTTCACTGGGTTCACTGGGTTCACTGGGCTCAATGGGTTCACTGGGTTCACTGGGTTCACTGGGTTCACTGGGTTCACTGGGTTCACTGGGCTCAATGGGTTCACTGGGTTCACTGGACTTTTCACTGCAGAGACCATATGTCTCACCATTGTCATAAGAAGGTTTCTTACATGACACTCCTATGTCTGAGAAACCTCCTGGGCAGTTTGGTGAACAAAACAATCCTCTTGGTCTATAGCCTTCATCACATTTGGGGTACCAAAGAAGTCCCTTTTTTTCACAAGTTGTTTTCCATTTGTTAAAGCAACTACTTTGAGAAGTATGACCCCCACCTCTTCCAATAGCATCTGGCTTTCCACAATAATGGTAGTCATCTCTAAAGCCTGCAGGACACTGTTTCCAACATCGTAAATCAATACTATCATATCCATCTCGACAGCGAGAATAACAAAAAAAAATCTTCCCTAACATATCCTCTCCCACACCTCTTGACAATTTATCCTTGACATTGTTTTTGAGGGGACACTACTATGAGCAATAAAAATATTAAAAATATTTTCATCGTCGGATAATAATTATAAGACATTTTTTATTAATATCATTATAATAACTCATTCATCATATAATGAACTTCAAGAAGCAATAAGTTCAACTCAATCCTTTTTAAATTCCTTTATAAAAGTGAGCCTCATATCTAAAAATTACTTCATAAAGGCATTCAAAGTCGCCTGTTATTTTGTTAATTTTTAAGAAACATTTTTTATTCTACTATCATTAATAAAGGCTAATCATTATTTTCTCTTCACTAATTTAGTTCTTAGTTATTTTTTCACCAATGTTATACAAGAACAGGGGTTCCTTAAGTCAAATAATTGCAATTCCTAAGCCATTTCTAGTTTTAACATGCTTAGATAAATATGCAATATAGTCTCCGCAATAACAATTTTTCGTAGTAGCTGCTGGATCATCATGATGCTGAGTTTTATCCTTATTAAACAGTTTAAGCCAAAAAGAACTCACAGTTTACAGGAAAAAATAGAACATTGAACAGGATTGTATATCAAGAGGACATCAAATAACAATGTTAGGTGAATTCGATGGTGCTAAATGTCAGTACATCAATCAGATATGACTCAGCAAAGAAGGAGTTACATAACATAGACTGAGCATCTAGTACACACAATTTGGGAGGTAGGCCAATCTATTGCAGATGTATTGTTTAATCACGAAGGTAATTATTAATATATCAATTTATCACAGTCTTATATACTATAGCTAAAGAAGAGGAGAACCTGAATTGAGCACCGACTAAAATTACTACAAGTTTCTAGATTAATTACAAGCTGATCACTAAAATACATCAACTGATAAGAACTGAAAAAGCAGGAATAGCTCAATTAAGATAATATTCAACAAATATAAAAGGCAAATCAATGAATCTGACAATTTAGAATATAGTGTATAGTTTGTTCATGCTAAGAGGAATTATATTAGTCATTTAACAGGGAGTTGTTCCCTGTCTGATTATGTATGTATGGATATTAGTCATTTGAACTCTCCCTGAAGCCTTTTTTTTGAGTATTTTATTGATTTTTATATTCTATCGAGATTCTTTTAATTTTATCCATCATTTACCAACATATATTTATCCATCAATAAAAAACTAGAGCACCTCCTACTTTATGGGAACTGACCTTATCTGAATGATAGTCTAGAATGAACTTTTATTGATATAAAAGATCATCATAGATTCTAGAGTTTAATATATTTATTGGTTTTAATTATACCTGAAGAACTAAGTAAACTACGGTAAACCATGAATTTTAGCCACTTCTGAAAATTCAAAAAGTTTATAAGAAAATCCAATTACAATGAGAAATAGAGTTGAACTACTGAGATAAGAACCTCAAAGAATAATAACATGCAAAATGAATAACTAATGAAGGAAAAAAATTAAAGTGAAGAATTGAATCAACCTATTCTCTCATAAAGAAAAACAAAGATGCCTCGGCTGATACAATCAGAATAGAAGAACTAAAATAAAAGAATCATTCATCTATATTCAATCGTGAAAAATAATTAGAAGATACCCAAAAACTGTGTATTTAGTGAAAATTGAATGATGCAAGAGAAATCAAGAACACTTCCAGGAATCTCAAAAGAAATTAAATTAAAGGAGGAGAGAGCTTCTCTCAATACACAGAAAAAAAAATAACAGTGGAAGTTAAAGCCAAATAAATGTCCATGAAACACATCAAAACAAATTCTAACATATACACACAAAACAGGTGCAAAGCCTAAGGGACACTGTCAATAAGAGGAAAATAAACAGAAATAGCTAAAAAATTGGAGGAATAACTCAACAAAGTACATTAATAGAAATAGAGTTCACAAATAACCTGGTAGCCTGAAGTTACCAGAAACAATGTTACTGAGGACATAAACAACTAAGCGTCCATATTTCCCCTCGAAGTTCTCTCAACAAATCATCGCTTCAGGCATTGAAAAGAGGGAAGAGTCCAATAACAGAAACCCATAAAGTTTGAAACTGCCTAATACTCATGTGAAATAGACCAAAGTTGAAAATTATTACTTGAATCAAGCTCACCAGTAAAGATGATATTCGAGACAGGATTTAGCTTCAAAAGCCATTGTAAAGTTTGTAGTAATCAAAAAATTCAACCTAAAATTTTAAAGACAAACAATTTATTATAAGGATCTACAATAACATACAATAACACTCAACTTTTTAAGCTCCTTAAGCTCACTGTTACCAAATTCCTCCCTAAATTTATGGCAGATTGATGGTATTTTGACTTACGAGCTGTCTTTTTATTTAAGTGGATTATTTAGTTTGTATTTGTCTCTTCTGACATCTTTGATAGTTCGATACTTTTCTCTATTTTGGTATTATTTTGCTTTCCATCCAGGGACTAGTCATTATCCAATTCTGACTAACTTCTTGAGGCTTCTTTCGGTGCTTAGATGCGATTTGAGTCTAAATTAGATTAATTTCAGATTATCTTCATTGATATGTCCAATAGTCCACAGTGACTGGTAATTTTTGGATACAGGTTTAATGAGAGGATTATTTAAGCAATTACACTCAATAAAGAAGGTAAAGGTATGTTTCTAGAACTGTCTTAGGTAACAACCCACTCAGATAGTTTTTTATGAGTCCAGAAAGAATTATGCCCGGTCAAATTAAGAAGGGACTATTAGATCATTATGAAGCATATACTCCCAACATCAGACCTCAGTATCTCTAACTGACCGGTTAAAATAAACAATCCCAATATCGTAAGAAACTGAGAAATGAGATTTCCAAATAAAAAATTAAGAAATGAGAAAACTGTTAAAAATGCAAGAGAATATTCTCGTAATTAGGTTATTTTGTAAGGAAAATTTGTTATCCAATATGCTGCTGAGACTTACAACATTGGATATAGTCTGGGAAGCAGGTCAATTCTAACTGTATGATTTTTTTTAACTAACGATTTGTAGAGTTGTTGGTAGTTACTTTAGTTAATGTTTAATGTCTTCCTTCTGTTTCTAGAGTATATTAATGACTAGTGGAGGCTTCATAAGAATAATTAAGTGGAACGATTATTCTTTGGTCTGAGTAAAACTTTAATGTGTCTAATTATTTTTTTCCAGTTAGATGATTGTGTACTCCTGATACCTACAAGATAATCAAAAAGATCACGTATCGACTAGTATTAAAAATACTTACAAAATGGGAGTTCCCTTGTTGAGGACTAATTTCAAGAACCACTAGTGATAAGTTTTGAACTGCATTTTCATCAATTGATCCAACACTATTGTAAATAAAACAACTTGAAGCTAATATAGAAAGATTTTTGTATCATGAGTTTGATCCTCATCAAGGGCACCTATACCTTAGGTATCAATAACAATAATGTTGATAGGCTACCATCAATTGATGTACCTTTAATAGGAGTGCCCCAACACCATAGTCCTTTAGTACAAGGATTTACAGTAGGTCCAACTCCAAAACCACTGCTACGATTCAAAAGCATTCTATTCAGTAAGTATGATTTTCCTGTCCTGTATAGTCCTACAACTGTAACAACGCCAATGGGTCCAGGGATAGATCTAAGGAAGTCTTATCCTTCCTTGGTAAGGGACATACTCTAAAATATAGCTAAAGGGTAAATGTTATCTTTTGGTGTTGTCATCAGCAATGACCAAAGGAATGGCTTTTTCAGAGTAGTTGGTATACATTTCAAAATTTGAATTATAAATCACAGCGATTCAATTTTCTTAGAATAAAATTAAAAAGCAACATTACTGACATCTAATTCTTAACTTTGAAAAAATACGTGATAAAAAAATAATGAACAATTTCACTTCAAAGCCCAACCTTTGCAATAGCTAATTTTTAGGTTCGATGGCATTGCTAAAATTGTTTAATTTTTTGTCTATACTTCTGTGATATTTTACTTTCTTTCCTTGATCTTTAGAATGCTCCAACTTTCGAAGTGATCTTTTAAGTGTTTGCTGTTCGTCTAATTTCTTCACTTTAATAACCTATCATCTATCTTCTAAAGTGATTTATCACCTGTTCAACTCCTGATAGACTGAGTAAGGTATATGAGTAAGAAATATGAGGTATATGTATACAAATTTCATCTTACATAGGAACTTTGAATTTTGCAAAAACCTTAAATATGCCATAAAAATTGGAATTTTGATCTAATCAATTTTTCATATCTAAATGCAGGAACCACTTCTGCATATCTAAGTAGGTCTGCATCTATTTCCACATCCACCTTCTATGCTTGATGGTGATGATATACATGCACCTTTCTGGCAGGTTCCTTATCCACACAATGTTTTTAGCACACTTATCAATGCATTGCCCTTCAAGACAAAATTCATAACTTTAACAACCTAAGGGGCAAGTTGTTTCTCTTCGAACACATTAACAAATAGTATTATAATAGACCACATTTTTATTCAAACACAAGCCTCACATTCTGAAGAATATTCTGTTAAATGGCCTTCTTCATTTACAGCACAAAAGAGAAGCAAAGACTATATGCAAAGTGGTGATAATCCCGGAGTACTTTTTGGGCAATTAATTGGAGTTATTCTGGGGCATTGTAAACGAGGTTAAAAACACATTCCTGTTGTAGTATTGCATATAAGACCCTGCTAGCATCCAGCAAATTCACATGAAGTCTGACATCTGCCCTAGATACAAACTAATCCTGTCTCACATCCAGCAAATTCACATGAAGTCTGACATCTGTCCTAGATACAAACTAATCCTGTCTCACATCCAGCAAGTTCACAGGGACATGGTTGGAAAACAATTCCAAGAACTCTTAAATTATCACAAGCATGAATAACATTGGACTAACGAATCCATTCATGATTCTGGTTATAAGCGCAAAATGGTGGTCCAACAGGTCTAAATCTGCGTATGATTTTCACATTTTAATGTTAACATGGATAAGCAAATCCAGGGAAATCTTATAGTGTGCTAGCTGGAAGTATGAGAATCGTTAGGACAAAAAATAGAACTACAGTTGGTAGGGGTATCTTAATCATTAAAGAAAATTTAGAAGAGTATTCAATATTAATTATAGACTATTATAATTATTGAGCCCGCAGAAAAAACTTCATAGTGCACTTGATAATAAATATCTAATATTGGCAGTCTATCACTATCAGTATAACTACCAAATAAGAGTGCAAATCATAATGAAATAGTTAATATATTATTCTTTGTGAAGGCTTTCAATGTATCACAGACTGTCTCATTCGACCTTCAAATTCTTTTTACTATTCCCTCCTGGTGTATTTGGTTTAGCAACTATCAATACATGTTCACAAACTGAGTAGAGTTAAACTTATTAAAATTATCTTTGGTAGTGATGCAATAATGGTATCTATATTATGAAATTTCTTAGACCCAAATATATTCATCAAAATATGTCTGATGAACAAGTAAATCAAACTACGCATAACTCAGAAATATTTTAGTCACTACTAAACAAATAGAACTTAAAAAAGTTTATCAGTAAGTCAATACAATAAAAAATAGGTAAATTACTGCGACAAGAACTCCAAAAAGAAAAATAGCAGGAACACAATGATTAAAGTGAAGGAAATAATTGAGAAAAAATTGAAGAAAACAGAATCAAACCAATATCAGACATTAAAATAATGAGAAGATCCAAAGATATGTGTATTAAGTGAAACTGAATGATGAAGAGTGAATGGCGAAAGAGAATTAATGACTTTGATAAGGGTTCTGAGGATAGAGGACATACTACCTTTTATTAATATGATGCGCCCATCAATTAACAAGGCAGTACTTATGCTGAGTCCATAAAATTAAGTGGTTAATCAGCAAGTATATTACTTAGTAATAAAAGAGTGAATAAAATCCTATTCATCCTATAGCATAGGAACTCATCCGAATCAGCTTGGTTTTTTATTTTAGAAATAAGGTTGCATCCTATCGTGCTCCCTTGAATGAAGTAGAGTATAACATTCTTATAATAACATCCATAAATGTTCAAGTACACTTTCTAAACAATAAAGCATCAATTAAAACTTAGAGTATCAGTGCTGACAGAGGATTCATTCCATATCTCAGTCAATCTTAGAAATCCTACCAATTCAATGCAAAAAAATACAATAAACCTAATAAGACTACCAATGAGGGAATAATAAGAAGAATAAAGATTAGATAAACTTAAAGAACTAGCAAGCCAAATAACAGCATCTCAACATGAAAAAGCAAAGAATCAATTAAGGATAAACAGTCAAAATAGATGATACAGTGCTCAATCTACAGTATTTTTAACAATTTGGTGGAGATAAACTGCACCAATCACTAAAAACACCATTAACAAGGGGCTGGATGAAACTACAACAAAAAAGAGAGCAATATCTCAGACGACTGTACTCAATCACTATAATACCTTTGTTTGTATTTTTGGGTCTTGGGCTGGAATTTCAGTTGGAGTGAATCAAATTTTGATGGTGTAGATAGAACATTATAAAAATGAGAACTTCATATTCGAAGATGAAAATGTGTTGATATATGATTCAATATATAATAAATAATAAACTCATATGAATAGCATAATAAATACTAAAGAGCCAATTCCTCTTTTCTCTATGAAGATTTGTAGAGCCATGGACTGACTGACTTTGCCTTTTGCTTCGATTGGCAATATGCCTAAAATACAGATAACTTCATCTTCTAGAGTGATTTTATTGTTTATTTCTCAAGTGATATTTTTCCATGATTTTTTAGAGATGTTGATGTAGATATTTGAGTTTTTTCTTGAGTGGAAATGAATCTCATAATCAGTTAATTCCATTTATACTGATTAGACTGTAGATCACAACCGTCCTCAATGATAATTTAATTACCCTTAAGTTCAGCTACTCAGGATCTAATATTTTCAATAATTATTATTGTCCATGCATTTCTTATATAACAGGATTATGCAAAAGTGGCAGCCTCTGAAACCAAATCCAATGAATTCTAATTCTGAATGGTTGATATTCAATAGCAAATATATTATCCATAAATGGTAACATCATGAAGATTATTTATGAGATTATTTTAGAAATTAATGATATGATAATATTCCAGATGGCTGATGATTGATTGATTGTTGATATGGATCAAAGATGGACTTTCACTCCTTTCTTGGTTAGCTCTTTGATGTCTTCTTTATCCTCCAGTGGATTACCAACTAAATCAACCATGATTATTACATAAATTAATGTACAAAAGGAACGACAATGATTTCAGGTTCTCAAGTTTCTTGATTCTGTTGTGGTCTGTG
This sequence comes from Terebella lapidaria, assembly GCA_949152475.1. NCBI lineage: Eukaryota > Metazoa > Annelida > Polychaeta > Terebellida > Terebellidae > Terebella > Terebella lapidaria. The sequence continues at coordinate 17,746 of CASCJZ010000072.1, forward strand.
TTATACTCAAGCTAGTACCAAGGTAGAGTGTAGTTAGCTGAACCAATTTATCCAGGTTCTAGATTTTGGTTATTCGGTTGTTGTCTAAATTGATTTTAAGTTTACTAAGTTGAAGTGCTGTGAGTTTGGTTAAGGTAGTCAGTCCTTCGATTTGGACTATTTGATTATTATCTTCATTACACTTATTTTACTGAGCCACAGTCTTTGTAGATTTGTTAGTCTGTTAATTCCTTATATTTTTTTAATTTGATTTTCCCCTGAATTAATTATTTGTTACCTAAATAAAGTATTTCAAGTTGCTCCATAGATTCTAGTCCCTCAAACTTTTCAATTTTATTACACTCTTCATAATTAATTTCTTACCCAAGTCAAGTCTTTGAAGTCTATGGAGAGTTCTTAAGTTCTCGATTTTGGAGATCTTGTTGTAACCTATGTTAATGAACTAATTACTTAAATCTAATTGCTTAATAGAAGGTGGTAAATTGGGAATGGTTCTTATTCTATTAGAGGAAGCACTTAAGAATTCAAGTTCGGTGCGAGGAAGGTCTAAAACTTAAAGTTAGTTTTTATCTAAATACAACCATTATGTACGAATATGAAGAGTATTAATATTTGGCATTTTTGAGATCAGTTAGAGACTTGTTAGCTTATTATCATTTAGATAGACCTTTTTTAGTTTTGTCAGGGTTTCAATCTTTGAAAATTACTGGGTAATACCCCTAGAATTCAGGTTAAGAATTTATTTATGTTATTTCTATGTTTTCTTTATGAGTTAATAATTTTATTTCCAGACTAATGTAGATGTTGGGTCAAAATCCTGACTCAATGTAAACTATTTTTCTTCACAGCATTAGCATTGAAGAACTATCTTTGAAGTTTTGTAAACAATTTTAGCTTTTGTACTTTCCTTAAACTGGAGTAAAAAAATATCCTTGCATTTTTCTACAACCTTGGATTGGTCTATTTGTCTGATGATTTAATTATAACTAGGATCAAGATCATTTCTTCTGCAGAAATAAACCATATTTTATCGAACAAACATTTTATAGAACATTGGGGTAGGATAAGAAGCTGTTTTGCTGATAATAAAACCTCCTGTCGTTTCCGATGATTTGATTCCTTATTCGATTACTCTCTATGGATCAGTTATAGTAAAGTGTTGACTAATTTTATCTGTATACTTTCCTTTTTAGTAGTTTCTAAAGAGTTCTTTAATTAAAAACTTTTCCCCTGATTCATTATTAAGGCAAATCTCTTCATAACAAGAGTGACATTGGCTGAATGGTTGATGATTGTAGAATTATGGATTATTGTTGAGATCCAATTTCCCACATTTTTCACATACAAAGGGGAAACAATCATGGTTAGTGATTCTTGATAGGTCTATTGATTCCTTTTAAATTTCTCGATTTTTTGGTACATAAACTTTAGGGCACAATGTCGATTTTTTAAGGTAGATTTTAGCAAGTAAGTCATGCTGAGCCATTATTGCGGCATAGGCTGGCAGACACCCCAGTTCATCTCTTTGTAGTTAATAAAGAAAATGGTTGTATTTGTTGTAATTATCCATTTTATGATTGATTTGAGAAGACTTAACTGACAACTGAATCTAGCATTGTATTTTCTCCATAAAGTAAAAGTTTATCAATAAGTCATTATCTTTCGCATCCAGTCGGTCTTTAACCCTGATGAGTTTAAATAACTTTGGGCACACATCACTCAACTGCTCCAGAAACTTAAATATTTTAATCACATAAGCTTAAGTTGCTTCACATTTGGAACGAATTAAGTCACCTATCTTGAATGTTATTAAATTTATATTTTACTTCGATGCTTTCCCAACTTGAACTAATGCTGATACCAATTGATTCATGAATTACAACATATACACTCCAATACAAGCTTGACTTTTAGCCACAAACACTCCCAAGTCGGTATCTATAGTATTTCCATAGAGAGGTTCAAAGCTAGCAATTGCTAGTTTCTCCAGGACTTCATCTAATTTTTCCTTAATATTTTTCCAAAACTTATTTAAGGTTTCTTTTTGCTTTTTTGCTTCTTTATGACAACTTTTTTTATCTTAGTAATCAAGATCAACATAAGTTCCCTTCTAATTCTTAATGGGTTCAACTCTCCTAACAATATTATCATTGGAATTGTTAATCTTGGTAAGCAATTCCTCTGCCCATTTTCTGACTATTCGCAAGACAGAAATATCAAGTATGGTGATTCTACCATTATTGATTTATTCTTAAGTGAAGACTCTAATTCCTGGTGGTATCTTCTGGTTAATTTTGTAGTTAGCCTAGCTATTTAAACTCTATGATGTTGTTGTATTAAATAACTCTTCATAGACTGATGCGGATATTGATTCCTTCTGTGCTAGTATCTTTGCTTTTTCTAATAACTCTCCAGCTGCCTTGGTTCCAGCTTGAGTAAATATGAAGGATAAAAGTAATTATACCGCTTCAAAATTGGTAAGAGTATCATTACCCTACTCGAAAGGTAAACTTGGTATTAGTATGATATGGTTGAGAATTTTCATGATTTCCGGTTTATAGTTCTTCTCATCCTTTTGCTTGATTGTTAAAGATTATAGTTTTCTCAACATATCAAATTCATCACTGTCTCTGTTGTCTGGCCTGGATATGGCATTTTTAAGTCTTCTACTGCTTCCTTAAACTGAACTTTAGGGATATTTAATTATTACTTCCTCTATAATATTGCTACATTCCTGATTAATGAAAGAAAAAATTGATATCCTATCTTTATCCTGAAGGTAGATCCTTAGCTACTGGAATAGCAGATAGATGTTATATAGAATATTCTTTGAACAAGAGCATTTAGCCTCACTTTCAGAAAGAGAGTTGTTGTTGAACCTGACAAATGAATTAGAGTTGATTGTTTAATGAAGATCAACCAACCACTTTCTCAGTACTTTTTACTCTTCTTCTTAGAACTTTTGGTTTTTCTTGAAGATTTCTGTCACTGCCCCAAATGGTATGTCAATTTTAATTTCTCTGGGTCGATTTCTATTCTATGACTCCCATAATCCAGAGCATTTGGCTTTTAAGGGATTTAGTTCTGCTACTGCTACTGCTACTTGCTACTGAATACTGATATGATCTTGTTCACTGGTTCCTACTTATTCACACCTCTAATTGTTCTTCAACATTAAATAAATGATATTTAAATTTATTACGTATAATCAAATAGTAAAGTGAGGGACGTATTTATTAATTTGATCATGCTGTATGAACTTTGAAAATGACCTTTATTCTAAATTTATAGTTTCATATATTATTTCTGCACTTTTGTTGATAAATGGATTAAATTTCTGTTAAATCATGTGAACTACTTGTTGATGCCTTTATGCAT
>CASCJZ010000072.1:21323-49204 GCA_949152475.1 Terebella lapidaria
CCATTAAAAATGATATTTGGTCTTTAGGAGTAGTTCTTTATGAAATAACCCATGGAAAGGCTCCTTGGGACTGTTCAACTGAGAAATAACTGCTTAATAAAATCATGAAAAATTAGATTATTTTTCAAAGAAGCATTTCTGAATAAATGAAAGGTTTCATAAGATAATGCTTGACTCCAGATGATACCAAGAGAATTTCCCTAAAATAAATACCTGAACATCCATTTTTGAAGAAGATCCTAGATGATGTCCCTAAAATGCTTAAAAAAGAAACAACTAGTGACAATGTTCTTAAAATGCCTTCCTTACCTAAGAAATAGATCTCCTTAACCAATGAAAATTAACCTAACAATGTAAAAAAACCTAACTATTGCGATTTACTGTATCAAAATGATATTGATAATGAGTTGGTGTGTCAAGTATAAAGGACACTGAAGACCCATGTTAATTGGATGAGATATCTCCATAGACTCTGTTAACTACTGCCTGATAATAGTAACAATTCAAGAACCAATAGAAATACTTTAGGGTTGAAGTTCATCATCATAAAACAATTACTATGTGAGTTGAAGACCCTTAATGATTGCATCAACAATGGTAACAATCTATTCAATATTAAAAACTGGTAGTAGTTTATAAACTGTTAAGAAAGAGTGAGTAAGTATTCCTATATGATTTAAGAATACCAGAAGAAATACAGGGATTTGAAAATAATGTGGAGAGAGATGGGGCTTATTCTTAAAAGGGATAGATTATTCCAATCTATTGCTGATGAAAATTTCACTAGAACCTAACATTTATGCATGTTGAGCATTAGATTAACTCTAAATGAAGCTAAAGCGGTGAGAGATTCTCTTAGTAAAGAGGATAACAGGAGTAGTCTGAGGAATTAAGCCCTAGTTCAGTTGAATTAGCACAAAAATGGGACTTTTTAATGACATATTACATGCTAAATTGTTTATTGTTAGATTCATTTCATGATAGTGAATATTTTACCAGATAATCAAAGTTAGAAACCATCATGGAATATGAAGCCTACCCCTTTGAAAGACATCATCTCAAGGAGTTACATCAAAGGTTTGAAACTTTATTTGTTAATTGATAATTTACTGCTATGTACTAGATCATTTAAAGTCATAAAAATGCTTATAGCAATCGATCATTGGTTAACTTCTTTGGTTTATGTTTTTTCCTGAAGTTTCCTTCATGAATTTTTATTTTTTTGCTTAAAATCTTTAAATCTTTCCTTTGCTTGAGGCAATTCATTTCTCCCAATTCATAATCACTCCATATGTTTGGCTATGTATTTGTTCTAATTGAAATATTCTTTTTCTCTCCAGAAATACTACTGTTCTTTTTTATTCTTAGGGGTAGTTTTCCTAGTACTTGCTTTACTTGATGATTTTAAAACCTTTAAAGGAATACAAAGTCTTCCTTCATCCTTTAATAGTAAAATTAGTTGGTATTATTTTAGATTAAGAAGCCTTTTGTTTGGAGAACTTTTTACTGATAACTTTCTAAATTTTGGAGTAAATTCAGACCCAAGGTTTGGTTGAGTAGAGTTTTTCTTGTATAAATCTACTGAAAATGGTCTTTTTTTAGTACTTTTAAGTCTTTTAACTTCATCCCTGGACATATTTATTTTTTAGCATGGGTTTATATTTTTTGTTTTCCCTATTTCAAGATTAGTTCCTGAAACAAAGAGTCTGCATTGGTTAAGATTAAGGATAGTTTGATTCTTGGGGGTGGAGGTATCACTTAGATTATGAAATGATCGTTTAGGAATGGCTGGTCGGTACATAGATTAATCATATAAAAAACGTTTGATTTAGTAATCAAAAATGTTCTTGTGATTCTCCTTCCCATGGTGATAGGTTGTTCCTCGAAAATCCATTATCTTCATTCTGTGGAGTGATTGATGCTTCTTTGGATCTATTTTTAATGAGATATTCTGTCTTTTGAAACTGATTTTTGACTTTAAGTTTTCTGGGAATCTGAAACTTTTCCCTAAATTTAAATTCGCTTTTGATCTTATGTGCTGAATTTTTCTCTGTAAAATCTTCAAGAATACTCTTATCTGCTTATAAATCCTGCATGTGGTAATTTCGAGTACTGAATGATTTTTTCTTAATGGTAAGATATTCAGGGTAATTCTTTTTCAATTCTGGATTTTGAGATAGCTTCATTATTAACTTTATTTCAAATTTATTATGAAGTCGAAATTGACTTTGGGCCAATATTGCTTCATTTTTTTGAGGTGAATAGAATCCATTTTGTGTGGCATAGAGTTTGGACATAATTTTTTCTTCTATTCGAGGACTCTTAATAGGGAAGATGGGCTGAAATTTACTTGAAGTTTCATTGATTTATTTGTTTTTATACTTGATATATTGTAGTTCTGGTGGGAAGATATCAGGAATAATGGTATGGTGTTGGATAGTTCTGCGCTTATTGAAATCAGGAAGAGCTATTGGTAACTGATCAAATTGATATATTTTCTGTTTTAGGTTAGTTTGTTCTCTTAGCTTCCTCATGAAAGATAATATAATAATTGTGCTTATTTTATTAGGCACTGTTGGTAAATCAAATACATCAACTATTTGATTTTGAGTCTATTTGATGAAAGTATAATATCAGAGGTATCTGTCCTTGTTTCTAAATAAATCTTTCAATTATTTATTGAATAAAATAAGTTAAGAAATTAAGAAATTAGATGAGCTATCGACCCAATGCTTTTGGTAATAGTTACCTCCAGAATCAGCCCAATTTAGGCTATAGTTCAGTATCTAAGAATTATGGTGCCTATAATTACTCCCAAAGAAGTATCAATAAAACTTATAGATATAGATGCAGGGATGGTTGTTGATGATCATAACATGGGTGAGTTAGAGTTTATGTTGGAAAATTAACGCAAAAAGTTCAAAGAATCAAAGGAAAAATATGAATATGACCTTGATGAAGAAAGAAAACGTAGAATAGAATTTGAAAACAAATTAATCAAACTCAAAGAGTAATTCAGCAAAAAATAAATCACTATCTCAGAACTAGAATTTAAACTCAACAATCTCCTACATCAAAATCAAGACGTCATTATAGAAAATGAAAGACTTAAAAATGAATTAGGTAGATTAGAGGAACTATATGGAGCTAAAATACATGAATTAGAAGCTCAATTAGCCATGGAAACCAAGAACTTTGAGGAAACCACAATTCAATACAACAATTAATTTGAAAAGTTCAAGAAAGAAGGTCAAGATTATGTAGATCAATTGAACTTCGAATTTGATAGAAAGGTTAAAAATCTATAAGAAAGGGCTAAAGCAGCAGAAAATATCAAAAGGGTAAATTATTCTTTTAATATAGGATTTAGCATTAGAAAATAAAAAACTCACAGATACAGTAATCAGCAACAAAATGACCTTCGAAGACTAAATCAGAGATATCAGGAATAGGGCTAGGGAAGATGAAATCAAAAAGAGTCAAGCAAAAGCAAGAGCATTTGAACAAAAAATTAAAGTCTTAGAGGAAGGAAAAGAAGTTATCTTAAGGAAAAATCAGGAACTTTTAAGGATACTACAGTAGAAAGACAGACAAATACAGGATCTTCAAACAGAACAAAATTAAGAAATGGGCAAGTTTAGGCAAGAAAATTCTGATATGGAACAAAAAATAACTATCTTAAGTCTAGGGTCAGCAAATTGACTGAAGACTTGGCACAAAAAGAGACCATCATAGGGAGGTCAATTGGAGAAAGTGACCATGAACTCAATGCCCTCAAGCAGCAACTTGAATTAAAAAGACAGGAAAACAACAATTTAATTATGCAAGTCAAAGATTTCAGACAAACTCTGAAAGAAGCAGAAGCTGATTGGTAAAGAAGAAGGAGATAATTGACAGAAAGATGCAATATAGCTGAAACTGACGCAAGAAGATCTAAGGAAGAGCACCAAAAGATCTGTGATATGCTTAAATCAAAGATCAATGAGACAATCAACACTGTTTCATACAAAAGATGATTAAGTATTCCAATACATAACAATCAAGTATTTGGCATGGAGACAAAATTAAATTATCACTAACATATTTTCCTTATAAATTGAGTAATTAGACACTATTTATTCCCATTCCCACAATTATTTATATATTGAATGATGTCATTTTCAGCAAAAATAGAAATATTCGAAAAAAATAACCCACAAATAGCTTATGTCTATGCTATTTTATCCTATTTTACCATTATTGGTGTTCAGATCAGCATCAAGGTAATTCTTGCCTTAATTATAGTTTTTGACCCTAACTATTAGTCCCTTTCATACACTCTACCTTAGAGGTTTCCTACTCTTAGTAGTTAATTATTTAGTGATCTCCTACTTGGAACTCTAGATCTATATAACAAGACATACAACCTTCACAATTGTCCTTAAAAGAATGATATTCAATACTTTAACTGTTGTGTTTTTCTTAGGTCCCTTAGCATATGTATCTGCTGGAATCATATCATCACTCTATAATACAGGTCCAATTATTATATATTTCCTTGAGGCATTCTACTACCAGGTAGCTATTGGGATATTTATTAGACTCGAATCAACAAAATACATCTTTTATTGACAATTGTTTGCTTTATGGGAGTTCTTTTAGTGATCAGGCCTGAGTTTTTGTTTGGTTAACTGAGTAATTAATTCAACATTTTTTACCTAATACTACTTTTTGGAGCTCTTACAAATTCTCTATCTATGTTGTACCTTCACCAGTTAAAGGGCAAAATTGACCAGATAGTTGCTTTACACTATTTCTATATTTCACAGACTATATTGACTAGTCTTCTGATGAATTGTGAAGTGGAAGAGATAGTTTATGATAATATATCCTGGTTATTTTGTTTAGAAATTATTACTTTGGTGTTTTTTTCATATTTGACTCAAATTCTATCGATTCGATCTATCTTTTTAAAAGAGCCATCCTATATTATGCCATTTGGCTATTTAACTGTGATAGGTTCATCTTTGTGTGACTATTTGATTTTTGATGAGCAGTTTCATATTCTTTCAGTGATTGGTATTTTATTGACAAGTGTGGGGTTATTTAGCAAAATGTTAATTGGAGAAAAGAGATAATGAAAGGTCTAATGTGTATATCTTGAAGAACATATAATTTAAGAATTTCATTGAACAATATAATTATACCAATTTTAGGAAATAATGGATGATTTAGAGGGGAAACTACTATCAACCAGGTATTCAGTCATAGACAACATGAAGAATCTAGCAGAATCCCTTTCAAGGGAAAAACAACTCAAAAAGATCAATTAAGAAAAGCTACATCTCATGCAAAAGAAAGTTGCTTCCTTAGAAGGTCTAAACAGGAAATCATAAAGAATCACTAATAATATTCAAAGGAAAAGACTTAAACTAGAAAATAGTCAGAACTTTGGAATATTATTAAAGCAAGTATTGAGTAGAAATGAGATCAAACAGTAACATTAGCTCTTACAGAAAAAAATTACCTGCAAATCAATGAGATAAAATAGCCTGAAACAACAAGACTCACTATCAGCCATATACCAACATCAAAAACAAGCTAGGATTAAACTTATTAGAAATGAAGAATTTTAATGCCATAGTTAATACATGAAAAATCTTCACTAAGCTTAACTAGAAACCAAATAAAGAAAGTCAAAAATTAGGAATCATTAACTCTCCTTAAGGGAAAGACTTAAAAGGTATGAACAGTACAAGCTTCATAAGGCAAGATAAAACTATAATGATAAACTCCAGCACTAACTCAAACTACATCATAGCAAACACCGGAAATTAGATGAACTGAAGGGTATTCTCTAGAAGTAAACATAAATCTTCCGGAAAACTCAAATTCTATAAAATTAAACAGATCGTATTGAGTCATTCTATTTGACTGGGGAGTCATGATGCTCCTATTGATGTTATTACTCAGAATGGTTAAAATTAAAAACTTCAATTGGTGTCTATCAATACTTCAGTGGTGGTAGGACTCGGTGAGGAATGTACCTATCCTCATTAATTCTCTTATACTTTCCATAATAATTCTTTTTGCTTCTTCGGTGGAGAATCTCAGGTTTTTCTATATCATTACGTATTTATCCAATAATTTTCGACCTTCCCTCTATTTGTAGATGATTATTCCTACTTCGATATTTTAATGAATTCTTTCGATTAATAGCTTCCTCTTGCTTTTGAATCATTCCTTCTAAACGAGGAAGGGTATTTTTTCTTTCTCTAGCTTCATTAATGTATGATTTCTAATAATCACGAGAAGGGTAATCTTCTGAAGTTTTAAGTACTTAATAGTTCGATTTTGGTAGTCGATCAGTTAGGTAGTGTAGTTTCTTAGGGATATGAATAGTTCTTAATAAATCATTATTTCCTTATCGAAATTATTTCCTAAATCTAGCTACTCTATTTTCCGACACAGTAACGATGATTTAAGAAGCCTTTCAGTGCTTGGCCTATTAGTTGGTTTTTGCTGAAGCATCATCTTAATAATACTAGCTAATTATTTAGAATAAAAATTAGGTATAGGTGTATATATTCCTTTAGTGACTGCATTGAATAGTCCTTCCATATCCTCAGCTCTAAAGGGTGGTTCAAGGGATGTCATTTAATAAATCACACAACCAAATGACCAAATATCAGATTTAGAATCGTAGGGTTGATCCTTCCATACTTAAGGCGATGCATAATAAGGAGTTCCCGTTTGTGTATATAATAGACCATTTTTGGCAATTTTAGAGACATTCATATCACCCAACTTAGCCTTGCCATCCTTAGTGAGGAATACATTAGCACTCTTTATAACTGTTTTATTACCTTTAGGTCTCTATGAAATACATTAAGGTTATGAAGGAGTCTTAGAGCTCTGGTTACATGAATGAGGGTCTTCCAAATTTCATCTTCTTCAAAATATTTCTTTTTCTTTTTATAGTGAACTATTTTTTGATACAAATCTCCTCCATCTACAAATTACATGATGATGCTAAATAATAATAGGAGAGTACCAGAGGTTTTTACCCTCTAGAAATGCGTCCTTGTACCCAACTATATTGCTATTATTGATTGAAGCTAGGATTCTGACTTAGTTTAGGGCATTTTCAAGTTATTTATCAGATAAGTTACCTAATTTTACTTTTTCAGAGCATACTCCTTCCCATCTGATAACCTCTGTACCTTGTAGACACTTGAATATGCTCCTTAACCTATGATATAGAAAAAAAAAACACCTAGTTTTGTAAGAAGTGAAAAATCCTTTAAAGGCATATAGTGAAATTCTAATATAATTATTTAATTATCATAGTAGTTATATTCCCTGGAATATCACATTAGATAATCCTTTCTTGTTCGCATCAAAATATTCATAATATGCTAATTCATAATAAAACTTATAAATGATAAGATGCTTTATCAATGATCAAGACTGTTTGATCTCTTAAGACTATATTTTTTGAGTAACTGTCTGTTGATCAATTTTTCTATTTCTAATTCTGATCTCTAGCATTTAATACAACTAGTTTTCACAATTCTTGACAATACATTATCTTCTATTTTCTTCATGAGTTTAGGTATCAAAGCCTGTATTTTTTTATCCACCATTACCTCAATTCTGTGAGTTTCAGCTGTCTTTTTCTCAGCTACTTGTGTGGCTTTCTCTTCTTGCTCTGGTTTTTCATTGTTCAAAGGTTAAATTATGTTTTCAACTGCCTTTTCATAAACTTCTTCTAAATAGCCATTCACACAAATTTTAATTTCTTCATCTTCTTTCTCCTGCTCTTCCTTAATAATTTTATTAATCATTTTTTTACCTAACTTAGTTACAAATTCATGAGCTAAATTCTTTTCCAGCTCATATTAGTGATGTTCTTACATTGTACTGCTCTTAGACTCAAGTGGGAGTTCATTACAGGCTAGCTATTATTCATGTCCAGTTCCATCAGTTAATAGTGGAATAGCCTCTTCTTTCTCGACATATAATTTAACACTAGGGAATGTTATCTGTGATAAATCCTCATCAGTAGTGACTGATATTCTATCACCCTCTTCATCAATATAGCTAAAGCTAATTAAGCATGAAAGTTTAGGGAACACCTTATAGGCATGTTATTTGAGTGCTTTGACTGAGAGTCTCCCTTTGTAGAGATGTATTTGTGAGTGATAGACTAACTTAGCTATCATTGTTTGTCACTAACTTAAAAGTGTTAAAATTATTGATTAGGCGAGTATTTATAATCATAGACAAAAATAATAAAATTATATCATTTGCTACCTGTATTTGACCATCAATATTTATGAATAATATGTTCTCTTTTACCCTTTTTAAGCTTATTTTCACATTGTAATCTAAGTTGTCTTTATTATTCTAATTACTCCCTTAATTTTTCTACTTCAGTTTTTTTATGGTTAGAACTCCAATACACCACTGGTTTTTAAAAGTCAAAAAATACTTATTTATCCTCCTAGCCTTTCTGAGGTGCTTATTTTCTATTTTTTATTGTTTAATTTTATTGGCATAATTTAATCACTTGTTAATTGAGTTTTGCTATTTGAGCTTTTAAGTTAATTGTTTATGACTCCATTGCTTATTAGATACTTGATTTAGTTTAGACATGCTATGGATGCTGAGTATAATAATTATGGATGAATTGATTGAGTTTTCTGTACTTTTATCCATATTGATCTGACTGATGGACTTAAATTATTGTTTTAAAATCTTTCTACTAGATTCCATGCTTCCTAATGAGTTCCTCAAAAATTAGATGGTATGACTATAATTGTTATTCCTTCTAATATCTTTCCAAATTTATCTTTTACTGGTATTGTTGGGAAAAGTACTGTAGTTCTTCAAGAATTTCCATTAACTAACGCCTACTTTATGGCTAGTACAGAATGACAAAGTTTTCCCTTGTAGGTAGATTGACCATTATTTTAAACAATTTCACTCCTATTTACTTGATAAATTATTCAGATTCATTGTTATTGCTGAGGGGTTCAGTTTGAGCATACTGTTCCATTGTTTCCTACTAAATTAAGTTATTAGATTCTGATGTTAAATTATTTTTTGTAATAATTTGCATGAATTGATGAAATTAGTTGAGCATAGTTTGCTTTTCCTTTTTAAGTTTTGCAACTAGGGCAGTTTCTTGTTGAAACTTTTCAAATAGTTTTTCATTGGTAGTTTTTTATCCTTTTAACTTATTTTAGATTTCCTTTATTGAATCTATCTTTTAATAGAGTTGTTTTTAAAGCTCAGTAATTTTAGTTTCTTTCTTATTAAGTTAGTCTTTGAGTTCCTCATCTTATTTAGGAAGTGGAATTAGAGCATCCTCAATGGATGTTTTCCCTTCTACCTTCTTAAAGGATGGAATTAGATTATAATTATCAACTTTTTCAGTGGACATAGGAGAAGTTGCTACTTCTGAACAAGGTCTTTCAAAATTAATAAAGGTTTTAAGGGATTGATTAAATTATTTTTGCATTCGAAGTGTCTTGGCATGGGAAGCTGAAGAAATATTCTCTAGACAACATTGAAATTATTTTTTAAGATTTTTTATCTTTTTTTCCAAATTTTTTACTCTATTCTATACTTTTCTTTCTATCTTTCTCTTTGCTTTTTAAGATTTTACCCCATTTTGATGATTTTTCTCCTGCTTTTTAGGTTTTTCTTCTTTTTTTTCCTCTTCTGATAAATCTCTATTGACTACTGCATCTACTAGAGCATTTACTATTTCACTTTTCTAGTTCACAAAATCTGACATTTGAGAGTTATGCTTGACACTACTGATAGATGAACTTTCATTATTTTATTGAAATAGTTTCTTGAGTAAACTGATTTGTTGTGATTCCACTCCTTCCATAATATCAATTTAAAAGGGTTCTAGATCCATATCCCTCGAAGCTTATTTCTTAGGACTGTATCCTTATGAGTAAATTGATCTATCAGTATAATAGTCATGAGCAGATACTCTATATTTAGGTTTGGTTTCTATCTTCATGTTTGAATTGGGTTATTTGTTGGTTCTGCAGTTGGTTGGTGAGAGGGAGCTCAATGAATCAAATAATTTAATCCAAGAATTAACTTCCATAATAATTGTATCTAACTCTGAGCATAGTTCATTGATTTCTGTGCTGGAGTTAGCGAATTCCTTATCAATTTCTTCTTTTCTGGTGGCTATTTTCTTAAGTCTTTCTGAGAGTTTTGTACATTAAACTAGTTTAATGGTGCTTTCATTTTTTTCTTTTAGTTACTGCCATTTTTGACTGAATAATTGTATTTTTCTCACATATTAAGATAGGACCTCTAAATCTTTCTGTAAATGGGAAACTTCATCTTTTAAATGTTTGTTTTACTCAGACATTGAAAGGAATAGTTTCCCCTTTAGAGATATGGAATGTTCTTAATCCTTCTCTAATACATCAACTATTTCAATATTGTTATAGTGCTATATTGAGGGAATATTGGCCTTAGGTTCTACTTGGCTGTTTTCGTGATTGGAGTGTTCAGCATCGATCAGATACTCATGGGATCCAATTCCTTTTTCGATCATATTGCCTTCTTGGTCAGTTTGGATGTTCTAATCTTCTCCTCGTAGTTTAGCATGTGTATGTTCTTCTAATAATATACATTTTTCTCTTTCCTCCTCTAGTTGTTTTTCTTGCTACTCATATATTTTTCTAAGTTCCTTGATGATAATTTCCTTATGATTGATAGTTTCAATTAGTTGGTTACATTTTTCCTTCAAATATTGTTTTTCTTCAATGACTTCAGATAGTTGATTCTCTACTTTATTGATGGATTATTGTGCTTCTCTTGCTTGTTGTTAGAGTTGTTTGTTCTCCTGTTGTATTTTCCTGTTAGTTTCTTGGAGCTAGTTTATATAGATTTGATCATTGATTACCTTCTCTTCATACCCATTGTAGTTGATATTATATTCTTTGATTTTTTGTTATAGTTCCTTTAATTGTTGATTTTTGTTGTCAAGTTTACTATTTTACTCTCTTACAATCACATGAAGTTCCCCAATATGAGCCTTATGCTCTGCCTTCATGTTCTAAAATGATTCTTTCACAATTTTCTTAGTGCTTTAAAAGCCTTAATTGACTACTTATAATTTTGAAGAAAGTTTGTTCTTAAGCTATGCATAAATTTTCTTCTTAAATTGTGTATATTATTGATCTCGTCTGTTGATCTCTTACTTTTTGCTTTCATTTTACTCCTGTAAAATTTAAACTATTTCTTCTTTTTCTTTATATTTCTAGTTTAATTATTGATTTTCTCGGGTTTTAGTTTGATTTTCATCAGTAAGTTTTTGAATTAGTTCTTCATGCTCCTCATAGCTAAGATATTGTTTTTTATACTTGGCTTCACTCTGCTGGAGACTATGATGCATTTGTTCCAAATTTAAGACAAGCTATCCATTATTCTACAATAGTCTTTGATTGCTATGAATAAGCTCTTCTATTTTTCCCTCTTTTCTTTGTAGTGCTTTCATAGTTTAATTTAATTATCCTTATAATTTTGAATTTAATGATTGTTGTTATTAGAGTTGTTCTTGAAGTGATTGTTTTTCTCCTTATTTTTGCTTTGATCTTTAATGAAGAAGTTTTGTTGATAAATCCTCGACTAGTCTTGAAGATATCTCAGTTAAATCTGTTTTGGGGATAATTTTTACAGGTACTTGATGTTGTAGATTAGCTTGGGTTGATTTATTTAAATAGTTTTAGTTGAGATGTTCTGACTAGTTTTACTCGATTTGTTTTTCTAAATGGTTGAACTTAGAGTGAATTTAATGCTAAAATTTGTTTAGTTGTTGTTAGTACTGTTATAGTGTTTGTTATTCATGCTATTTATCCATTTATGTTATTTATATAATTTCTACATAATCTTCTTATATCTAATGATCCAATTACAAATTATATCCCATATTTTGAATAACATTAATATCTTCTCCACGTTTGAATAATCATATTCATCAACTATGATATCTGAGGATCAAGTTCGACTTATTACAGGATTAGTGGTTTCTATACCATTGAGTTTCCCTATTAGACACTTACCCTCTAAAACCCTACGCCTAACCTACTCTTATGTTATGGGGTTTTGCCTTCAATATTATGTTTATGGTTGGGATATCTGGTATACCATTCTACAACATCTTATTGTTTATTTTCTTATAAAGATCATTGGTAGAAAGTCAGGAGGCTTCATTACTGCTTACTCGATGTGTTGTCTTTTTATCTATCATATTTATAGGATGATTGTAGATTTTGGTGGATGGACTTTTGATATCTCAACAATCATGATGACAATGGTACCAAGATACTCATTAATTGCCTATGCCTATCAAGATGGTGGATAGTCAGATGAAAAACTTAAATAAGGACAAAAAATCAATAAACTTACCAAATTCCCTAGTATCATAGACTATTTTGGTTATTGCCAGTTTGGTCCAACTGCAGTCACTGGCACTGCCTTCTAATATCGTGATTATTAAAGGTTCATGAATCTTGAAGATGATTATGGGGCTGTAAAGTTAGATTATAAGTTAATTCGTAAAGTTCTTCTCTAAACATTGCTCTTTTTAGTCTTGTATGGTGTTTTTGGATTATATGTGTTTCCAATGACTGTCTTAAGAACCAAGGAGTTTGTAGAAAGTGGATTTTGGTATATTTTAATTTATTCTTATTTTTGTGTGACTGCTATTCGGATGAAATATTATTTTGGTTGGAAATTGAGTTTAGTTTCTATTCATGTCTCTGCTTTAAGCTACAATTACCAAACACGCAAATTTGATTTGATTAACACCTGTAATCCTTAAATTACTGAGCTATCAGCCAATATTCGTGATAAAATAGCTAATTGGAACATTAGTTGTCAATAATGGCTTCGAAAATGTATTTATGAGAGATCTCCTTTTAAAAACAAATTACTGTCTCAAGTTATGACATTCTTTGTCAGTGCATTCTGGCATGGAACCTATGCAGGATATTATATATCATTTTTATTATGGTTTGCACAATCATACCTGGCTCAATTGATTTACCAGACTGGGAAAAACTAAGAAAACTTTTGGACTAAAACATATAAGAAAATGGGTAAAGTTAGTTATTATTTACTATGCTTTTGTAGCAGTTTCCTGATTTCACAAAATGGAACCTATTTCCAAATATTGGAATTCTAATGGTCACTCAATATTCTCAATAGGCTCTATTATGCTCCAGCATTGATGGTCCTCATCCCAGTTATTGTTCTTACCATAACATCAGGTTCCAAAAAAAAGAAAAAATACAATCCTGTACCTGCATCAGAATAGTGATCAATATAAATATTTATTCAAAATGTATCTATAATGTTGTATTTGATCAAATGTCTAGGAAATTAATCAATGGTTTATTAACTGGCTTTTCATTTTCATTTCCTTCAGGCTAATCAAGGTCCCTGTAATTTTCCCTCCTGCGATCTCTTCTATAGAATGGTCTCTGCCTTCCTCCTCGATCTCTATCTTCTCTACCAGAGTGATAGTTGTAGTTGGTGATTTTGGAAGGATCCTTCAAGTAGAGTGTTTCCATCAGAGCCTGTATTTTCTACATTGATTGATAATATACCTTTTCTTTGATTTCTGGATGCTTAAAGATAATATGCTTAGCTAAATATTAGCTAGTCTTAAATTTCTTATCACAATGTTGGCATTTCCAGATTTTTCCTTGAGGTACTTGTTCATGTGTTAAATTTTCCTGTTCAAGAATCATTTTTTCAATTTAATCCTTTAACATTGATAAATGCTCAATTTAGGTTCTTTTTGATTAATTTTCTTCTCAGCTGCTTCTTGAATTTTCTTCCAAACTGTTGCTATATTGGGTAATTCTTCATAATCAGCCTCAATTCTTAAAATAGCTAGACCTAATTTTAAACTTAAAGCCCTTTCATTTTCAAAGCTGAGTCCAGTAAAATAATCAAAAGCATGAACCCTTCTTAGATAGAGCAAAAATGTATCAAACATTTTTTGAGTATCTGAAAATTCATGCTCTAACAACATATTGTCTTTGACTTAATTTTACTCATCCAAACATTTAATCAACTAGATTAAGGTTTTTGAGTCAGGTTATAGTCTGCTTTTAGGATATTTTTTAAGAACTTTGACTCTCTTGCTCTTAGAAAATGAAGATGAAATAGGTAATGGTTAACCTTTAATTAAAAGTCCACTCATTAATACCTCTGCTTCCTTGAAACTACTTTCATTTTCAAAGGTAATCCAGCAGTACCTAGCTAAGCTAATTTTTTTGACTGGATCAGACATAAATATTGACTTAAAGCCTGGAAGTTTGTCAAAAATTTCAAAAATGTCATTTCTAGAGATGGTTCTTGGGACTGCCTTAATGAAAAGAGTATTCTTATCATTGTCAAAAGAGAAGTAAGGCTACTTAGTAATATCCATGCTATAATTGACATTGACATCGATAGATTGATTGTTGACTAGTGCCATATTGGGATCATCTTCATCATCACGATCATTTCCACCAATAAAACCCAAAGAACTCTTGTATTAAGATGTTAATTACCGGGTCATTGATTACTAGGTTTATCTTATCATATTTTCCATTTTTAAAGTCATTAACAAATTATTCTGCCCCCTTTTGAACATTTTCTTTCCTTTCTTGAGCCATATAGTCTGCAATTTCCGGGTTGTACTTTTCATTGAACCACGCATCATTCTAATTGTTTTGTTAAAATACCTTATGTTCATGGAGAAACAATTCATCTTTTGTTGCTTGCCACAATTTCTTATAGACCTAGTACTATTTTTGTGCCCTTTAGTTACTTATTTTTGCAACCTATAATGCTTGTAATGATTACTTGTGATGCAGAAAATGTTTTGAAATTCACCAAAGGGAAGCTTAAGTCAGGAATTTTTATGGTGGTTTTTCTGCCTTCAAATAAGACTTATCAAGTACTTTTTCCTTTATCAAGGCCTATATAGAATGAAATTCTTACGTTCATCACCATACCTGTTTCTTGGTCGATCTCTGGAGCGGTGCCTTTACCTGGGATCAGCCCTTTCTTGGCTATTTTCCATGCCTGAAGAAGAACTCTGCTAATAGTCACTCTAGCTACTCATACCCTAGCGTTTCAAAATATCACATACTTGAAGTTATTGAAATATTATCACATCAAAGCCTCTTTTAAAATATATTTAAATTATTTTCAGAAAAATCATTCTTATATAATTTCACAACCTATCATTTCAGGTCCACTCTCAAGTAAACTACCATACAAACATGTTGGGAGTTAATCTGGCCCAATTGGTAGTGTTTTTCTAGTTCCAATGAAGCAACCTCCTTTAGCAACAATTCCCTTCCAACTAACTACTGCCATACCGATTATTATGTTAGTTTCATTAACAACCAACTCTAAACTCTTGAAATGATCACCAGACTCTAACCTAAATGTCTTAGGTATGGGATTTTTCTTTTTTTATAAAAAATTATTTAATCCTTTTTTCATTACACCTTCAACCATATAGCTAGCTTGAAATCCTAAGAGTGGAGTAGATTCGGTTTATTGTTCATAAAATGATATCCCTACAATTGTTGCCTATCTCTTTCCCAAAACAGTCCTATCAGTAAATCTCTTACCTAACTTGGATACTTTGCCTATTTACTAGTGCTTGAAAATATGGGCCAATCCACCTTTATTTTGTTTTTTGTTGATAAGAGGATATTTTTCGACTGCTTTAGGCATTGTTACTGGTCTTTGTGGTTTCAAATTGCGTGGATCTATCATTTTTTTCATTTAATCAATTTGAGTTTCTAAACTTTCTATACTCTAAATAGATATATTGTTTACATGTTAAATTTGAATGAGTTGGTTTCTAGACTTAAAATTATTTTGAGCTGCTTCATCTCTTTCTTTTTCCATTTGTTTCATTCTCACCTAATAATCCTTTTCAACCTTTCTGAGTAATTTAATTTCATTCAGTACTACTTGATAAGCTTCTGGAGTTCTATCTTCAATAATTTACCCTTCTGAAACTTAATTTTTTTCTTCTTCGACTTGACGTTTGGTTTTTTCTTCTAAAATTTTGATTCTAAGAGTATTAATAGTGGTTGGTTCAAATCCTTACTGAAGTAATTCTTTTTCTAATGTTTGGATGTGTTTTTTCTGTTTTTAACCATTATTTGTGGACTGTGATAATTTTTTCTCAATATCTATTATTTTTTCTCGTAAATATTTGATTTCTCCATGTATTTTTTTAGCCTTATTTTCATGTTCAGTTCTTAATGAATTATTTTTAAGCATTCTAGCATATTATATTGATTATTTTTTTGCTTCAATTATTTCCTTTTTGATTTTCTCTGACAGGTCTTCCTTTTCTTTAAGAGTGTTCTCTAGCTTCCGAACTCTATATATGACTTAGGGTTACTGTTCTACGTAGCTGACTTAATCATCTGCTTTTTTTCTCTTTCTTATTTAATATTCGTAGGTTTTAATGAGTTTATAGGCGTTTTATAATTCCATTGAAGTTGCTTCTTTACTTAGCTATGGTAGAACTACCCCATATCTAGTTTTACTCTTATTATCATCATTGTGCAAGACTAAATTGACTCGATCAACTTCTGTTTTAAGTTGATCATTTTTGGTTTATAATTTCCTGATGATTTCATCCCTACATAGCCATTGCAATACTTGTCTGTTTGAAGGTTGATTTGTGATGTTAGTCTACTCTTATTCCCAATATCATCAATAAACTCATTCGATTCATCAAAACCTGAGAGAGAGAAGTGGTTCTAAGTGTTTTTCATGAATAAAATAATAATATATAATGATTGAGATTCAATGGCTGTTACCCCTATTTCTAGCCATTTCTACCATCATTTCAGTAGTAGCTGTTAAGGTCTCTTCACTTTTCTGGAGGGCAGTTTTTAATTTTTCAATTTAATTAAGATATTTCGACTCAATTAATGTTTGTATATTATTTAATTCTCGTTCTTTTCTTTGCCACTATGTAGTTAGTTGCTCTACATTTTTTTGGTACATCATGATTTTATTATTATTTTGTTGACTCTTTTGCTTGTGCTCATTGATTAGCTCTTGAGATTTGGACTTTATTTATGATAATTCCTATTATAATTCAATGATTCTATTTTTTTGTTCAAGATTTTCTGGTTCCATTTGTTCAATCCCCTCAACTTTATGAGTTTTTCTATTTTTGAATTCATTAAGTTATCTCTACATCATTTCAATTCTTTGTAACAAACTCACATTCTATGCCTCTTTCATTTCCATTTTGAGCATAATATCATTTATTATAGTTTATTTTTCTTTACATTTTCCATGTAATTCAGAAAGTTGTGAGTTGATTTCATGGATTTTTTTATTATTTCCTGATTATATTTATCCTTTAACCTTTAATTCCATGAATTTTTAAGCTAAAACCTATTATTTAGCCTTATTTTCATTTTTTAAACTAAAATTTTCTGATTCTAAATTTTCAATGGTTTTTCCCATTTTCAGCATGGACTCCTTAAGTTATTCAGTTTATTGAAGTTGTTCGTTGAGTATTTTGGTAGTATCTTCATTATTGACTTAACTAGATTGCTTTTCCTTCTCTAGAACCTCCAACTTAGTATGCAGTTCAAATACTTCCCTTTCAAGTTAAGTAATAGTTTAGTTGAGTGTTTGTATTTTCTTATCTTTCTCATTTATTTAATTATGATAGATTTAAAGTTTGACTATTTTGTTGTTAACATCTATTTTTTGTAGTGATAGTACTTCTTCCTGATTTTTTTGACTCCTTTGGATCAAAGTAAGATTCTCCGAATATAATCCCTTTAAAACTCCTAAATCTCTCTTAGAATTTTCTCTTTCCACTTCCATTTCCTTGTCAAATTCTACTCTCAATTATTATTTCACTTTTTCTAATTTTAAACAGTATAGATTTTGTAAATTATGATACTCTTGCTCATACTTTCTTAGATTAGCATCCTTCTCACTTATAATTGCTCTTAATCTCATAATTTCAGCCTCTAAAAGCATTAATGCTTATCTTCTCCCTTGCTATAGCCTCTATATTTCCATCTTTTGTCCTTCAAACTGCTGTAATATTTAATCTCTTTCTTAGAGGAGCTTACTTTCTTTGTTGGTTTGCATTTCTTGTTTAATTTTACTTTGCTAATATTTGGTATAGCTGAGTTGATGAATGGAAGCAGGTGGATCAGGTTCTAGTGGAATGGGTTCTGCTATATTACGAAGTATTGCATCAAACATTGTAATATTATATAGGTTTTTAATCAGAGTGCATTCAATGTAAACATTTATTTCTTAAAGCCATGCGGATTCATCATTCAATACTGGTAATAATTACAACTATATCATATCATAATATCAACAACCTATTAAATTAATAAAATTGCACTACATCATGGATATCATTCATCCTCAACCTGATTTCTATTGCTAGCAACTATAAGCTGAGTATTTAAAAAATTAAGAACAATTATGTTCATCATTATGAATAGCATTCACTTTTAATTAAAGGAATATTATCAGACAAATGAACACTTAAAATAGCACTTAGAAAGAAGTTGAGAAGTTAAGTAGCTTCCTCATACAGACTTGGTAATCCAAGAAGATCAAATTAATATAAAGGGAGCAGCATTCGATGAAAACTTTGACTGAATATGCCTCAGCTGAATGCCAATGGTGTTTATTCTAAATAATAGTAAAGGTCAGGTTGCAGTTAAATGGTAAGCATTGCTCTCATAAAGATTCCCATATCTTCATCATTATTAGTTGTAATAAAATATAGATAATATTGCGAGACATTTACATTTATTATAATTTCAAACAGATCAACTGATTTACTGAAGCTCAGTATAGTTTAAATAAGCACTAGTAGGCATGTCTACCTTCTTAAAGAATAGTAAATAAGCATTGTCAATGTTCTTTTATTCTTACTTAGCTATTTAAGTGACATCATCATCAAAATTAACCCATACTCTCTTGTTTTCAATTGGGTGCTTCCTCTTTGTGACACATGTGTAGTGTCCAGCTTGGCTGCTACCACTATGCTTTACATAAGCAAATAGTTCATAAACAGTTCTTTTACAGTTGAAGGAATATTTAGAGATATCTAAGTATTCTTGCCATTTTAAGCGAATATCCAACTTAATCAAATGACCTTCAGTGGTATATCTGAATTACTTCATATGGACCACCAGAATGTTAGGGATAGAACTAACCATTTATTGTCGTGTTTGTGCATTATGTTTACATTTATCACATTCCATTTCAACCTTTTATAGCTCTTTAGAGAGTTTCAAACAGTCTTCAAGGTTTATTTTTTATCTATTCTTTTCTCCTTCGATAGCTTGAGAATAATTATCGGTTTTGAGTTGTGAGAAAAAAAATGAGTTATAGTTATCAGTATTAACCCAATCTATATTAATGTAATAGTTCTTCTTTTTAACAACCCATATCAAAGGAGAATCCTTATCTAGAATAGAACAGCAAGGGGAAGTTTCATCTCCAGGTAAATCCTTATCACAAAATATACACCTCCCTTTTCTAGTTTCCATGATTCTCAGTATAATAGATGGATCCTTTTTAGTCTTTTTTCGATAAGAAGATTGCATTCCTCTATTTATCTTAAGATTTTCAATGAATTTTTCCATAATGATGGTAATATCTGAATATGATGCCCATTTAGTAACACCTACAAGCATTTCTAGTCCAAACGATTCAAATCTTCTCAATACTTTATTATATTTCCTATGGAAGACTTTTTTATAAAGCATTTGATTGGTTTTGGTTCCTAAGGGTTGTAATAGATTTTTTTTTGTCTTAGATATTTTCACTTTTTCTAAATCTTCTTCATTATTTAAAAACTCAATCTTTATATGGTCTTTTTTCTCCATGACTCGGCCTATACTCCATAGATTCTACTCTTAAATTCACAAGCATACCTCTTCATGATTGAAATCATAAAATTCTGACTGAAACTAATGATGTTCATTGAGTAATTCAGTAAAGAGCTGCTTTCTGATTTTTTCATAACAATAAATATCATTATTAGGGGTTATTCCTGCTTATATTAGGTTTTTCTGATGATTTGCCTCTGTTAAAAAATCATGAATAACATTCTTAAGGTATCCGTGTGGAGCCTCAGCAAAGACAAAATCAAAATAATTTTGATTTACTCTTTCTTCAAATGTGGTAAGATACTCATTCTATATAGAATCAAAAATACAATGGTAGCTGTTTTATGAAGTTTCATTAATACTTTCATCATGTTGGTCGAATAAGTAGGGACTACAATAACTGTATAATAATTGTACTATGCTTAAGGAATAGGTAAACTAAGAGTATAGAATTTCTATTCCTTATTGCTTACATTCTTACAGTTACTACAAATTAAACTAGAGGTGAGTTTACCGCTAAAGAGTTCATCTATAACTGTAGGTTTAGATTTATGTTCTTCATTCATTTTATCCAGCAATAGACCAAGGAACTCTTGTGCATCATGCTGGGCATAACCACTAAAGGTAGGTAGATTCAT
This sequence comes from Terebella lapidaria, assembly GCA_949152475.1. NCBI lineage: Eukaryota > Metazoa > Annelida > Polychaeta > Terebellida > Terebellidae > Terebella > Terebella lapidaria. Next base: position 41,905 of record CASCJZ010000072.1, read on the forward strand.
GTCAACTGCCTTTTTTAAATCATAGGGATGAATAGCTTCATGCTTTAATAGTTTTTTAGCCATATGAGTTATATGGTACATTAAAGGAGATTCTTTCTTTTTAAAACTAGCTTTATCAAAATATTCATCTAGGACTGGAGTTGATATTAGGCATTGAATGATGCTATTGATGTAGCAAGTATTGCCAATATTAATTAAACCCCTAAAAATATAAGCATTACTCTTTCTCATGGAAATAGTGGTAGTTGTGGTTTCTGGTTCATCCATGGAAAGGCTACTAATAGGTACTTCAGTCTCATATCTAAATGAGTATCCTACAAAGTGTACTGTAGCCATCTTTTTTGAGAGTTTAAGCACAAATGCCTAAGCCATTCTTTCCTCATATACAAACTCAGCATATACCTTATCTCCAAGGCTTAAATTTTCCATACTAATCCATTTTCTGGTATTGTTATCTAAGAAACCTGTTTTATTGGTGGTTGCAACTACCAAAAATCTTGGTTTAAATGAACAATCTCCTAACATTCCTTTTGGATTTTCTTCCTTCCAATTTTTCTCTTGAAAATTTTTGACAAAGAAGCAAATATTTTTCCCTTTATTAATTTTCTTTAGAGTTGTTTTCATTCCAATCTGGTAGGTCTCTCTAGTAGAATAATCAATTTTTCCATCCTCAAATGTTTCAAAATAATAGACAGTTTTAGGATATAATTATAAACTTTTTTCATTAAGTGCTTATCTTTTAAGTACTTGTGTTGGACTGTGCATACTAACCAGCATATTCCATAATTTTTCAGAGATATATTTGCATTCATGAGATGGTCTAAGTCCTTCTTTGAGTTCTCCTATGTATTCGCCTTCAATATCTTCAAATGATATTTTAGTAGGTGGTTCAATAAGTGTTGAGTATTCAGAATGATGTGACATATCTCTAGATAAATTCCTAGTCATTTTCCTATTGCCATTAAAACTATTGAAAGATTTGTTATTATGCTTCATGATTTTAGTCGATTTTATAGAATTTTGATCAATAGTATGACTTTGACCTTGAAAATAAAATGACCATTTTTCAAACCAAGCAGATGATATAACATAATAAAATTAACCTACCTCGAAATCATTAATTTCATTTTCAGCCAATTCTAGATTAATAGCCTCAAATGGAATATCATTTTTATCTATCAGATTGAACTTATTACGATATTACTTAAAGAAAAAACCTGACTAAGTCAGTATTTTAAAGAAGTATTGCTTCGATAGAGGTTGTTAAGGTTAGACCTGAGTAGGTTCAAAAGCAAACATTTACCTTTCTTCAGTAATCAGTTTAAGATAATCAGTATGGGCTAAACACTAATTGTCCTTATTCAGATGATATATTTCAAAGATGATTTTAGAGAAAGTTTCATCATCACACTTCATTATTGTAGCATATTTAATCATGAAATACTTAAACTTAAGGATCTGTTTTCTATTGTCCAAACAAAATTCATAGAGGTTATGCATTAGTTGCTATGTGTGTTTTAGATATGTACTTCACTGTATTGAAGCTGAGAGTAAAATTTGCAGAAGTTTTTGGGTGACATACCACCCATACCCTAAGTACAACTAAAATCGAATTTGTCCTTGATTTTCATGATGACTAACAAAGGAAATTAATCTACATAACTATTAACAATTTCATAGGCAATAGGAACTGGAATTAAGGTAAGACATACCCCTGATAATGGGCTAATCTGGAGAGACACCACTACATCCCATTATTTATCCTTTTTTGTGTATTTGTTCAGAAAATATTATAATTATAGATTTAATTAATTCTATCATTCCATTCAGTTTTCACAAATCCACTTGAACAACATCCTTGATTATTTTACATTCATCTGAATTCGAGTAAGTGATCTCTTCATAGGTAATATCAATTCTATTGTGTTCTTGGTTATCAGTGAAAATACCCATGAAAGAGCTCCTAGTTGCATGCATCTACTGTAATATGGGATTCCATTTAAATTAGTTAAAAATAGGTGCGATACCATCTTTAAAGGTAGTTTTATCTTTCAGAATCTGTTTTAAGTAGTTAAAGATCTCTTAATAGCTATACTGATCTGTTTTAGAAATCATTTGTTAGAGGAGGTGGGTTCCGTGCTGCACCTTAGCCCAATTAGTGAAAATATCAGTATTACTCATTCCATAGCATTTTGAACTTTAGAGCAGTATTGGTTAGGTCATGTTCAATTTGGAGCAAATATAGAACATATTCTCTGATTTCATATTGTAGACTACTAAATTATATGGTAAATATGACTATTTTTCAGCTAAAAACTATTTGAGTTTATTGATAATTATTGAATCAGCTGTCTATTGAGTATTTTCAGGAATGAAAGAAGTCTTTAGGATTGAATAAGTTAAATTTCCTCTAGATTTATGCTTTATTGGATAGTCTATATGATAATTAGTTAAGAAGACTAAGATACCTGTTTTAATATTGATTCCAAACCAAGTTCCACCTGCTTCACAATCTCTTCCTCCAATAATATTCTTATCCTCCTTAAAAGGAGCAAATGCTAATGTTTTTCTCTAAATAGATTAGTCCCTATTGAATGCAATGATGAATCTTTTAGTTTTAGAGGGTCTAATTATGAAGAAGGTTGTACACATATTTATAATTATTATAAATCATTGCGAATATTGTTCATATCATATAATGCTAATTTGGGTTGTACATCCACTCATCCCTATATTGACATAACTATTAACATAGTAGAATTTTTATCCTATTTTAGTAGAACCTAAATACTTATCCTGGCAAAACCATGATATTTTCATTTAATCCCATTCCAAAAGTACATCTATTGAATCTCCAATAGAAAATGAACCTCCTCCTGAGCGATAACTACTGTGTTCATATATATAGCCATCTGAACCATAGGTAATTGCTTAACTTTTAATATCTGCTCTTTTAAAATAACTGTTCTCATTAACAATTCCAATATAAATTGCTCCATCAATAGCAATACTATCTATTCTAACAGTAAAATATCCTTTTCCATCAGATTTTAAAGGTTTTATATCTACTAAGACATCTATATTCTCATGCATTATTTTTTGTACTTTCTTCTTCCTCCGAGTAAAGATTTTAGGTGCAATAGGTACTAAGTCATACTTGATATCATCAGCAATGATTATACTTGGTTTAGCTGATTGACTACTTAAGCAACTCCAAATACCAAAACAATCAGACTGATTAGATCCAGGAATCATGAATTGTTTACCAAAATACATTGGATTCTGAGCAAAGCCTAATTAATGAACAACTGCAAGAGGAGCTTCATATTGGTCATATTTTTTTGTGTAATCCTAGAGACCATTTTTATCATGATTCTTGTTATCAATAGAAGAATCGTATTAATATTTGACTTCAATTTCTCTAATGAGATATCGATTAGGTTTAATTTTGTAAATGTTAAAGAATTATCGACATTGAGGACAATTTTTTTCTTTGAGGGAAATTGCACATTTAAGACAAGTTGAATGTTGAGCTAAGCAAAGCATCATAGGTTTATGATGATCTAAATCATATTGTTGAAGACACACTGGACAATTAATTATTGGTATATGGGAGTTAACATTGGACTTCATTTAATATGATCAGCTATTTTTAATTCACCTATTTTTTACTGTTGTATTATTAATCATCTAAGAATGTAAAACATTGAGGATTTACTTGCATTCTATTAAACAGTCTAACCTCATACAACTCTATCAATTTAACCCTCTCAAAAACACTAATCCTACTTTAAAATTCTCATAACCCATCCTTTGAAAAAACTCAGCTTCTATTATATCCCTATGACTGAGCCGAAATTAACTATATTCATCAGAAAATTTACAATCAGGAAACTTCTTTTTAATCCAAGGACTCCCATTGATGTTCATGAATTTACCTAAGTTACAGTAGCTACTCTTCAGGTATTGAAAGATTATCTCGGTGGAATACCCATCAATGTTGTTGTCAAAGAGCCAACATCTTGTTAATAAGTAATTAACTTGTTAAAGTAATACTAAGTTCCCAACTGTTCTTTATCAATGCCTAAATACTAAAAACATGATTTTATCAAGATTACTGCCTTCTGGTGCAAAAAACAGAAAAAATTCTAGTAGTTTCTATCAATAAATAATGGAATTTTTTTATTATGTTATTTACCAGAATATGGACTCCAGATTCACTTGAATAGTCAATTAAGTGAAATTAATTCGCTACTATTGGAGCTTCTAAGAGTAGTATAAGATCTACCATATCCCATATAAATTGATGTATCTGATGTTTTTGATGGAATACTAGAAGTATTAGAACTTTTAATGAGTATCTACAGTCATTCCCATTATTTAGTTAAAATAGGACATCAAATAGAAGTAAGTTCATACCAAGTGCTTCTTAACACCAAAGATCTGACTGCTACTGAAGTTACACAAATATTGTAGCTGATGCTTTATCCTGGGCATTATTCATTCATTTGCTATAGTGATACCAATTACCTCTATGAGATAATAGAGTTGATGAAGGTTAAACCACTCATTAAATTTCATTACTTCATCAGTGAAGAAGATGTTAATGAGAAGGATCAGCTGTTGATTGAAAAAATGAAAATACAAGCAAGTAAGCTTTAATGCAAAATATATAGTTTTATAGCCATGCTACAAGAGTTCAAAGCTAAACACTCAGCATCTGTTAAAGAAATATTTATTATGTTAAGTGATGTAGTATCTGATTCCTTATGAAACTCTTTAAGAACTACAATCATCCAATTTTCATTAATTACTTCTTCCCTTTTAGCAGTTCTATATCTGACTCTACATTTGGTTCTGCATTGACTTCTTTTTTCGCTACAAATATTTTTTCCTTTCATTAACCCTGTCTTGAAGCTCTCTTTGCTGTTTATATATTTATTATTATCTCTATTTTAATTCCTTCTTTTTAATACTAATGATTTATTTTTCTTGTTCCATCTTTTCCTTAATCTTAGAGACTAGCACAACTTGTTATTGTTCCCACCTTGAAGCTTAAAGTTTCCTTTGATTGAGTTCCTCTTGTTACTGTAGGATAATCAAGGGTATTTATTGATATCTTTGAATAATTTGCTCAATGCTTATGTCTGGATTAATGATCCTACCATTAATCAATACTCCTAATGATTTCTCTTAAGCTATATCAAGAGATTATTTAGTACAATCAATGACATCATTCAATGTCTTTAATTCATCAAGTTCCTGTAGTTGTACATAAGTGGAACCCTAATATTCAATTTTAATTGGATACCTAAATTAGTCTAGAGAATATACATTTTCCTACTCCATTCTAGTTTTAGTTCAAAAGGACCATTTACTGCATTCCCTAATACAGATATTGGCATATCAATCTCCAGTATAGTGTTGCAACCTCTAGTGAAGTTAATTAATTTAGCATTAGTTAATGGAGGTGGTTGTTCTTAAAAGTAATTTTCTTCAAGAAGATATTAGATTATTTCTCTAAAAGTGACTTAATCTTCTTCGACTTCAATCTCGGTAGAAGGACAAAGATTGCTTTTTGGGCATTTAATAGAGATTATAACATAATAGGTAGACATACACCTACTTTAGCTTTATAAGGTTTATAATATATTACCAACAGGCTCATGCTAAAACAGGAATCTACTTATAAAGTTGATTAAATATTGAGAATTAAAAAGGAAATTGACGATAGTTTAGTGGGAAAAGTGAAACTAAAAAGAGATAATATATTTCTTGAGATCTAAAAATCCATGTTTATTGTGCTGTGTTTAATAAGTATTTGGTCAAATTTAATCAGAACAATAGTGTCACAATAAATCATTTTGTGAACAAGTCTATAACAATTTTTTGGATACTCAAATGTTATTGATCTCGAAGTATATTATGCCTAAATTCTAAAATAATCCTTAGGTTATTATGAATATAAATAAATGAAGCAATTGTAAATTTCTCAGTAAAACAGCAAATCCCTAAAATCTTTGAAAAAATGTGCTACACTGCTTTTGGTGAGAGGATATTATGCCCAATTAAGGATCTTGGAAACCTTTAATATTCACTCTCTATTGCGAGAGAGCTCTATGATTATCTTGGTAGGGCTGGGTTTAAGTATGCAGAACAGGGCATCACCCCTAAAAACATAGCAGAAGATATTATAATTCATAAATAATAATCAGCTAACTTCAATGTATCAATAGACTCGTTTGGTAATTTTAATGTTCAAATTGCATCAAATTACCCATAGTAACTCATAAAAAGCATTCTTTAGACAGGAAACTATAAGCATCTTTCCCTTTTTAGAGATCCTAATTTTGGGCGAATCTAAAAACCGTGTGCAGTGATATTCCCAAGGCTAGAATCCTCTGAAATAAGAAATTAGAGACTTTACTATTGCTTAAAGATTATCAAAGAAATCAAATAGAAAATAGCTAATCTAAAAGTTAATGAAATTTATTCTCAGAACTAATATGATAAATTTCTTAGGCAATTTCCAAGTAACCTTTATTCTCAATGCTTTGCTGCTTGTTTCATCTAAAATAGCTTACAGTATGATGAACTACACCAATTTCAAATGCTAAAAATCGGGAATATCATTGGTTCTTCTAAATAACAGTCTCTTCATCAATATTTGTTTGTGCTGGATGAACCCTCTCAATGTTTAAATTTTTAATCCTCACTCATAAAAAATAGATTAGAATATATTTATCAGAGTGCTTGTTTATACTAGAACCAGAGTGTTGCTGTTAGAATAATTGAATTTGGTAATGCCATGAGTGACTTTGAGGTTGCTAAGGCTTATTCTATTCTCTTATCCTTGAAAAATGCAAGTGTACCTCAATTGTATCAAATTCTTAAAGATACTTTCCACTCCATAACCCATTTTAATAGGTAATAACTCTTTGATTAAGTTAATTGAGCTAATGATAGTTTAAAATTTAATGAATTTCTTTTGAAAATTGATAGATAGATTAGATTATTACTCAATTAAAATAAGATCAACAATTGTCACTTTTTAATTTTAGCACTTTTTTTCCCAGTCCAGTATGATACTACTCCCATGGCAATTCCAAAACTCTTTGGGTGATTAGTAAACTTCCTTGCCAACACTGAACCAATAATACCAACAATAATTGAATACAGTAAATTCAAAATACGTGCTACTCTAGAGTTCTAGTGTTTATGAATTTGCCTATCAAAAATATCTCTTGGCTATTTAGAGTTTTAGCCTGAACATGGAGGATCTGGGCTCGGCTATTCCATG
>CASCJZ010000073.1:0-25262 GCA_949152475.1 Terebella lapidaria
TTTTTGAATATTCAATGACTTCCTTGATATTCAATTAATTCCTTGATTCTGCTACCTATTTCCTTGAATAATCAGAATAGTTGAGATATAGCTGATGATCTCAACATAACTTTTCATATTATTAAATTCGCCAATGTAGGAATACTTTCTATAGTTTCTATTATGTAACCAAGTAGTTCCTACAGCAACTATGAATATTAATTTACAAAAGGTCAGATCTAGCTCAGTAAATCTCCTCATTAAACTCCAATACTTCTATTATTAATTTAATAGATTAAAAAACTTCAATATTAACGAATAAATGGATAGAAACAAATTACTTAGAATACTTAGAAAAATTAAAACAGATTGCTTGATGACTAGAAATGGCATGGCTTAAATTAAACAATTACATTCAAGGCCCAAAAAGAATTAGAACGATGTTTCATGAAGTAAACACACCTAAAAATCTTTTATCCACACACCAAATGCATAATAAATAAAATGGAAATCCTAATTATCCAGAATTTGTAAAGGAGCCAAACCCAAGGAAAAACAAGTATGGAAATAGAAAGTATTTGAATGCAATAGCACTAATGAAAACATCTAACTTAAAAGATAAAATAATGGAAGAGTTATTACAAATTGAAAATGCTTGAAAAGAGGGAATAGATGATGACTAAGACTAATGAAAGAGTCAAGTCCTACTATAGTGAAAATAAAAAATAACAATCAAGTTAAAACAAAATATTCTGAACAAACACAAACATCACAATGAAAACAAAAAGAATCTCAGTAGATATCAGAGAGTATTGCTCATATTGGTTCCTCAGAACTTATCTCCAAAGAAAAAGCAGCTAATAGATAAGATTTTCCCATCTATGGGCAGAAAATTACCAAAGAAATACAATAATTTTGCTAAAAAAACCTTAAAAAACAACATATAAACTGAAGAATCAAGCATTCTCAAAAAATTTGACTCCAAGCCAAATAATAGGATAGTTCATTGTACAAGTTAAAATAGTTCATTATAAATATCTTTGGTAAACTCACAAGTATCTATTCCAATTAGCATTCCATCCCTACAGAAAGATTCTCTCAAAATTTCCAGGAAGAAAGAAATCACCTTGCTATGTCCAGATTATCATGAGTATTATTTTGGATCTATAATGGAAACTGAATCTTAATTAATTCCTCATGGAAAAGGAAACTTAATTTTCTGTTGTAAAAAGATGCCACTACTTAATTTTTTGACTAAAAAACTGGATATGGAAGATGTTTTTGAGAAATATTAGTTTTATCATGGTACACTTTAAAGAAGGACTATTTGAAGGACTAGGAACTGTTATAAGGGTAAGGGTGATGTTAAATATGTTGGATAATGGAAATTGGGAAAGAGATAAGGATAGGGTTCATTGCATTGTGGAGTAAAGTAGAGTTAGGTAAGTGGAATCATGATTAATTCATGAGTGATCATTATTGATCAAAAATTTAATTTTATATTAAATAACTGATTGAACTCACTCATCTTTGAACTTATTAAGTTAAAATATGAGTCTACTCACTCGTCTTTCTGTGGTTTATATGATATGATATCAATGGATGTATCAGTCAATCAAGCAATAGTTAATTCTGTCTCAAATTCTTGAGGTTGGTAGATGAACTTAAAATTCATTTCAAAATCTTTAACAATAATCTTATTTTAGAGTATCTCTTCATAAACTTTATTAAAGCTATTTTACTCTCCAAAAGGGCTAATTGTTTACCTAGGCAGTGCCTTTGTCCAGCACTAAAACCTAAAAATGCATAAGGAGGAACTTTATCACACTCTATCTCCCATCTTTCAGGTCTAAATTACAATGGTTAGTGATAAAAATTTGGGTTATAATGATTAACCATAGTCCTAATTGTTAAGTAGGTTCCTTTTTTAATATTAACGCCACCAAGAGAATGATCTTCTACCACATCTCTAAAAAAAACAGCATTTCCTGGACCATAACATCGAGTAGTTTATTTTTGGACTAAATCAATATACTGCATTTTTTTCAGAATATCGTATTGAATATCTACATCAGAATGGATGTATTAATTTATTTCAGCTCTAACCTTTTCCTCTACATGAGGATTTTTGGCACAATAATAGACTAGCATCATGAGGAAGTGAGAAGTAGTGTCGAGTACCAGCCAGAAAAAAAGTACAGAATTCATCGATGAGATCATTATAATCATAGAGTTCTGTATCAGTTTTGACTTTTGCAATCATTTTAGCATTGAAAAGTGCCTCTATAAATGTCTAATTCCCCCTCCTTCACCTCTTTCTAGCTTTTATATTCTCTCTTAAATGTAATCCTTACAAATAGCTCTAAAAAGTTTAATTTTTCGATTTATTTCTCTATCTGCCTTAGTTAGGTTCCAATTATAAATACCACTTCCAAATAAAAAGCCTAAAGGTTTTCTTCCTTGTTGACTCACTGTAGCAACCAAATCAAGAAAAAAATCACATACATACTGACCTTCAATTTTTTCATTAAATCCTTATCTACTTCCAAAGAAACATTTGAGCATAACATTAGAAAATATTGAGCTAAAATATTTTAAAATATAAACTCTGATTTTTCCAATTTCAGGTGAACTATGAGCATGTTATTGTTATATTTTAGTTATATTGTCATCACAAGTCTGAGCAATTTTAGTAATATTGTTTTTTAGGAATTCATGATTGAATACTGTGGTTAAGATTTTTTTCTTGTGCTTCCATTATTATCCTTCACTAAGTACTAGTCCCTTTCCAAAGCTTCTTTTAAAGTTTTGAATCACTCCTTCTCCTTTCTGATAATATTTGAGTTTTTCAGGGGAATAGAATTACTTCAACAGTTCTGGCTTTATTAAAGAAATGACTATTTTATCTGCCAAATTAGAAATGTATAAATCATATTGATAGAGGGTAGTTTTATGATTATAGAAGACATCTTTATGCTTTTTGAAGCATTATTGAAGTGCATAATAAGGTCCAGGTCTCAGAAATCTAAAGGGTGTGATGTGAACTTGATAACCAAGCTAGCTGAAAGTTTTAATATAGTTATTCATATTTCTACAAGGAATCAGATAATAGCGAAAGAACACATACAAGACACACCCTAAAACTACCATAAGACTGGCAATTATCCCATATAGCATTGAATAAATTTGACTAATAAAAAATCAGCACGTAATCAAGCCTTGTGGTCTATAGGAGTATCATTGGAATATTCAAGGAGCTTATCATTAACTGATAGCTTTTTTATTTAATCAATTCTAAAAATACAAATAAGTAGTTCACTCTTTTACTCTTATCTTTTACTCTCATCATATCTGGTTTGAAGTTATCTTTTTAAAATTTATAGTTTGGAATATACTTCTTTTTCCCTTTCTTTCCAATTTACATATTAGTGGAAAGTATTAGGCTTTTATAAGGATTATGTTTGCTGATGAGGATAAATAGCACTCCAATAATAAATCAATGTGAGTAAATTTGACAAATATACAAGATTTCCATGTTTTTATTCAATAAGAGTAAGTTCAGATAGAATAAATTGCTAATAATTATGAAGAACAGATTGACTTAAAGTTGATCCTTATTTGCTTGCTAGAAGTTTTCTATATTGAGAAATACAGAAAGATTTAAAGTTAAATTAATTAACAGATAGTTCCTCATTCTTTTTCCCAATTCGATCCATAATTAATCTCCAAATTAGTTCCTTAGCTTGGATTTTTAAAGGAACCAAATCAGATAAAGTTTTTATTAATATTGCATAAGTTGATGATTTTGAATTTAGACCAGTTCCTAGTTGTATACTAAGTACCTCAACTAAATTAATAATTGTGTAGTATTTATCATGAACTTTGCATATTAAGAGATTGTCTTTCAATGTTACCATTTTCTGGAAGATTGAACAGACTTATAAGATTATCTATTCTAAACATTATAGAGGGCAAATTGTTGACTGATCATCTGTTAAATTAGGGGTATGAGGTAGGTACTTATCTAAGCAAACACAACAATACTTGAAAAGATATTTATCAGTATACAATTATTTTAAGAACTGAAAAGATTGAGATAAGCAGAAGAGAGGTAATGGGTATTCTAATTCTAGAAATAATTAATATTTATTGTAGATCAAGGAATAGACTTCAGAATTAAGTTTGATTGATTCTACTTGAGTATAAATTTTCTGATAGAGAGAAGTTAAGACTTTGCCAATGGTTTGCTTGTGGTCCATTGTTATAGCCTGATTACAGTTATTTTACACCAATTTAGTGATAGTCTGTGTGCATACTCTAGTTCTAATATTAAAGAGTTAATTAATTATTGATTTATCTTCATAGTAGGTCTGAGTTAACTCCCTTTCCAATTGGATATAGTCACCAAGAACCTCTAACAGATCACCTTTACTTTTCCAGTTTTCTGCTATTACTTTCATAAGCATTCCTAATGTGGAAATAAACTTAAACCTAGGTATTCTTTCTAAGGTAGATGCTTTAGCACGATAAATAGGTAAGGCATATTTCAATTGTCCTAGTTTTTCATGCAATTATATTATTCTTTCAAGGACTATAATGTCATCCTCAATAAGAAGGTTTGTTGTTACTAAATAAGGAGATATTTCAAGTAGTAGGTCAGCTTTTTCTGTTATTGTGTTTTATTTTCCTTTTTCTTGAAGAAAACTCAGAGAACTTTCTAAATAACCTAGAATAGTCTTATTAATAAGCAATGTTGATGTCTCAGAGAGCATTTCTGAATTAATTTGATGGAATTATCCCTTTAAATAAGATTGTTTCTCTTACCAAGAGGTAAATTCTTCTAAAATTAGTTAAAAATCTCCTTTCTAAACTAATTTCACTATTTTTTCTGTTTTCATGCTGTTAATGGAGAAGAATTATCGAAGTAATATTAATAATAAAATCATTCAATTTTTTTAATTTGAGTAATTCAACTTTATAATCCACTTGTGCTAGTGATATTATAGACATGAGAAGATGAAATATAAGTAAATCTATAATTTAATATACTGGAAAATGTTAAAGTTGATCAAAAGTATTTTTTTTAACACATATATCCTAAGTATCTTTACAATTTATAAGTAATAATTATTTGAATAAAATATCATCAGCTATCCAATGAGCAACAGCCAGTCTGAATCCAAAGTAATGCCCAATCAGCAGAATAATCCTTAACTTAACAAAGATTAAAAAATTCAAAGACTAGAATATGAATTGAAAGTGAAGCAAAAAGAATTAGAGAATACTATAGCATAAAAATTCACGTTTCAGCAATTGGCAGAAAAGAAATTATTAGACAACTTCGGCTAGAAAGCCACCGTTATGCTTGAAAAAAACTTTAGTAGTTCATTAACTAGATTCTTTTACCAGCTGGGAGCAATAGTTCCTAAATAAAAGGTTGGAGAAGTGCAAAGTGTAAAAATAGGTTTTGATGAGAGCCAAAGGATAGACTCACTCATTGTTAAAACTATGGATCAACTCAATAAAAAAAATGATGAAATTATTACAGCATACAAGCGTATTGGAGCATTAGAAAAATAAGTTGAGACCCTTAACAAAGATTTAAGAACTAAAACTTAAACTCTTACTACCTAGCTAAAGTTCAAGAATCAACAAATAGCAAAATATGCTCAACTTGAGACTATTCTTAGGAATTTTGATGGTACTACCAATGAAAAGTAGATATAATTAGAATAAAAATTAGTACTCATTAAAGAAAACCAGAAAAAATCTACTGAGGAAACAAATATACTTAAAGGAAAAGTATAAATTCTGAATTAATCTTTAAGTAAATTAAAATAAGAAAACAAAAGCCTCTAATAGAGGAAACTTAAATTAGAAGCAAACAAAGAGATTCTTGAAAATTAGGTCACTGAGAAAAATGGAAATTAAACCAAAGAAAAAGATAAAATGATGAGCTAAAAACAGAATTTATAAGGAACTATTAAGTAATTAAACTGCAGCATCTAAGCAAGTGTAAAGGAAAAGAAGGAATTTGAGGAACAAATAACAATATTATTAAAGGAAAAAGAAGAAGCATATTTGAGAAATAAAAATCTATAGGAAAAATTAAATAAAGCTGTTGAGTAATCTTAGAAAAAGCTTAAGTAAGTATAACAAAGAAACTTACAAACTGAGTCCTCATAAATTGGTAGTCTTCAACAAATCATTAAAAATAATTAACAACAAATCAAATAGTTGAGTGCAGAGAAGGAAAATATGGCCTTAAATAATAAGGAGCTTGAAAAAATCAATAATTAGATAAAAAATTAGGGCTAAAAGTGGAAAATAATGCATGAGGACTAAATAAAGACAAATTAAAAGTCAAAGACATAGCTTTAATAAAGAGAAAATCAAAATGTTAAACTACACCAAAGAGTAGAATCTCTAGAATGTGAGATAGAAAAATTCAAGAAGACTACATAAAGTACTGTTTAATCAACCTAACAACAAAGCAATTAAAAAGAAAAAATCATCTCACAACTTAAGGAAGAAGTTAAGCAGTTAACAGGAACAGTAACTTAAAAAAATCAACTGAATCACGAATTAACTGAGAAAATAAATGTTCTTAATTCATAGTGTTAACAGTTGAAAGCTGAACAATCAACACTTGGAAGGAAAAGTCAGCAGCTTGAAGTCCTACTCGAATAGTAATCAACAAAACTGAAATCAATAAGCTAACAACTTAATGGTTTTAAGAATAAATATACTTAACTTGAGGAAAATAATAAGAATCTAAAAGGATCAATTAATTCAGCAGAGTAAAAGAATAAATCATTACAATTAGAAAATCTTGACTTAAATGAGAAAAATAAATTACTTAATACTGAAAAGGATAAAATTATAGCAGAAAAAAAAAATTTATAAGACCAAGTAGCTCTAATAGAATAAGATCTAACATTATCCAAACGGAATAGTTGTTAATTTAAGGAAAAAATAGAACAAAGCACTATAAAACTAGGTGATTTAGAAATAAAACTAAAAAAATAAGAGTAAGACAAATAAATTACTATCAAAAATTTTGAAAATCATTTAAAAGAAAAAACAATTGCTATTGAAAATGGGAATAATAATATTCTTAAGCTGAAAAAAGAATTTTAAAGCAAGAATGATCTCAACCAAAAAATTCAAAAAGACTTATAAGCTAGCAAAAAACAAGTTCAGCTACAAGTTGAAAAAAAAGATAAATAACTATTAATTGTAAAGAAACAAGTAGAAACTCATGAACAAACTATCAAACAGCTTCAGAAGTAGATTAATATCCTTCAAAATTAAAAAACAACTCTAAAGGAAGAGGTTAATAAGCAGAAACAACATGTTCAAAAGCTTATCCAAGATAAAGAAGAATTACATTAGGCTAATAAGAAACTGAGATCAGACTTAGAAGACCTACTCAAGTATTTAAATGTTCAATCAACTAAATTAATAAAAGGAGAAGTCTAATTAAATCTTGCTAATTATCAAAAGACTTTTTAGTAGATTATTAATAAATTTAAGAAAGGAACTTCAAGAAAACTATGTCCTGAGTCATCTATTCTTAATCTATTCGACGGAGAGGAAAATATATAATTTATTCAAACTAATTTAGAATTAGAAAGAGAGAAGAAGTTACAATCATGTAAATTACTTTACAGACATGATCCAACTAATCCTAATAATTTTCATACCTATATTGATGATAAAGCAGATTTTTTTATGTTAGTTCATCTATCTAATAATGAAATAATAGGTGGATATTCAATGTATGCAGTTAATTCAGGAAAAGTACCTGGTAAAGGATTTTTATTCTCAGTTACCAATAAGTTTGTAGTTAAGTTACTTAAGGGTCCAAATGCTAAGGTTATTATTCCTGACTCACAGAACATTATCTTTGGAAATTCAGAGTTAAAGGTGAAATTTAATTCAGATAAAATTTTAAGTAATTTGAATGTTGTGCATACTTATTTTGAGAAAAGAGATCACAATGATTTTCTCAAGGCTGGAGGAGCTAGAGAGATTATCTTAAAAAGCTATGAGCTT
The DNA here is from genome assembly GCA_949152475.1 of Terebella lapidaria. Taxonomy (NCBI): domain Eukaryota; kingdom Metazoa; phylum Annelida; class Polychaeta; order Terebellida; family Terebellidae; genus Terebella; species Terebella lapidaria. The sequence goes on from CASCJZ010000073.1 coordinate 8,038, forward strand.
TATCAGCTAATGTTCTAAGAAGAATGATTCAATCATTGAATAAAATATTAAATAATCAATATTAATATACTAAAAATCATCCAATCTACATTAATAAACAAATAAAGGTTTTTTAATGGTTGATAAATTTTTTTTGTTTTTCAAAAGAGATACATATAAAGTCAATAGTTTGTAAGAAAAATAATTTTTTCAAGTCTTTTTTAATTTTGATTGATCTCCTATAAAATCATTTGATTGACTTCTTGGTTACTGAAGGAAGCCCACCACTTTACTTAGTAGTTGGTTTCTAAGATTAAATATAAAAGTACTGTTTTAGCATCAAATGGATCTAATACACCAATATTAGGATTAGCATTGAACATTTTATTATAATTATTTTCACGATTGATTAATTCTAGCTTGAAAAATTTCAATTCTTGCCATGCTTTCTTTAATTCTTCCTATCTAGTTTCTAGTAGTTGTTGTAATCTTTGAATCATTTTTAGATCTTCTTCTCTACTTGGTCTATCATCAAAAAGTTGTTTAAGTTCTTGATATTCTTCATCCATTAAACCTATTCTTTTTTTATTTTCTTCTGCCATAGTACTAAATTATTTTTTGATTTAATTAGCCCATTAGATTTGTTCATTAACCATTTCTTTCATTTTCTTCTCAGATGCTCTCTTAAGTTCATCTTCTCTATAGCTATATTAGATTTTCATTCTAGAAACTTCTTAATTATGTTGTTTTAGTTGTTTTTCTATTTGTTTATTTAATTATTTTATTTTATCTTATTTATTTTCTAATAGCTACTTAGTATTCTTATGGTCATTTTGTTCATTTGTTAAAATTTATTTAATATTATTTATTGATTATTCTAGTTGTAGATATTTTTCTTTTGTTATTCCATGACTTTTCTTTTCATCTTCTAATAATATTCTAACTTCTTTTAATTGTTGTTCATATTGTTTCTTTAAAATATCTATGTCATTATCAAATTTTTTAGACATTTTAATTAATTTTTCTTCATATTCAGAGATAATAAGTTTCTTTTATCTTTATTTTTGTTCTTTCAATTGTTCTAACTATTTATCCTTAATTAATTTGAATTCTTCTATTTTATCTTGTAATTTGCTTGACCATTAATTCTTGATTTTCTAACATAATTTTGATTTTTATTCTTCCATTTCCTTTAATTCCTCAATATGCCTTAAATTAATCTCTTCTATCATCTTCTGAAATTCTTGTTCTTGTTTTTTGAATTTATCTCTCCATTCTGTATCAGTTAGTTCACTTCTTGATGATAATTTAGCTATTTCAGCTTCTAGATCTTTGATTTTATTTTTATATCTTATTTCTATTTCTTCTATTTGAGTTTGAAATCTACTATTAAGTTTTTTCTTTTCATCATCATGTCTTTCTAAAAGTAATCTTTCTTGTACTTCTAATTAATCTTTATGATCTTTTTTCAGAAGTCTAATTCTTTCTTCATAACTATATTCTTGTTCAGTGATTTTTTTCTTTAATAATTCTATTTCTTCTGCTAAATTCCCTTGAAGTCTTTTTCTTTAATTTTTTAATTCTATTAATTCTTCTTCTATTTGAATTATTTGTTCTTTCATAATAATTTTATCTTTTCTCAGATTTTCTAATTAATTTTGAAGATCAATTATTTTATTATTAGCTTTTTTACCTTAATCTTCTAGATTATGGATTGATTATTGAAGTATCTTAATCTATTTTTCATAGTTATTAATTTTTTGTTCATACATTTTTTTTAAATATCCATTAGAATCTTCCATTTTAGCTATTTCTGCTGCTAATTTAGCTTCTAATTCCTTAATTTTAATTTAATATTAAGTGATTATTTTTTTTTTTTCTTATTAACCTCTATATCTCTCATTCTATAAATCTTGTTATTTTTCTTTTAATAGGTTATCTTTTTCTAGTTGATACTTTTCATGTAATTTCCTTATTTATTCTTAATATTTATAGATCATATCTTTCATTTCTACTTCAAATTTAGCTGTTTTATCTTTAAGTAATCTCTCTAATTATTTCATTTGATCAGATGAATTACTTTTTAGACTATCTATTCGACTATTTAATTCTTAAATGATTTGTTTAAGTTTTTCAATTTCTCTTAATTTTTCAGAATTATTTTTATCATTAGCATCTCTCATACCTGCTAATTCTAATCCAAGTGATTCAATTTTTTTCTGGAGATTATTTTGTTTTTCTTTAAGCATATTGATTTCTGTATTTTTTTCAGCTATTTGTCTTTCATATTGTTGTCTCATTACATCAAATTCTCCATTTTTAAGTGATGATTCTCTCATATAAGTATTAATTCTATTTTCTAAATCATTTATTTTACTTAATAATAATTCTTTTTATTTTTAGAGTTAATTCTTATTTTCTTGTAATTCATTATTTTTTTTATTTTGAATCTGAAGTTCTCCTTCCATATTAGTTATAATAATATCTTTTTGACGTAAATTGTCTTCTAATTGTTCTATTATAACTTTAAGACTCTTTAATTAAGTATCTTTAATTCTTAATTGTTCTTTTAATGATACACAATCCTTTTGTAAATCCTATATTTTCATTTATGCCTTTTTAAGTTCTTCTTCTAAACCTTTAATTTTTTTTTCTGAAGATTTTTTCTATATAAAAATTTAATTTTACTAATTCATCTAATAGCATATCAGCTGACATTTTTTGTTTTTTGATTTCATCATCTAGTTGTTTTTTCAATTAAATTATCATCTTCTAGAGTTCATGAAGTCTTCCTTTCTTTACATTAAGTTATTCCTCTATTTCTATTTTCTTCTTCATTAAAAGGTTATATTTTTAGTTTTGCTCTTTAACATAATCATTCATTGTTTTTTCATGATTTTTCCTTTAAGTTTCCAATTTATTAGCAACAGTTTCAAGTGTTCGACTTAATGCTTCAACTCTTCCTCTCATTCCATCAATTTAATTTTCATATGTTTGTATTTTTCTATTAGTTTCAGTATTTTGTTTAGTCTCTTTCTCTTAGCATGTTCTTTTATACCTTTAGAATTCTTGATAAGATTTTTATTTTTATTTTTCTATAGATTCTTGAACTTTTTTAAGTTGTTTTTGGATTTCATCATTTTTATTAGCTCTTTCTGCTGCTTCTTTATACTTTTGTATGATAAGATTAGCCTAAAGTTAAATATTATTGATACTTCTTTAATGGTTGTATCAAGTTAATTTTCATAAGCATTAACAACTGCTTTAAGATTAGCTTCATAATCATCATTTTTAGTGTTGAGATAGAAGATAACTTTAGTTAACTGTGCAACTTTCTTACACATTTTATGATGTAGTTATGATGAGGTTTAATTCATGTTTGTTCGTTTCTAACTTAATAATTATAATATGTCTTAGGGTTAAAAAACATTCTCTATTTGAAACGGTTTAACTAATACAATGTATATCATTAATAAGATTTTTATTAATCATTGTTTTTCATGATTATTCAATTTCTCTTTGGTTGTTGGGGAAGAAGATCCACTTTGGCCTCCTTTACTTTTAAATTCTCCTTTAAATGCTAAGACTTATTTTTAATGTTGTGATTTGAGTTAATGTTCAATGTTATCATATTTATGCTTTAATCGCTATAATTCAATATTTCTATCTAAAACTTATTCTTCTTATCCAGCTTTAATTTTTTTTTTCAATGTTATTAATTAATTAGCTTGTTTTGTTTTGAGATTATTGACAGCAGTTTCAATTTTTCGAGTTCTAGCTTCATTCCAAACAGCTTGTTCTTCTTTTTCTCTTTTTTCAGCCTTAGCCTTAATTATATCAGCTTCTGTATAACTATATCAAATCAATATGTTACTTTTTTTGTTTAGCCATATATTCTTGCATTTTCCTAAGATTAAGCAGTTCTGAAGATTATTTTACTTTAATGAGTAATTGTTTATCAAGATCTTCTTTTAATTACTTAATTGCATTATTGTGTTTGTTGAGTAAATTATTAGTATGATTTTTAGCTTAATCCAGATATTTCTTCATTTTTTAATCTCTTTAATAGTTAAAGTTATTAAATTCCTGTTCTTTTGCTTTTACTATATCTGTTTTTTCCTTAGCATGTTTATTTTTAAGATCATTAAACTTCTTTTGTTCAAGTGCTTTTTTCTGTTCTTGAACTTTCTTCTTACATTTTTCAGCTTCTGCATATTCAGACTTCTATTAATGTTCTAGCTGTTATTGCCAGGCTTGAGTTAATTTACCAAGAATTGACTCTGCTAATTAGGTGGAATTATCTGTTGGTAATAGATCCATTCTAAAATAAAAATTTTAATTTTTTTTAATAAAATTCATGTTAATCAATATCTAATCTTAACATAACTATATTATCTACTTTGTTTCTACAAAGTATTTTTTATACATTTAATCAATAATATTGTAAAAATAATCAAAGTCATAAAATGAATAAATTATCGAAACAGTTAACGGACTCTTCATAGCTAATTTTTTGACTAAGTATCTTTATTAAGTGATTAACTTGATTCAAATACATTTAATAAATAGATCATACTTTACAATACTTTTTTACTTTAAGAACAAAATTTCGATTAAAAATCTATTATCAATATATGATGTTAATCATAAAATATCTTGTGGGAATTACCCTGATTGCCAGCTGTGTGTTCGGTAAAGATTTCAACAAAAGGGGTAATTTTAGCTTAGATTAACCCATTACAACTATTGAATATTCAGACGATCAAAATTTTTTGGCTATTGTTGAATAACCTACCAATAAAAGAGTTCTTATCTTTAATGGGTTTACAAGACAATTGCAATCAATATTGGAATTGGACTAATAACCCAATTCTATAGCTTTTTCACCATCTAGCACACATTTTGCAGTTGGTTCTACAACTGGGAATGTTTCAATATTTGAAAAAGATGGTAGTGCCTTCAGTAACATGTCTAGTACAGATTTTAAATTTGGAAGTGGTGAAACAGTTAATAGTTTAGCTTTTTCAGGCAATAATAGTATCATAGTAGGAGGACTAAACAATACTTTTATTTTTTATGATTTTGAGGCTGCAAATTTAACTAAATAGATAAATTTTGGTGAATCAGTGAGACACTTTTGTTATGATGCTGGGAGTTAAAAATTATTGGTGGTTGGGGGATCATCAGATACTCCAAAGGCTATTCTCTATAATGCTGTCAATTACAATGTTCTCCATGATTATACAGTTAGTGGAAATTTTACTGGATCAATTACGACTGCAGCATTTAGTAAGCAGGGAAACAGTGACAATCAGGTTTATTTAGCTGGAGATGGATAGAATATTATCCTTTTCTCTACACAAGACCCATATAGTTTTGTCTAAGCAATTAATTCAACTGCATCTTCTATTTTTAAGATCAGACTATCAGATAATGATGAATATCTTGTCGTAGCCAGCACTGACCAAGTTATTCTCAGGGCAAGAAACTCAGGCACTGACGCATGGGGAACTCCAACAAATTATCCTACAACTAGTCCCACTTTTGCCCTATCAAAACAAGATGGATTTTTATTGTTCTCAAGTGAATCAGAAGAGAATCAAATCGATGTTTATGGACTTTGCTTAGAGAAATAGTACTATGATTCTTCCAATAATACCTGTCAAAATTGTTAAAGTCCTTGTGAAGATTGCATTCATTCAGGTTCCAAGTGTGTCTCATGCTAAGATAGATATTTTTTAAATGATACTTATTAGTGTCAAGCTTGTTAAACTGGATGCAAAAAGTGTAACAACAGCATTAGCTGCATTGAATGTAGAACAGAAGATAAGTGGACAAAAAAAGGATAACATTGTGCATGTACATCTGGATATTATAATTCATCTGATTAGTGTAAAGCATGTGATACAAAATTTTGTACTGAATGTCCAAACGATAAGTGCATAAATTGTACTTCAACTAGACAAGTTAATGGGACAGATTGTTCATGTTAGCCAGGATACTATGAAGATGATCCATAAAATTAACAATGTGCCAAGTGTCAAGTACATTTTTGTATCGATTGTTTTTAAGATGGTGCATTATGCAAAAAATGTCATTAGACAAGAGAATTTAATGAAAATGAATGTGTTTGCTCAAAAGGATATTGGGGTGATGATACTATGTAAACTTGCTAGAAATGTAAACTTCACTGTGTTAACTGTACTTCAGCAACTGACTGTGATGAATGTAATGGGACCGAGCATTGGATTGTTGATGGATCTATTTGCAAATGCTTCGATAGATATGTAGAAATTAATGAGACATGTGAAAAGTGTGCAGATGGTTGCCTTCATTGCCTATCCACAAACATTAGTGATTGTTCATAATGTGATTAAAGGTACTATCAAAAGGATAATACATGCTTAAAGTGTATGTCAGGTTGCATAAAGTGCATAGAGAAGGATATTTGTAATTAATGTGATGCTGACTCTGGCTTTAATAAAACTTAATAAGATAAATGTATTTGTAGTGATGGTTTCTATGATGATCAGCACGATTAATGTGAAACTTGTCCAGAATAGTGCAGTCTTTGTACATCAAAAGAAAAATGTACCGAATGCAAAGATAATTACTAGTTGAATGGGGATAAATGTGAAGCTAATGGTGGAATAGCAGTTTGGGTGATAGTATTGATTGTGGTTGGTGGGCTAGCTTTATTAGGTGTTGGTATGATATTGATTTTATTTAGCTTTTGCAGTCATAAAATACTGTAAGAAGAAAAGATCAGCACTGGAGGAAGAAGGACAATACGAGGCAATGGAAAGTTGATTTTGAGAGAAATAATTCAATAAATATTGGCACTTATAATTTAGATTCCCTTATTTATAGTTTAAATATCAGTACTGAAAGACAATTAGAGCAATTACTTTGAATACTAGAATATTGATTATTTAATTTGTTTCCCTGAATTATTTAGAAGTTAAGTAATAATTGTAACTCCTGAAATGATCTAAATCAAGAATAAGAAAAATCCAATTGTTGGCTATACTGGTTGTATGCCACCTCGTGAAAATAATGAGGAATCAGCTCAAATAACTGCTTTAGATTCCCATATCCCTGGGTATGTTGGATATATTCCTTCTGTCAAGGCTGAAAATCTATTTGCACATACTTATGGTCAAATTACTTAGAATTGTCATAAACACAATCATCCCAAAGGAATAGAACATGATCCTACTATTAAATATAAATCTACCACCAAGGAAACCTATGTCAATCCAAATGAAATCAAATCACAAGATCTTAACCAAGGAAGAATTAATGGAGTAAAAATATCAACATTTTCTAATGCTGCTAAGTAGTTATTAGTTAAAATAGAATGATGATGGATAGCAAAGGATTCAAAAAAGTAGAACAAGATCCACCTATAACCCAACTAACTTATGAGGAAGCATGTAAAAAAGCCTATAATTGATTAATCTTCATACCATCAAATTACATCAAGAGATCAAATTTCACAGTCTTCTGAAAATTAGAAATTTCAATCAGCTTTTTTCATACAATTGTCAAAAGCTTCAAAATTTACTAAATATTGAAGCTAAACTTAATAAGTAGTTTTAAAGTAATATAAAGTAAGAAAATATATGAATTATATTGTTAAATACAAGGATTTGATTGTTAAAAAATGTGTTATGCTTATCTTTAGCCATTATTAAAGAAATTAAAAGATCAGATAAGATCTCCTTTTTGGATGATGTACTTAAAAACTTCTAAACTATTCCAGCTGCCAACTCCTCCAATTTAGGATACTTCATTATTGTTTAGATTTGTAATCCGTCTAATATTTCCCTTTTCAGTAAAATCAATTTTGATTTGATTAGGAGCAATGTTAATTTATTTAGTTCCAGCATTAAATTTCACAAATTAGAAACTATTTTTCTCCATTTCATAGTTTATTTGAGATAAAAGTGTTCTGGTATATTTTTTATAGAGATATATTGGAGTTAAGCAGGCAATGAAAGTACAAGTACCAAAGGTCAGATATATTGCCCATTTATCTGAGTTTTCTTTATATTTATAGTACATTGTAGCAGGTAGCACAACTGTTCCTAAGAATAAGATCAGATATGCTTGTCCCTTAGCCATTTTAAATATTTGTTTAGTTTAACGCTTCAACTGCCAAAGTCTTAGACTCTTTATATCATTTTTGTTAGTAAATTCCTTTAGTTAGGCTATGTTTTAAGTAGTTAATTGATGTTTAATTGAGCTAAAAATTGTTGTTAACTCTTCCATCTATTAATGTAAAATATTGCATAAATTAAAACTTAAAACAACACTCATATCAAACAATCAAAGATATCACAACATTCTTTACTTGAAATAGTATCTCTTTATAAATAAATCTTTTTTTCAAAATTTATCTCTACTTAGAATTATATTTAAACAAAATTAAAAATCATTTTAAGTAACAATATGGGTTTTTTTAGTTAGATTGACTATAGCTTAAGAATTAATTCATTGATAGAAAAACAACAGATTTCAGTTAAATCAATACTACAAGCGAACAATTGGTAAATCAAATTTAGAAAAAATTGATAAGGAAATTCTATTACAGAAAATAAAAAAAATATTTCCTCCAGATTAGATCTTCATATACTACTTAGATTACTATTATTGGTTTCCAAAGTGGAAAAAGAGCAGTAGATCAATATTTAAGCAAGAGAAATGCAAATCTATCAAATATTCTTAAAATAGTCTTACCTTTTTTTGGTAACTATAGTGTATCATACACATTAAAAATTCATTTAGAAACCTTATTTAAATGAGATTTTGATACATTTATACATTTGAATAATAGTTATTCTTGATTTTATAATAATTTTGTTTATTAATCAAATGTTGATGAAGAATTAAGCAAGTGATCGAAAAGAAAGACATGTTTGTTTTATGCATAATAAATCAAAGTAATATGTCTGTATTTCTCCTTTATGTAATAATTATAGATAACTCTGTCTTGATTGCCTTCATGATGGTAAATAAAAAGATCATCAAGAATTTCAACTCAAATTTGAAGATGCATTCCAAGAAACTATCTAATCTATTGATGATTTATTTAAAGGTTTAAAAGGACTTAGAACTAAAATTATTTAACAGATGTAAAATAACATAAATAGTTATCATGGATTAAATGAAGTGGAATAAAAAATAGGTGAAATACAGAATCTAATTAATCAAAAAATAGAGAGTTTTAAGTATGAATTGAAGAAAATCTATGAAAAGCATATCAAATAAAAATTACATGAACTATTTTTAATAGTTGAGAAATCAGAAGAATTCCTTCAAGAATAAAGAATTAAATTACTTAAATCAAAAAATATTCGACCATTTTATCAAAATGACTTACATCATGAACTTAAATATTATTAATCATATTTTGAAGAAATCCTTGAAAAGAATGTTAGAAAATTCAAAACAGGATTTGATCATGATAAAATCCTTACTTTAATGGTTAATTTTGAACAAAATTTATAAAAAATATTCACCATAGAAAAATAATCGAAAACAGAAGAACAATTACATCTTTTTATAGGAGAAAATGGAAAGAATATTCTATATGAATATAATGGTAACAATTAAATAAAAACTAAAGAAGTATCAATTGAAAGAGAAGATGATCATTGGTAAGGATAAGTTGCTTCAGTCTATTATTAACCTAAATTATGTTATTATTTAGTTGGACAAGGTAGGAAATAAAGTAATAGAATTCAAAAATATTGTAATGGATAAACTAAACATGTTGGTAAATTAGATACCAAAAAGATTAATTTTGGTATTTGCCTCTTAGATCATGAAATCTATATTGTTGGTGGATAAAATAATAAGGAAGGTTGTTTAATTAAATGTTAAAAATATGTACCAAGTTAAAATAAAGTATATATTATTAATAGTCTTAATAAAAGATCATCAAGGCATAGTCTGAGTAAATTTAAAGAAAAATTCTTATTAAAATTTGGAGGTAGTTAACTTATTCAAGAAGTCGAAATTTAACCAAAAAAATTGATTGGAATTTCACCACCAGAAGTTTATTCAATAGAAACATAATAATGGAGAGTTATTGATTTACCTTCTAGTTCTCCCAAGGATAGAATACTTTTTGGAGTATGGCCAACAGTAATTAATACTAATAATAATAAACTTATAATCTTAGGAGGAGATACTTTTGAAAAATGTTCAGTAAGACAAAGATTTGATTTAACTATTGAAGCTGATGAGAAAGATATCAAAGAAATTAAAATCCATAAATCTCATACAAATTTCTCACCTAAAGCATTAATTTTTAGAGATCGGAAATATGAAAAACATCGAGTTATATTCTTCTATAAGGATAACTTAAGAAGTGAATCTAAAGTTGGTCTAAACTTTGTAAGTTATTGATATTTCAAATGGATACTAGTGATATCATTATATTTCATTCTAATGGTTAATTTTAGGTTCTGAACATCTTTTCCTATAGATTTTCTTGGCTATTTTGAGTTCTAGCTTAGCCCCAAAATTGAGTTCAATATCCATGATAACAAGTGCTCTATAGTAGGCTATTATAAGATCTTTTTATTCACTTGGAAATTCTTATAATTTATTTCTTCCCTCCATTAATTTTAAATATATTACATGAGATTTTTTTTCTCTTTCTTTTATTTAAAATATGGTATTTCTTGTTCCTTCCAGGATTATGGTGGTTGACACTAAAGATATTGGTATTCATAAGTTTGTTTGGTTCTTTGATTATTTTTAATTTATATTTTAAAGTAATCACCATAATTATTTAGTTAATTAATACTTACTGTTGCTTGTATATGATGAAAATTCAGACCTGTTCTGACTTGTGAGGAACAATTGCAAACCCTGATTCTCAAGTAGTTCGAGTCTGCTAGTCAGATAATCTTTCTAGAATCTATTCATATCTAGTATTTACATGGATTATACCAGGTAGTTATGGAGATGTTAACAATTGATCTAATGCTTCTTAACTCTCTTATATTACTGATACAATTAATAAGTTATTTCAGTATCTAACTTTGAAATTTACTCAAACATGTAATGGTAGTAGTTATTAAATTGATATTTCATAAAAGAATTAAACTAGTCAGTATAGATGATAATACACTTCAATTATTTAAATAAATGGAATTCATGATTTTTGTATATATATTAAATATAAGAATAAATGACTACTGCGGCTAAGCGTCGTCTACTTAAAGATTTCCAGAAAATAAAAAATGAAAATGATGATGGTATCATAGCTACCCCTAAGTAAGATAACATATTCCAATGGGAAGCTATTATTATAGGACCAGACAATACTCTTTGGGAAGGAGGTACTTTCCGTCTATCCATTGAATTTTCAGAAGAATATCCTAATAAGCCACCTAATGTAAAATTTGTTAATAAAATGTTTCATCCAAACATTTATCAAGATGGGAGTATTTGTTTAGACATTTTACAAAATCAATGGAGTCCTATTTATGATGTTTCAGCTATTTTAACTTCAATTAGATCACTTCTATCTGATCCTAATCCATCATCACCAGCTAATGGACAAGCAGCTCAAATTTTTGCTGAGAATAAAAAGGAATATGAAAGAAGAGTTCAAGAAGTAGTTGAATTATCATGGGAAAATTGATTAATCTCATCCAATAAAAAAACTGAAACAAATTATTAATATTTCTATTTTTAACTTGAATCATAACTTCTTTAGATTGAGAAGTATTAAATCCTTAGCAATTGTGATTTCTGGTCCAAAATATTTATCATTTTCTAAAAAGTTAATGTCTTATCTAATTCTCTTATGAATCTTAGATAATTGTTCTGATGGCTTTAATTCTAACATATCTATAGCTTGAAGAGCCATCATAAGTTCTAATCCAACAATATAAGCCATATTCTATACAATAATTTGACTTTTTCTAGCTGCAAATCCTCCCATTGATACATGATCTTCTTGACTGGCAGAAGTTGGAATAGAATCAATTGATGATGGTTTACAATAGATTTTAGATTCAGAAAGAAGAGCTGCTGAAGTATCTAAGGTTTATAAATAAAAGATTACATTGAGCAATCATAAAACCACTATTTAATCCACCAGCATTAACTAAAAAATCTTTTAGATTAGAAATTCTTCCATTAATATAACGTTATATTCTAGCTTAACTAAATTTTCCAATATTATATAAGCTCATTCCTAAGAAATCTGCTGCTTTAGCAACATATTAACCATGAAAATTACCTGCTGATATCAGTTGATCTTCAGAAAATCCATCTAAATTAAATATCTAACACTACCTTCTTTGCTAAAAACTAATGGATTATCAGTTGCACTATTCATTTCTTCTTCAGTTAGTCTTCTACAGAATTCTATACCTTCAAATACACTTGCTAAACCTTAACAGGCTTGAAGAACTGAATTACACCTATTATTGTGTTGATTAGGGAGATTCATTCGATTACTGTGTAATTATGAGGGTTCATTCTTATTAAGTAATTTATTCACTTAATTCATAATATAACCTAAGGTTGGATTTCTTTTCTCATATAATTTAATATTTTTGTCTTGAAATAAAGAATATTCTAATCCAAAAATTTCTACTGAAAAAGCTAAAACAACAATTGATGATTCTATAAGTTTTTATGCTTGAGTTAATGATTAAGATAGAATACTACTCATAAATTGAGTTCCATTAATAAGAGCTAATCCTTATTTAGCTCCTAAAGTTATTGGTTTAAGGTTTTTCTTTTTCATAATAATTAGAGCATCTATCCATTCTTTAGTATCTTCACACCAAGCTTTTCCTTCACCCATCATTCCTAATGCTAAATGTGATAAAGGTGCTAAATCTCCAGAAGCACCTACTGTTCCTTTTTAAGGAATCATTGGAATATAATTGTTATTAAAAGCATCTATATATTTTTGGAGATTTTATGGAGAGATTCCACTTCTACCCTTACAAAGTGTATTAATTCTTAATAACATCATACGTTTAGTTGTTTAAAGAGATATAGGTTTTCCTACTCCTACTGCATGTGATCTAATAAGATTGTCTTGAAGAATACCTGTTTAATGTTTACTGATTATTTTATCAGCAAAATTTCCAAATCCTGTATTGATGCCATAAACTACTCTACCTTCATCATTAATCATAGTTTCTATAATGGTTCTGGACTTATATACTTTTTTCCAAGCTTCTTCAGTAAGGTCTATCTATAAATGCTGCTTAAAAATTTCATCTAATTTTTCAATAGTAAGACTCTGACCATCTAATAAGAATTTCATTGTTTAAAATATAAAATATATATTTATCAAATACCACAAAATCTTAGTTTAAGAAAGGAATCCTTAAAAGAATAATATTAATTGACTAAGATGTTGATAAGAGTACTTTTTTGACTAGATACTATCTAATTTTTATAATTGTTAATTTTTATCTTATCTTTAAATCGATGAATTCAGGTCATAAAGCTTAACTTAAAAAGATATAGTCATAACTAGCAGTTAAGAAGAGAAGAGTTTCTCTTCTTAAGAAAAAAGAATAACAATAAACAGCATTAACCCTTAAACATAAGAAAAAAGCTCAACAATTATTAAAAAAAAAGTTCTAGATTCAATCATTAGGTAGTGAGGTATATTATCTTAGTAAATTTAGAGAATTCATAGTCCAGAAGATTAATAGTACAGAAGATAATATTTAAAACAACAAAATAAATACAAGAAGTTACAACATGAAAAATCTTTAGAAAATATATTAAAAGCTATCTATATAGTAAAATTAGATGATGCAAGATAAGTTAAGAGTATTTCTAAAAGAAATAAACAATATTTAGAACAAATAAATCAACAATAATTAGATATTAGTCAGAATAAGAAAATGAAAGCACATCTTGATTCTTAAAGAAGTAAAGAAAGACAAAAAAACTATTGGAAGGAAAAAATGAAGAAAATAATTATGGATAGAGATCAAACTAACTCTAAAATGGAACAACTTAAAAAGAATAGAAAACATGAACTTCATTAATTAGAACATTAATAAATCTAAATACTGTAAAATCTAAGTAAAATTGAAGCAGAATCAATTAAAGCTCAAAAGTAATATTATGTTGCATTAACACTACCAATGAGGGATGTTAAGAAAGTTATTGATCATGATTCTAGAACTACTAGAAATACTGAAGCATTAAGATCAGCTTAAACTGAACCTAATTTACCTGGAAATAAGAAAGTAGGAGAATATTCTTTTGATTTAAATACTCCAAAAACTAGAGTAGATGAAAGGAAATTGAAAATAGTATTAGAACAACTTAAAAAAAGAGAACAATAAGAGAGTTGATTTTTGTAATTCGTGTATTAGTGTAATTAGTGTATTAGTGCATTAGTGTATTAGTGTATTAGTGAATTAGTGCATTAGTGTATTAGTGCATTAGTGTATTAGTGAATTAGTGTATTAGTGCATTAGTGTATTAGTGTATTAGTGAATTAGTGCATTAGTGTATTAGTGCATTAGTGTATTAGTGAATTAGTGCATTAGTGAATTAGTGTATTAGTGTATTAGTGTATTAGTGCATTAGTGTATTAGTGTATTAGTGAATTAGTGCATTAGTGTATTAGTGCATTAGTGCATTAGTGTATTAGTGTATTAGTGAATTAGTGTATTAGTGAATTAGTGCATTAGTGAATTAGTGTATTAGTGAATTAGTGTATTAGTGAATTAGTGCATTAGTGCATTAGTGTATTAGTGCATTAGTGCATTAGTGAATTAGTGTATTAGTGTATTAGTGTATTAGTGCATTAGTGAATTAGTGTATTAGTGTATTAGTGTATTTATGATTCAGAGATATATTATGATTAATAAGAAAAAGGAACATGGAAATATAATAACTAGAAAAAATTCTAAAGAATACAATAAGTAAAATCAGAATAATAAGGGTCCTAAAGAAGCACTATTTGAATAAAATTAATTAATATGGCCATATTTGGATGAATTGAAGAGAATTACCAGGCAACAATCTATTCTACTAGAGTAGATTAGTTTAATAAGATCTGAAACTTAAAAAAAAATGAAATAATAGATCAAAACAAAGAAAACTTATCTTTAAAGAAACAATATATGATTATACAGTTAGAATAATCACTTTATCAAGTCAATACACTATCGAAAAAGGAAGAAATTCATCGAAGTCTTGATTATATAGAGTAAATAGAATCTAGAGAGGTTAGATGGAAGAAATAATCTAATATTAGTTTCAGAAATCCAACATGAGAGTTGTTTAAGAATAAGGATTACCATACCTTCTATAGTTGATAGTATATATTATTATAATTAATCTTAAATGGATGATCAAGATTTAAGGAAGTCATTATTAGCAAAGAAGAATGTATCATTTGAAAAACTAAATGAATAATGTTTAGTTAAGCTTCAAAGGATTAGGCAGAAAAATGATTTCCTTCAAAAAACAACTACATAATTAGGTCTAAGAATCAATGAAACAATAAATTCAACGTCAAACAAATTCCTTGAAGTATTGAGTAAGCTCTATATTAGAGATAAATTGAAGAACTCAAAGAAACATTGAATTTAATGAATACTAAGTTTAAAGATCCTTAATCTAAGATAAAAACTAAAAATCTTCATGGTGATTCTAATAAACAAATCATCAGATATAGAGATATTCGTTAAGACTTAATATCTAAGTAATTTATAACATTAATAAATAGATCCTTTATTACTAAATCAGCAGAAGAAACAGTGATGAAGATATAGAGTAATCTAAAGTACAATATCATCCTATTAATATAAATCATGATCATTATGAACCAAAAGAAATACAATCATCTATGTTAACTGATTAGTATTAAAATTAACTGCAAACTAATTATGAAATAGAACAAAAGGTACTTAAAGAGAAAAGTCATGAAATAACTGAAGCTGAACAAAAAACTCAAAAAATTCATGAAATTATTAATGATGTTGGATTAATGGTAGAAGCTTAAGGAGAAGATTTAGATGTTATTACTTAACAAATGGTTATTACTAAGAAGAATGTTATTGCAACTAATGATCAAATGCAACAAGCTAGTAATCTACAGAAAAAGTCAAAAAAAAAATATATGCTCTTTTTATTGTTGGTATTAATCATTGTTGGAGCTGTTATTGGAATAGTTTTTATTGTAAAGAAATGATCTTTAGACTCAAATTTAAGATAAATATAGATAATTATATCTAATATACACAAGGTAAATGGTTCATTTAAGATAACAACACCTTTCTGAACCTACTTATGCTATTATTAAGAAAGATGCTCTTATTATTGGGTTAATTTCCATCTTTATAGGTTCTGTTATATTGATAAGCTACTTATGTTATCGAAAGTATCGAACAAGAATGCTTTATAATGAAACACCTGAAACATTCTCTAAAAAACCTAATCATTCTCTTAAGAATATGCTTAATCTAGCTAATTGTACCTTTAAACCATTAACTAATAACAATTCATCAAAAATAATAGATAAAGATTTATATGAAGGAAAATTGTATGAAATTAGCTTTAAAAATGAAAAAAGTACTATGTATTTTGATAATAAATTAACTACTATTGCTTATTTGAGGTGGAATTTTTACAGGATAATTCTTTCTTAGAAATAGGTTACATACATGCTGATGATTTAATCAAATTAAAAGAAGGAGAATAATTTGGACGTTTAGGAGTAACAATTAGTAGCTATGGATCAGTTATGAATTTTGGTCAAAGAATCTATTCATATAATTTAAACCTTAATTATGGGGATACATTAGGAATGGGTATTACTAATGATTTAACTCAAAGAAGGGTTTGGGTATCACATAATGGTACTTTATTAAATCCACCTTCTCTTTAATAGGTTGATAATTGGATAGCTGAAGCTAATTTTGATGAGGAAGAGAAAAAATAATATTAGAGTAATCTTAATAAGCAATTGATTGAATCTAAATTAGGTAAAAATTAAGGATATATTAATACAGATTTATCAAGAAGAAAAATGGTATTAAATTCTGCAAAAACATTTGAATATTATGCAGTAATTACTTCTAATGAAGGCAAAAATAATAAATTAAGTATAATAAATGTGAATGTAGGTGGTCAAATCTTTAGAATGTATGATAAAAGATTATCAGTTGGATTATTGAGTTGATATTTGCTTATTTACTTACTTATTTACTTACTTACTTACTTACTTA
>CASCJZ010000073.1:25462-51577 GCA_949152475.1 Terebella lapidaria
TGTGTGTAATAAATTTATTGATAAACAAATATCTTAACTAATTAATGTTAATTCATTCAATTAATCACAATGGGAATATATTCATCGGGTAACTATCATAGAAGATATTATTGGTATAGACATGTTGATTATATTTAAGTAAGGTTGTACTCATATAACCAGGTTATTCTATATTAAGTGTAGCTCCAATGAAATAATTACCTGCTTTTTTAGTTAGTAATGCATAACTGGGATTAGGAGGACAATTTTCTTAATAGTGTTGATTATGTTGATTCATTATTACTTAATTAGCAGGTGCAGTAAATACATCAGAGGGTTATCTATAATACTTAGAATCTTCACCATACATCTCAACAATATAATTAGTAATATTTGGAATATTTAAGAGATAAGGTTGATTATCACTCTAGGTATAGCAAAAATAGCTTGCTGGGGCTTTGAGAAATATTTGATATCCATTTAAAATTCCAGCAAATTAACTTAACCACTTTCTTACTTGTTTAATTTTACCTTAAGGTCTTTAATTCCATTGAATTATGATATTTTGAAGTCCTACCCTAGTAATTGCTGATTTAGCATTACTAGCAACTTGAGAAGGTGAAGATTATAATAGATTCTCATATTTTTGATCACTTCCAAATAATATCAAATAGCTTGCTTTATTTTTGTTCGTTCTACAAATAGATTGTCTATTAAGACCATAGACTGAATCAGTCATGATTTTGAGTGCATCATAATTTCCTTAAGGAAATCTATAATAACCATAAGACATAGTATATGAGCAACCAAGTGCATCATTAAGTTTATCTTGTCGAAATGTTGTTAAGTAATGGAGGGTATATACTGGTTCAATAGTTTCTAGAGTTAGGATTTTCCCAATGAACACAAAAAGTGATAAAATCACCAACAAAAACATAATATTTAATATACAACCAAACATTTTCATACATCCTAATAATAGAAAAATAATATACTTGAATTAAAGATAGTTCCTACAGGGAAGGAAGCTTCATTATTACTAAATTAAGGCTACTTTCTCATTGATTGACTATTCTTTTATAGATAGAAATAAAGATACTATTGTTATCTCACTTACTGATAAATCAATAACTAAAAGAAAATTAAGATAAATTACTAGAGATAAGCTCAATACTTTATCTGTTTACAAAATTCTTCCAAAAATCTAATATCAAAAGAAGAAAAGATTATTTGAAGAGGTGATACTTCCCAAGATTGCTAATTACAATATAACTCCTAATTCTATCATGACATCATTCTTAACATGTGTTCTAGTTCATCTTCATTAACTGACTTTTTCTGAGAGTTGCTCTTAGAGGTTGGTTCAATATCTAAGCCATTTCTTTCATGAAAATACTTGAGTTCAAACTATCTCTCTAAATACTCAAATTCGTGCCATTTATAAACTTATTCCAAGATTATATTTCTAGTCCGATAGATCTCTTCTTCTATCTCAGGATCACCTTAAGGGAATAATTTATCTTCAATAAATTCTGATTATTATTTAATAGGTGATAGATGAATATATTGTTTTTCTTATTGAGATATATTAGAAGAATTTTCATGTTTTTCATCAATTTTTGTGATTCTAAGTCCTTTCAAGATTTCTGAATTATATAAATTTTATCTTTTATTATGATTAATAATTATTTCTTATTGAAGAATTCTATATCCACATGAAAGTAATTTTGCTACTGAAATTACTTCAATTTGCTCTCTAGTAAAGTATATTTTTAGTCGATTTAAGAATAATTTTAAATTCATCATTGAATATTCATAAATAAGGGTTTGAAAACCTAAAGTTTAAACCATTTCTTGAAGTTCATGGAAGACTAATTCTGCCATTTTAAGTGTTTAAGGACTTGGATGAGGTTCAATAGTATGTAGGGGTGGTATTTTTTTAATAGGTAATAAATACCAAGTTTTACTAATAGTAAATCTCTCAGGAGTGATTTAATAGGTTGGTTAAGGAATTAACGAGAGAACCTTTGATGGAATACTAATAATACTTTGAAAACCATTTAATAGTTTTCGACTAATTCTAGAGGGAATATGTTGATTTTCTTCATAAGGAGTATAAAAGAGACATTTAACTCTTTAATAGTAAGTTTAGAGGTTAGTTAAGTGATGCATTTATTCATGTATATTGTATTTCTGTTCAAAAACTTTATTTACCATTTAGGTAAATATTTTTTTGAGATCTTCAAGATTTAACTTTTCTTTCAGACTGATTTCTTCCATACTACTATAAAGGGTTTACTTCAGAATTTTAAAATTTAGCTCTAGTGAATCTTGGAATCTTTCACTAATTGCTTTGATAAGATTATTGAAGTATTCTTAACTTGTTAATAATTTGAAATCTTGAAAATACTTGTTTTTCACTACTCTAAGAAAACTGTTGATATCATAATGACATATAGACATGATAATTCCGGTGAAAACACAATGTTTCAATTCAATAGTACTACCTTCTTCATTTCTCTATATAAAATTATACACTTACACTGATTCTATTTTTAATTTATGGGAGCCTAATTAATTCAATTAACTATTTTTGTTCTGGAGGGTAGTAATGTTGATATGGGACTATTTATCTGAAATTTTGCATTTATGGAAGGGGTAAATAAGACATTAATGAGGATAACTTTTCAACTAGATAAATAATATGATGAATGTTCATCTTTTTACGACACCAATGAAATATAAGACTAATAATAGCTAAAGCTAACAATTTCTTTTTGTGTCTGCTACATGTCTTAAGGAGAAAGTTTAACCAATTCTGGGGAAGTAGGTACTTTTTAAGAGTTTAACCTAAGGTCATTCAATGCTGTTTAATATTTACAAATCTGAATTTAATAATATATGACATATTTGACACATTGACACATTGACATTATCATTGATTATATATATACATTGATGCTTCATACAAAATATTCTAAACAACTAGATCAATTACATACTCTTATGTATCGAGCAACTTATGTAGGAGTTACTCTTCAGCTACTATTTTGTGTAATAAAATATTCTATTAAGTTCCTGAATGTTTATATCAATATTGTTGCAATTTCATCTAACTTTGATACAATAGCCATCTAATCAGTAATAATAATGATACTTTCATTTCTAACTACCTATCAATTAATCATAGTATCAAAGGAAAAATAATTTACTCATAGGAATAAGAATGTTATTAAAAATTATTCTTTCTATAATTACTTAAGTTTGGTTATTGGATTGATTTGGATAATTGATACCATGTTTAAAAGAATAGATCTATCCAAATGGGTAATTGCTACTACTTTAGAAGCAATATTAGCTATTCTATTAGGGAAGCATCTTACTAAAATAGCAAAAAGTATCAAAATTTTAATATATTATAGAAATGTTAATGATAAAATCATCTTTTACATGATTATCTATCATAAGATTATTAAAATGTCAAGAAATAGTTAACGTAAATTAAAACAAACTATCTAATATTAAAGCATATCAAGGAATTTACAAAAACCTCATCAAAGAAATTCTAGCTTATCTAATAATTCAATAGAGTATAATAATTGGTTAAATGATTTCTATGATGAATATTCTATCCATGAAAGATAAAGGAAATCAAGACTTAAAATGAATACTATTAATACATCAGTTATTAATGGATGTAACAATGAACAGTTGAAATTGATCAATAAATTAGTCAAAAAGAAGAAAAAAGACCTTGGTAGTTATGAAGATGATAATTATGAAACTTAAATTGAAACACTAAATTAGAATAACTATCAAGTTAAGAAAGGAACCACAATCAAAAGGGTAGAAAATTATATGAAAACAGTAGAAAAGGGACAAAACTCTCCTAATTATTAACAAGATTAAATTTTGGGAGTTAAAGAGTATCATGCAAAGGAATTAATAAAAATAATAGAATAAAATAAAGCAACTGAGCAAAAACTAAAATAACAACTCCAACATCAATATCAATAGTATGTAGATCAACTGGAAAGCCTCAAATTAAGGCATTAAAAGTAAATAAAATAGATACAGAAAAAAAATTAAGTAGAACAACTAAGGATTAAGGAATAGTTTAGGAGACAAGGGAAACCATTCAGAAGAGAAAAACATGATTAAATGTTAACAGCAGAAAATCTATAAGTTCTAATTCAATTCCAATAATAATACTAAGTTCTTAGAAAGTCAAAATAAGAGTTACATTAAAGAGTAAAAATTCAGCAATAGAGCATAATATAATTAAAGCAAGTCCATAAGAAGAAACAATTACATTATATAAAAAAATAACTGACCACGACGACTCGACGACGACGACTCGACCACCTGACCCCCCTTTTTTATTGCATTTTTGAATAGATCTACTTGAGTATATAAATTAAAAAATACAATAAAAACCCTCACCCCCTTCCATCAGTATCAAAAATGAAAAATGATTTTTTTGACCATTTTTTATATCTCATAGATGATGCATGGGATCACTATTCTGATGATGTTTTTAATAAGTAAGTTGGGGTAGTAGAGTTTAATAATGCAATCAGAATTGAGCTGAGGTTTCTGCAAGTATGACTTTTTGACAATTTTTTTTTTATTTTTCACATTTTCATATGTCGACTGAATTTTGCCAGATGTTTAAATATTATCAGTGGAAAGATCTCGATGGGATACATTAAAATATACAATAAAAAGTGGGGGTCGACGGAGACTTTTCTGGGACTTTTTTAAAAATGAATTTTTTTTTTGTTAACCATATTGTGACCAAGTAGTACACTTGAAAGGTCTATGATTGTTACATGTCTATACTACTTTTATGAGATCTATTAAATAGGTGGGGTGATAGATGGGAGAAGTTTTCAGAAGTATGAAAATTTTGGGTTTTAAAAAAGTCAAAAAAATTTGGATTTTTTTTTTTCAGTTTAATGGGGAAGGAGTAGTTGTTAGCTGTTTTAAGTATCACCATTGAAGAGATCAGGTAGGGTTTATATATGGAAGGTGCCATCAGAAGGGGTGGTTGATATTGACTTTCATAGAGATTTTTTGGGAAAAGAATTTTTTGTACAGAGACATATTGTAACATAAAAAGAAGTCCGAGCCGAAGGCGAGGCTCATACATGAACTACGTATCAGCGAGGAAGATGATATTATAATCAAGCCGAGCGTTAGCGAGGCCATATGCGAGGAAGACGATATTATAATCACGCCGAGCGGTAGCGAGGCTCATACACGAACTACGGACAGCGAGGAATACGATATTATTATCAAGCCGAGCGTTAGCGAGGCTCATACATGAATTACGGATCAGCGAGAGACGTCCAAAGGTCGCGGTCCTAGGACCGCGTAGCTTTGCTCGTAATAATATAAAAGAGAAAAACAACATCATTCCTAAAAAATTATTGAAAAATAAAAGGAAATTTAGGACTTAAAAAGGCAACTTACTAAGATTCAAGAAAACAAACAACAAAGGAAGCACAACGAATAATGTAAAACTATAAGGCAACTAAAAGCAAATTAAGAGGAATTAATTCAAAGTAGAAATTAACTCAAGAATTACATGCAAAAATACAATTAATTACTCAGCTAAAATTTGAAAATTTAGTAATAAAATAATTTTTTTGAGAAAAAAATCAAATTAATGTAAACTAAATTGAAAGAAGTTGAGGAAAAATATCAACAAGAAAGGAGTTAACTGAATAAAAAGCTGAGAAAGGCATATCAAGTTGAAGAATCAATCTAATACTCAAATAATTATACAAGCAATTAATAAAAAATTATCAATAGTTTAAAAGAAGAAAATAAATACCTTCGAACTTGTGTGGGATCACTTGAGAATTCAAATCAATATTTAAAGAAATAAATCATATCAACTATGAAAAGATCTAATAAGGAAGCAGAACTCTATAAAACTATCAAGTAACTCAAGGTAAAAGTCAAAATACTTGAGAAAAAGGAATCAATTTAAAAAAAATAGCAACAGGGGCTAAAATTATCAAAGATTTCAAGGAGTTCTTCACAATAATAGGGAGATTTCAATGAGAAAACATAGATCCCTGGTGAAAACAGTAGTATACGTAAAAGTATCAATAGAATCAACACTTTTAGACATTTAGTACTGAGTTAAAAGATGAGAAGTCATTGTAGAGCTGATCAAGACTGATAAATGATATCATTTTAGAAGATTCTCTAGTTTTTTAAGGAAATTTTCAACATCTTTCTTTTTAAGTTCCCTGATTTGATTACCAGTATTGTATTTATTTTTGCTATATTTTTTTAAGATAGGGATTATCTTACTTAAATCAATACTATCATAAGAAATTTATCTTTTTTGTTGATCTAAGAGATCAGCCAGATTACTACTA
Source organism: Terebella lapidaria (assembly GCA_949152475.1). Classification (NCBI taxonomy): domain Eukaryota; kingdom Metazoa; phylum Annelida; class Polychaeta; order Terebellida; family Terebellidae; genus Terebella; species Terebella lapidaria. The sequence continues at coordinate 31,837 of CASCJZ010000073.1, forward strand.
AGTAGCATAGTATAAAATTGTCTTAATGATTTAAATTTATCCATGATATCTAAATATTAATAAAATTTTTACTTGGATAATAACTAAAATATTTAGCACAGAATTTATAAACATAGAGTAAATCTTGATCTAAATTATAAATTGCTAGTAAATTCCATTATTTACAACATTTTAAGGCTTCCCAATAGAATTAATTAATATAACCAACAGCCATATATGCTACTTCTTTATGAAATAAACTCTCTACCTTTCTCATATAAGAAAGATTTTGATTAAGATATTCCATCATCCATTCTACAAAATCATTATGTCCTTAATTAATTGTTTGAGGTAACCATATATCATTATTTCTGTACATAATCATAAGATCTTCTATTTTACATTAAATAAGTTAGAGAATCCTCCGCCTAAGTTCAACTGTTATTTGTTAGAGTTTTTCAGTATAAGTCCATTAAGTTAGTCTAACATGTTAATTTTCCAATTGATTACTAAAATAAGTTAAAATAGCTTTAGAATAGTTAAGATTAATTTATCCTTGTGCTATTTCTAATGGTTGATCTCTCCTTACTAATTATTACCCATATAGAATGATAAATCTCTCTAGTAAATGCGATAAATGTTCATGTAATTGAGATTTGTTGAGTTAAGTATCTCTTACAAAGGTAAGCATTGAATCATAATATTGATCAAAAATATTAATCAATAATCCAACTACAGAAGTAAAATGATAAACAAAATTGATTTAACCAGAATGTTCAATACTTAAAATCTCACAGATCTTTCTTAGTTCAGTCTTATCTGTAGTAGTATAAGGGGTAAAACTATCCTCTTTAATGGCTGTTTTGATTTATGTTTCATAAGCTTCTACATTGATCATTGAATGAATTTTAAATAAATCAGCAATAACCATAGAATAAGGAAGAGGAGTAGTTTCAATATGTAATAATTCTAATACTCGATGAAAAGTATCTAAAAACTCCTTAACTTCATTGATATCTGTAATTGATTTAGTAGATTGAGTTAGTTCTCTGATTTCTTTACCAACCATATTATATACATAACTTAAATATAATTTATCTTCACTTTTTATGTCAAAATATGCTACTACTTCTCTTCTAATAAGTAAAAAACCTATTAATCTACTTAACATTTTTCTTAAATCTGATGATAAAGCACAAATATAATCTTCTTCTAGATTTTTTAACATTTTTCTCATGTGATTATTAAGTAATTCTTTAAAAAGTTCTTCTTCTTCTAATTATGCACATAGAATTTTTACTTGTTTAAGAGCTGCCATTTCAATATTAATTCTAATTGTATAATTAGTAATAATTTATGAATCTTAACTTACTTTTTTTAAAAATCTCATTGGTGCTTCTTGAAAACTTTGTCTAATTCCTAAATTTGAATGTCGTGAATTTCTTGAAAAAAATGTATTATAAATATTAGTTTTTTAATGTTGATTAAGTAAGATTTTATTAAAGCAAAGTGTACCAATTTCTTCTTCTTTATGAGTTGTACCTTCCCAAAATGAATCAATTAATTTAATCAAATGTTGTGTTATTTTTTTCCTTAAAATAGGAAGTGTTTTTTGTAATGGTGTTTATCTTTTTAATTTGATATTTTTAACTTGATTCATAATTTTGATAGCATTATTATATTTTTCTTCATTAATATTCATAGCTATTCTTCTAACTAATTTAATATAATCCTAAAGATAGTTATTAAGATTTACTCTATATTCTTCTAAGTCTTTTTTAGCTGTATCAATATTACATATAGTTTTTTCACTTCTTTATATGAGTTTTTCATCATATTAACTAAGTTTTTGAGTTTTTTCTATTTTTCGAGAGAATTATTAACAAGAATTCTCTAATTTCTTTTGATTAGAGATAGTTTCTTGATATCTAACATAGTGTTAAATAACTGATTCTAAATGTTCTGAAAATATTTCTTTGATTTAGGCATGTTTTTGATCTATCTTATTGTCAATATCTCTGACATAATCTTCTGATTATTTCTTCTCTCCATGAAGCATATCCTTGACTCGAATAATTAAATCAGTCAATCTATCACTCATACTAATGAGATTATTATTATTATAAATTACATCTATAACACTACAACAGATACTATAAAAAAGAGTAAATCATTCTAGAGAGTACTTTATAATAGAATTCATAGTGTAAATTAATCTAAAGTTTTATTAGATTACCTAGAGTGATATTATTATCTATTAATATAGTTATGTAATCTAAAGACTAATACAAAATAACTTTCCAAGAAGAAGAAGTGATTGGTCATTGTTGTAACATTTTCCATAGTGAGGAAACTACCCAGTTTTCTAAATAATCTAAAAAAGGTCCTAATATTATCAAAGTAACATTAATGAAGAATCTTCCAAACAAAGCTGGAAGTAAAAGATCTATTAAATCACCTACTTAGGACTCTTTATGTACTAATAGTGCATCAAAGAAAAAAGACAACAAAATTAAAATACATAAACTCAACCAAATAAAATAACGTCAAGTTAAAATTGAATTGCTATCCCCTAACTAAAAAACTTAGATCAAAGAACCAAGGAAATAATCTTCTTTAATCAATAGTAATGTTAATTTAGATGAAAATACTCCTAGTAGTTTAGAACAATATTTTACTAATGAACATTGGGAATATGGACCATGGATGGGTAAGAATAAACAAGAAACTATAGGAAAAGTTTATAAATAAAATGGTACTGAATTAAGAGTAAATTTTTCTCCAGCTGAAAGTATCAACAAATTCAAAGAAAATAAATGGTGTAGTCATGATGGAGGTCTTAAGATAATTGAAGAAGTAAGAACAGTTCTATAACAAAGTGAATACTCTCATTCTCAAGAGCTAGAATCACTCAAAATCAAAGATTTTTCCAAACCAGACTCTATTTTAGGAATTTTAGAAAAGCCTACTAGTACCCAAACATGCAAATGATTTCTGTATCTTTGATTCAACTGATTAAATATTAACTACTCTATACTATATATTATGGGATGTTCAGTTGGAATATAAGAAAGTAAACTATATTATAATAAGGAAGTTTAGAGATAAAATAGTTTCTTCTTTACTGGAAACCAGTCGAAGAAAGAATAATCAAGTTTCATTAATTGTTAAAGAACTTATAATAAAGCTACTATTATTATGAATATGAGTATCCCAATTTAAAACAATAACAGAATTAAAAAATTAAACTCTCACCAAACATAAATTAAATATCCAAGGGTTATTGTTAATAAATTTCTGATTTATTTATTCAAATGATGGTAATCTAAATAGTTACTATCAGCTGATATCATCTAGTTCAGTATTTTATTCCTATGCTTAGTTATTTCCTGGAAGATGCTCAGTCTAGAGATTAGTGGTTGGATTCTTTTGAGAAGGTTGTATTTCTTCTTTCTTGGGTACTGAACTATTATGATGTTCTTTAAGTTGAAGTTAATTAAGACTGGAGAAATCTTCACTGATGATTTTAACTTCTTATTCTTTACTTTTAATAAAGTCAATAATTTCCTTGGTTACTATCGGACTTTATTGAATTGTAACTGCATTCCATACTAAATCTAATTGAAACCCTTTAAGATCTTTATATTCTTTATTTCGTAGCTTAGTAATGATAATCTCTTCTTCAGGTTTATATTCAGTTGCTTTTCTGATAATTTAATCCAATTATATGTATTATTTGGTAACAAACTAGTCCACATCCTTTTTTAATTTGGATAAATTTAACCTATAACTATTAATAACTTCTTCAATATCAGAATCAATCTTTCTTTCTGCTAAGACTTTCTTAATAAACTATCTAAATCCAACTGAAGTAATTTTATTCCCATGAAGATGTAAACTTTCACATTATTATTCTTCACAAGAAGTACAGAAAAATGGATATATTTGACATTTTTCATGGAGGCAAACAAGTCGACCCTAATTACCACTTAAACAAGAAGGATAATTAGTAGATGTCTTCTGTTGTTGTTTCATTATTAATAAATTGGTATTGAAAATATAAAGAAATTATTCTATAATTATGCCTAATTGGAATATTATCATAATTTTAGAGTAGAATTGCTTTAAAACAATCTACTTGAGAGTTTTTTACTTTTCTTCCTATTAGAATGAGAAATATTTTTAATTAATTTATTTTCTGAATTCCTTAGTTTAATTTTTATACTTGAATTTTCTTTATTATTATTCAAATTTTCTTCATGAATTCGATCATAATAAAAATTTTTCATTATCTCTTTAAAATCATTATTTAATTTCTACTTTTTTTGTTCTTTAAGTACTAAATTCATTTATTTTAAAGCATTTTGATCAGTACATTCATCTAAGTTCAGTTTTTTATGAGATATAAAATTATATGGTGGTTAAACTTACTTTTTTATGAATTTTTCATATGCATTTTTACCAAACCAAGGATGTGATAGAATTTACTTTATACCATGAATAGATCCTAGACGATGTTTTGAATCCTTACATAAGAGACCTTTAAGTAAACTTTTACATTATCTAGTTAAGGGGACCTCATCAGGAATATAGAGTTCTTCTGAAAGTACAGCCTCATAAATTTAATTAGGATCTCTACTATAAAAAGGAGGTAAACCAATTAATAATTAATAGAGAAGAGCTCCCATACAATAGTAATCTACAGGATATGAATGTCCTTATCTAAATTTAGGATATAAAATTACTGTAAAATCATTTCAGGTGACATATATTATGGACTACCACAAAATGAATATGCTAATGTCTTCTCAATCATATCAGGTTTTGCTAATCCTAAATCTGCTATTTTAACATGTCCATCTAGAGTAAGTAGAATATTTTCCGGTTTAATATCACGATAAACAATATGATTTTTATGTAAATAATCTAATCCTAAGAATATCTCTATAATATAGAATTTAGCAATAGATTCTGAGAGTCTTTGATATTTTTTAATAAGACCAAATAATTCTCCTCCAGCACAATATTCTAAAATAAAGGCTAAATATTTATCAGATTCAAATGCATGTTAAAGTTTAATTAAAAAAGGATGATTAGAATCTTTCATAATATTTCTTTAATTCATAATTATCTTTTTCTTCTTATTTTTGATAATAAATTCTTTATCAATTAATTTTATTGCATTAAATTATCCAGTGATTTTAGAACGACATAGATAAACTTTAGAAAATCCTCCAGATCCAATTGGTTTAATTATTTAGAAATCTCTAAGAGTTACTTTACAATTAGGAGATATTAATTGATAAATTTTTAGTGATATAGTTTTTCCGATAAGGAATTCATTAGGTAATTTTTATTCAACAAGTACATAATCTATAACAGTATTTTTATTAAGAGTTTTATAGTAAACTCCTTAATAATATTGATTAAGATGATTTTTGATAGAATTATTGTGAGTTAACTCAATCCAATGTTCTTAATCTTTATTATTACCTACAATAATAACCCTAACACATTTGCTTGTTTCTAGATCCTTAGTTTTTACAGTTAATTCTGGTTGTCTTCTATTAGAATGTAATTAAGTTGGTCTGATTTTTTTAGGTTGTTTTTCAGCACTATTTGACTTATGAATGTTAAATAGAGTGATTTTATTCCTTGGTGATTTAATGGTTGTAATAATATGATTAAGATTTTTGCTTTTAGTATGATTTCGATCTGACAATAGAATCTGAGTAGAATCAGAACTAATTAATTAATTCTTTTGATTCAAATGGGCAAAATATAGTTTTTATGCTTCTTTAAGTTTGTTAGATGCTGATCTTATTGTTTTAATTAATAGAGTCTTACTATTACTTGATGATATTGATGATATCATATGGAATTTTCTAAAATAGTTATATTATTTCAAAAAAGAAAAAAAATCTATAAATCATTTATACAACTCATTGATCAATTATTCCACATCATCAAATTTATAATATTCTTCAATTCTAAAGTATTTTCTTAAAATAGTTCTAACATCATTAATACTCTTATTAAAATTACCCATTAGAAACTCTTCTAACCTCAAAAATTATGTGTCATTTGTGTCTCCAAAAAAAGAGATTATTGGAACTGCATTCTAAGGTTGGAATATATAAGTATGAGGGGAATTATCAATCAAAATCATTTGATTTAGGTTTCTATTACTTAAGATTCTTAAATCCTTAGTATTAATTGGATCATGATTAGGATAAGGTTGATAAAGATGACAATGCTGACGAAATAGACGAAAGGAAAACAATTTTTGAAAAGGGTCTATAAGATTAAGAGCACTATTAGCATAAGATTAACGAGCTGCTGTAAAAATACCAATTTAGAAATATTTAGATAATCTCTCAAGAACCTCTATAGCATGAGGTCTGATTTTCATTGTAAGACAAAGTCTAATTCCATCAATATTAATAAAAATATCCTCTGACTAATTCTCTTCACATTAACAGCAATGAAGAATTGTTTAATCCATGTCAAAAATTAAAGTAATAGGGAATTTTTAACTAATTTATGGTAAATTAACAATTGTATGTGGATAAGAGGGTATATGTACATTTTTATGGGTTTGGAAAACATTGAATGATGTCAATATATGAGTTGTAAATAAGGTTGGTTCTAGTTATCCTTCTATATATTTATGTAGATCCTTTTTAATTTCTCTAATGTAGTAGAAATCAAGGGATTTTTTATTATCCTTGTTTTTTTAAAGAGTTTTTCCAAGATGTTCATTTATATTTTCTTTAGTTTCTTGTTCATTAATTTTTGACCTTCTTGAATACTTGAAAATTTGACTTGGAATCATTTGATATTTTATTGATTCATCTCTAAAACCTCCTCCTTAAGATTTTTTAATATTATGAACTTTTCTATAAGTTAAAGATATTTTTGGGAGAGATTGGGAGTGTTAAAGAAGGCGTGGATGCTACCATATGTTAGTTGAGAGACCTTGATTAAATTTAGGCCTTCCTAGTCTATATTTAGGGATGATTGTTTGACTTCCTTTCTTATTTAGACCAGTAATACGTTTTTTATGAGATTGAACTTCATTCTTCCTCATTTTCTAATGGAATAAGTTAGTAAATTCGAGATAAAATATGTTCTATATTATAAAGGAAAAATTGCTTATGTTTTAATAATCTTTAGTCTACTGATATATATGTATCAAATTCATTATCAAAGCATCTTTAGATTTAATGTTGGTTTTCTTGCTGGCTTAATTTTATGTCTAGATAGAGATCTATGACTGCCTAACAAAGATGATATGCTTAATGTTAATGTTTTAGAACCTGCTGGAGTATTCTTGGAATGATTCCTAGGATTCTTAGTAGTTTGAGTTAATTGATTGAGAATTGGTTGTTGATGAGTAGTATATGAGGATGATGGTTCTATCTCCATTTGTACTAAATTTTATAGTATTTCAATGTAGTGTTATTTTTCTTGTATGAGTTGTTCATAATGTTATTGCATTTTCTTATTTGCTTCTTTATGGGTCTAGATATAGAATGAAGTACTTGTTCAAGATCATCTATCTTTTTAGTATTCATTTCCTAGAGATTCTTAATTAATCTAGCATTATTCTTCCTCATCTATAAGTTCTTCCTTTTTTCAGAAAGGGAATCATTAGTGCTTATATTTTCCTTATTTCTCATAATAACTGATTTTTATAATTCCTTAAAATTATCTTATAAAAAGTTCAAATGGGTGGTAAAAAGAACAAAGGTAAAAAACCTGACAATAAGCCTATCATTGATGCTACTCCTGAAGCAGCTAAAACCTAATCTACTAAGGAAGAAGAAATGAATAAAATCATGACTGCTATTAACTCAATGGATCTTGATAATCCTAATTTCATTGATATTAATTCCTTTGATCATTCTAAGACTATTTTAGAAAATGCTCTTGATGATATCCAACATTATTTGAAGCTCTTTGAAAAGGAATAATACTCTAAATTCCCCAAACCCCAACCACAAGTTGAGTAGTAACCAGTAAAAAAAGAATGATTGTGAACATTAATTCCAATTCTCATAACATAGTTGGTGTACTTAAGGTTATTAGTATTTAAGAATTATATTATTGCACTTTGACTGAATTGTATAACTTTCAATTTTTAAATATTGTTGATTGAACATTTATTATCTTATTCAAACTGAATATTTAAGTTAAAAGTTAGAATTTTGACTTTACTTAATGATATTACTTAGATCTACTTCCCTGTTCAACAATTTCCTCCAATAATTAAGAATGATTTGATTTTTTCATTTTTTATGGAAAAATCTATGAATCCTCAGCTGTACTATTTTGTTTTCGATGAATAGAAGCTGAATTCAATCAAATAATTAATCAATTAAATACTTTTTGGTTGTTTAAATTTCGAACTCATTGATTATTTTAATATTTCTTAAATAGAACTATGGTCGACTTTACCTTTGATGGATTGTTTAAACCTATGAGTAAGGGAATCTTGGATACAACTAACTTACCTCCTACAGTTACAATATCATCACATTTTTACTCATTATCTTTAGGACTTGAGATAATTTTACTGCTATTCTTTATTGGGCAGTTTTCTTTTGTAGTTTATAGAGCTGCTAAGAAGGTGAAAAACCCTAAATTTGAATCAGCGAATCTAGAAGAAGAATCTTAATTGTCTGATGAGAAATCTAACAATTAGGATTAAGAAAAAAAAACTAATGATAATCTGATCTATAGATTTGATGAAGAAGAACAAGATAAAGAAAAAAGTGATGATGGAGAAGACAATTAAGACAAAGAATAAGAAAAAGATGGGTATAATAGCAGTCAAGATGATGAATAATTAGAGGCTACTGCTTATCATTATTTACTCATAGATCACAAGCTGCTGAGCTATCAACCTTTTTTGATAATTCCTATTATTTGCAATATGGTCTTTGCCTTTGATATTCTGGCTATGATATGCTTTTTATCTGCTTTTTTGTTGTTTGGCCTCTTTAATATCAGAGAATTTGGAAATTCTATAAGACTTCTGAAGATAGTACACATGATACCAGCAATATTAGGTTTTTTATCATTCTATATCCAAGACCATGACATGAGAACATGATTCTTTAATCAGCTAATAAATTATTTACTTAATCAATTTTTTGAACTAATTATAGTTTTTCCTTATAAAATCATAGAAAATAAAGGAATTAACAATTTTTTTATAACTCAATTTATCAGATTTTTTCTAAAGTAGGGCTAACATCAGAATATTTCCCACTCTGAGCTATATTCTTGATTTGTATTTTTCTGTTATCCAAATTGGCAATATAGCCTCTTATTTCTGTTAAAGTTGACTTAAAAACTGAAGTATTAGGAGATTGTATTTGAATAGATTTTATACTTTGGAATGATTTTTCATGTTCTTCATCTTTCTTCTGCCTCATTTTATGTAGAACATAAAGTTAATCTTCTGTTTCTTTAACTTGTGACTTAAGTCTAGCTATTTGTTCCTTACTATTTTCTGTAGTTTCTTCAAGTTCCATTTGTAGAATAGCTAATTCTTCCATTGTTTTTTATGTTCTTAGTTCATACTCTGTTAGGACTGATTTGGTTGCTCTAAGCTATTATTAGTAGAATAAATACCTATGATTCTAGACTTTAATTAATAATTTCTAATTCAATAACTTTTTTTTCCAGTTCTACAAATTTAGTTTTGAACTTAATTTCTTTCTTTCTTAGTAGTTTCAATTTATCTTTAAACTGCACTGTTAAAATTCTTCCTTTTAATCTTAATAACAATAAATAATAACTTTAACATCACTAAGTTCCTTATTAAGTATTTAATTTTTCTTTTTTACTTCCTTAATTTCATCTTCCAAATCATTAATGATAAAATTACTATGTTCTACTTGTTATAAACTCTATTACAGTGAAATTCAGCCATTTGTGCATTAAGTTCTTCACATTATATCATTTTAGCCTCATATTATTTCCTATAATCAACCTCCATTTGCAGATTTGTACGAGAAATTTATAGTGTTTTTTATAATAACTGAAATTATAAGAGAATGTAATAGGACGAATATGAAGATGATGAATTTAACTATCAAGGATTAGGAAGCAACAGACACAATATCTCTAAATAAGAAAAAATATATGGAGTATTCTATGAATCAGTTAATTCATCACCATCTCAACATGAGAATAAATATGTACAATTCAAAACTGGGTAAACACTAGAAAATTACTCTGGTGATTTAACAGTTCATGTACCTAAAGGTAAAAAAAGATAATAATGGAAATTAAGAGATCCTTTAACTGAACCTGAAGTAGGACAATTTAATCTTGAAACTTTTGTACATCAAGTCAACAAAAATCAGTATTTAGATGCAATTGAAGAAGAAAAAGAAGACTAATAAGATGATAAAAAACCAATTGGATTAAATTAAAAAGTAAAAGCTAAATTAGAGTTAATAAAAATAGGAGAATAATAAGTTACAACTTTTGAAGACTATTTTAGTAAAAGAGAAAAAGCAGAACCTATTAAAACTTAAGAATAACTTGAAAAAGAGAAATAATTTAAAGAAAAATATGGTATTGGATTTAAGATGATGACCAATATGAAATTTAATGTAATTAAAGGATTAGGAAAAGCTTAACAAGGAATAATAAAACCTGTTGAAGCTATAAAAAAGACTGCTTTAACTGTTAGAGATAATTAAATTCCAAATAAAATCAAAAAATCTTAACTTAAGGATGAATCAGATTCAGATATAGAATCAACTGTTTCAGAAGAATAAAGTAAAGAGAAATATTAAGAACTTTTTAATTTTAAATCAAGAAATCCTAAAATTAATAATTTTCTATTAGATTTAAGGAATTAATATGAAAAAATTCAAGGAAAAGCTTTTTTCTTTGAAAAATAAATTGAAAGTTTTTGGAAAGAACTTGAAATTAGTTAAAATCTTCAGTTATAAAAGAATAATCAAATAGAATTAATAAAAAATTAGGTTAAATCATTAAGAGATATAACAAGTAATATTGATTATTGTAAAAAGCATCCACATTTGGCAATTGAACTTAAAGTAGATTTAATTCTAGTAAAAAGAGTTTATTTAGAGCTCAAACCAATGAATATTCATGAATTAAAGGAAAAATTTAATACCCTTATCACTAATCTTAAGTAAACTTTAAGTAATTTATATTTAGCTAAGGAAGAAGAAACCTTAAAGGAATATAATTAAATAACTGGATTTCAAACTAAAATGCATGAAGTTTACTCAATTAATCTTATTAAGAAAGGTTCAAAATATAATGATAAGGATATCTTATCTATAAGTGAAGAAGATCAATAGAAAATCAATAGATTAATAGAAATTATCATAGAAGATACTGTTTTACCAAAGTTGATCACTTATTTCCAAAATTATAGGTCAATTGGTGATATTAAAGACCTAGATCTTGTCACTTTAATTGCAAGACTATAAAAAACTATTAAAACTAGCCTCAAAATGAAGGAATTTCTTGAAGAATCTCTTATACCACTAATTGATAGCTATATCAATAACATTAAGTTTAGTTAGAAAGTACTTCCTCATATTGTGGTTTTTCCTTGGCTAGAAGTCATTAAGCCAAGTTCCCTAAATATGAAAATATTTATATCACGAATTATATCTAGGCTATGGACTATAGAGGATAGAGTCTTTTATAATATAGTTAAACCATGGATGTAGTTTTTCACTCAGGAAAATAGAAATTATTTAGTAAATTTTTATATTATCCCGAGATTGATGCATGAATTTGAAGGTTTAAAATTGAATAATCCTAACTCAAAAAATAAAATACTCTATATGAAAGAATATTTTAGTTTGATTCCACTTTAAGTAGCTCAATATATCTTAAGAGAAACATTGGTTTTAGAAGTTCTTTATACTTATCGATAGTATGAACATCAAATGAATAGAAAATAACTTAGAGAATGGCTTCAAAGGTGGTAAAAAAAAATAGATCAAATATCTCATCATTTCCTATTAAATGAATTAAACTAATATGGGATTAAACCTTGAAAATGATTTTTATAAAAATTCACACTGATATTCATATAATCAAATAAGATAGATTAAGATCATACCAACCCTATGCGTAAGACATTTAAACATCAATTTAATTGTCTTGATCTTTGAGACACAGTGTAAACCCAATATAATTACATCTATTTATTTGTAGTTCAAATATGGGATGGATTGGGGTTTATGGGTTGAATCAATGTTCATTGGCTGAATTCTGGCGGGATCTGGCCGGATTCATTGGAGTCGCCACTGAAGCACTTAATCTTGACCACGACAATGACAACTATCAGCAAAATCACTAAAGGAATGGTCAATCCTAAAATCAAAGCCAAATTGGGTCCAGAATCAGGGCAGGTATTCTCACCATCCGAAGATGCTACACTTGCTGAGACAATACTAATTCCATTGATGTTTCCTCCTGCTTTCACATTGTTTGCTAGATCCTAATTTTGTTGACATACCATTGCATCATCACCACTCTGAGCAAATCCTACCTGTGCTGAAATTTAAGTTGTTGTGGTTGTGTTAGTTTGAAAGCTTAATGCTGCTGGACCTTGTGCTATGGTTTCCCATGTAAGTTCTCTTTAGTTTGTGATTCCAGCAAAGCCTAATAAAGCAGTAGTAAATGCAGAAAGATCACTTTGGAGGAAACTAGCTAAAGGAGTTGCAAGGACAATAGTAGCACGATTAAACACAGATCTCTTGCATTTCCAAGTCCTATTTCCATTACTATTCATCTGAGTATATCCAGGGATGCAGCTGAGACATCTGGTGGGTCTACCATCACAAGTTGCACATGGGGATGAACATGCAATACATTTGCTCTGGGGTCCTGTTAAAAGTGATTTAGCTTAGGTCCAGCCTGAAGAACAAACAGCACATACACTTGCACTTAAGCACTAAGAACAACCTGCTGAGCATGCAGTACAAGTATTGTTGTTGAGGTAATAGCCAGAAGAACAAACTTAGCAGGTTGTTGCATCAGAACAAGAATCACACCAACTAATGCAGGCAACACAAGCTGGAGGAGTTGCAGTATTAACATACTGACCCAAAGGACATTCTGTACAACCAGCAGCTGGGCAAGCAGTGACTGTGCATGTCTTTGCAGTAGAATCATAAGTATAGCCTTTCAAGCAGCCAGTACAACTGGTTGGTGCATTATCTTAGCAGGTAAAGCAAGGGAAGGTGCAATCAACTACACATAGATTAGCCATAGTCAGGGATCCATGATAACCTTGAGCACAAGATGTACACATAGTGGAACTAGTAACACACGTTCTACAACTGACATCACAAAGAACACACATGGAATTGGAATTCATATATGACCCTTCACTACAGGCTGTGCATGTAGCAATATCTGTTGGGTTGCAGATTTCACAGCCGTCAAGGCATTGGATACAAGTACCATTGTTAAGGGTATAACCATCTGAGCAGAGGGAGCAAGCAGTAGCTGATGAGCATTGTTAACAGTTGCTAATACTACAAGCAGTGCAGGTGACTTCATTATTAGCTGCTCCACTAACTGCAGCTGAGAAGAATCCTTCTAAACAAGAAAGGCAACTTGAGGCACCAGCAGCAGAGCATGATGCACAACTAGAATCACATGCTGTACATGCACCAGTGTCAACAAAAAATCCATCGAAGCAAGTCATGCATGCTGAATTTGATGAGCAAGTTTTGCAGTTAATATCACATCGGACTGGAGATGTGCCAAAGTAACCAGCAGCAGCTGCAGAACAAGCTAAAGTGCCAGAAGGACAAGTACAAACACCACAGCCCTTTCCACAAAGTTAATATATATTACCTGATGTTTGTGCACAAGTGGCTGCAGTACCTCTGGTGGGTTGTGAACAAGCATTAGAATTGCAATATGAGCCAGCAGCATTACCCATACAGTCATTGTTAACAAGACATGCAACACAAGTACCAGTACCTGCGGTATCACAACGGGGTGTTGCTGGTGAGGTACAACCGGTATTAGACAGGCAAAAAACACAAAGGTGGGTATTGGGATTACATGTTGGAGTCATTCCAGTACAAGCTGCACCAGAGCCACAGACACAAGTATTATCTGATGCACAAACAGTACCAGCTGTAATCATGGCATTACCAGTACAATGAGCATCAGTTGAGCATGCTTTACAGGCAGTATTGGCTGGAGTAGTAGCATCAGTGATGCATACGGGTAAAGTGGAAGGAACAGTGCATTTAGTATTAGTCCCACACTCACAAGTTCCAGCATTACAAGTATCACTGTCTCCACTGCAAGGAGCATTAATGCCACATTTGCATGTACCAGTTGCATCACAAATATTAGTTGTTCCACTGCAAGCAGCAGCAGCACCACACATACAAGTTCCACCAGTACAAACATTACTAGCCATGGTGCAGGCAGCACTACCACAGACACAATTTCCACCAGTACAAGTATCACTGTTTCCAATACAAGCAGAACCACTACCACAGACACATATAGTATTTGTACAAGTATCACCTGTATTAATGTTGGCGCAATCAGCAGTTGCTGCGCATTACGAGCCACAAGTACCGCTGGTGCATACAGGCATAGTGGAAGAACAAGCAGATCCACTACCACAGACACATACATTATTTGTACAAGTATCACCTCCTATGATACCAGCACAATCAGCATCCACCATACATTCCTTACAAACACCACTGATGCAGAAAGGAGTAGTTCCACTACAATCACCACCAGTAGTACCACATACACATGCAATACCACTACAAGTATCAGCAGCACCACTACAGGCATCATTACTACCACATTTACATACACCAACTGTACAAACACTACTATCTTTACCGCAAAGAGCACCAGTAGTACCACATACACAAGTACCAGAAGTATCACAAGTATCAGATAGACCACTACAAGCAGCAAAAGTACCACAAAGACACACACCATTTGTACAAGCATTACTAGTTTTACTAACACAAGGATTGCCAGTGCCACCACACTCACAAGTTCCAGCATTACAAGTATCACTTAGTCCACTACAAGCAACAGCATTAGCAGAGCTACCACAAACGCATACATCATTTGTGCAAGTATCACCTGTAGTACCAGTAGCACAAGGTCCAGCATTTGCAGCAGTACCACAGACACAGACATTTATATTATTGCAAGTTGTTGCTGCTGTGTTGCTCATACAATCAGTACTTGTGGCACATTCTTTACACACACCACTAACACATGCTAGCATCCCACCAGTGCTACAAGCAGCAGATGGACCACACATACAGGTAGCAGTTGAGGAAGTATCACAAGTATCAGTTGTTCCACTACAAGCAGCAACAGTGCCACACATGCATACAGGAGTACCTGTAGTATCACAAATATTGCTATTTCCTGTACAAGGAGAACCACCAGCACCACATACACATAGCATTGACTAACAAACATTACCTTCGTCTAGACTACCACAATCCATAGTTACTGTACACCTTGAAGCGCATGTACCACTGTTACAGAAAGGAGTTGCTCCACTACATGCAGGCGTCCCAGCAGTGCACTAACATACACCTGTGGCGCTACAAACATTTCCTGCAGGAGCACAATCAGCAACTTGATTAGCGGTATTGCATACTACACATTTTCCATCAAGACAATAGGGAGTTGATCCACTGCAAACACTACCAGTTGTACCACAGACACATACACCATTTGTACAAGTCCCAGCATTTGTAGCAGTACAAGCAGCATTACTACCACACATACACACACCAGATCCAATTGCACCAACACAAGTATCAGTTGTACCACGACAAGCAGCTGCACCTGCCTCACATTAACACAGATCAGCAGTACATTCATTACTATTCCTAGAACAAGGAGCAGTACCAGTAGCACCACAGACACATATCCCAGCTGGAGTACAAAAATTACTAGCACCAGTACAATCAGCATCAACTGCACATTATTTGCATTGACCTCCAACACATTTAGTCATTGCTCCACTACAAGCAACACCAGTACCACACATACATACACCATTAGTACAAGTATCAGTTGCACCAGAACACAAAGCATTAACACCACACATACAAGTTCCACTAGCACAATGATCACTATTGCTACCACAAGCAGTAGCAGTAGAAGCAGAACCACACACACATGTACCACTAGCACAAGTATTAGTCAATCCACTACAGGCAACAATAGAACCACACATACATGTACCACCACTACAGACATTGCTAGTTGTAGAACTACATGCTGCATTAGTGCCACACTTACAAATAGCAGTTCCTGTAGTATCACAAGTATTAGTTAGTCCAATGCAAGCATTACCACTGCAGGTGCAAGCACCTGATGCACAAGCATCTCCCAATGAAGCAGAAGTGCAATCTGCAGGTGCTGAGCATTCTGAAACACATGTACCAGCACTATTGCATACAGGCATAGCTCCACTACAAACAGTAGCACCATTCGCAGTACCACAGACGCAAACTCCCATAGCATCACAAGTATTAGCACCATGAACATCAAGACAATCACTATCTCCTAAACATGCTACACAGCCACTAGTAACACAAAAAGGCGTTGGTGCAGCACAGGCAGCCATAGAACCGCCAGAGTTTCCAGCACATTGGCATGCAGGAGTGCTAGTACAAGTATCAGCTTCTGGACCACAAGCTACAGGACCAGTAGGATTACATACACAACCTTCAGCATGACAAACTGGATTCTTAGCACTACTGCAAGCAGCATTGGTAGCAGCACAGACACAATCATTTGAAGCACTACAAATATCACCCGCATCAATGGAACTACAATCACCATCAACTAAACAATTTTTGCATACACCACCAACACATTTAGTCATTCCTGTTGTAGCACAAACACCACCAGTATTACCACATACACATGTACCTGTACAAGTATCAGCATTATCCCCACAAGCAACAGGGGGGGCCACCAATACACACACAACCAGTACCAGCGCAAAGTGGGTTCTTTCCACTGCAAGCAACACCCTCACTATTAGTACAACCACACATGTTAGTATGAATGTCACAAGTATCAACATCTGTTGGAGCATTGCATTCAGTACCACTAATTGTACATGCTGGTTGTTGTATGGATACCTGCAGCAAGATACTGATCATCATGATCCACACTATATACTTCATCTAAGTTTAATATTATAAACTTATTCCATTCCCATCTGCATTTAAATTCTAATTTCCTCCATTTTTCCATATTCTCACTTGTCTATCCTTCCCAGCCCAATTGGGCCAAGAAGCTTTTCTCCTTCAATGTTTTTTGATTTTTTTGTATTTTTTCAGAATAATTCAAAAATTAAGGGTCATCTCAAGGCTAGAGGGAAGAATTTAGCTTAATAAAGATAAATAAAGATAAAATTGGAACTAAATTTTAAATTTACTCTCTAAGAGTCTTCGTATTCTTAAAATATTTTCAAAAGTTTTTTAAGTTAAATAAAATTGGAAATCCAATAATTCCTAACTGAATGCCTTCAAACACTTATAATGTTGAATTACATTCTATAGAGATAATTTTTATCATGAGGTAAGCCTATTCTCAAACTTTAACAGGAAATCAAATTTTTTAAAAAAATCATTGACGGCAAAAAATACAATTGTCTTTAAAACCCTATTTTTGGCTGATTACATTCTTAATAAGGTTCTTTTTAAAAGGGAAGTGGAAAAATTTTAAGTATAATTTTTTTTCATGTATAAATACTCAAGGTAATCAGTAAAAGTCCTGATTTAAACTCCAAATTTCCTAACTCTTTCAAATTGGACCGCAGATAACGAGAAAATGATAAAATTCTAGAGACATATTGAGTACTATTTACTTCACCATTGAATTTGACCTGGAAAAACAGATTTTAACAGCCTAATGCTTGCAATATTAAAGACTTGACTCTTATTCGGCTTTATGAATGTTAAAGGTGAGATGCTATTAAAAACTAAGACAGGAGCATCAAAAATACTCAAGAAATCGCTCTATAAGCATTAACTCTGTAGAGTCTATGGGTAACTTTAGAGCATTAAGAGAATATTAAGTAAGCTATTGCATAAACAGTCAATTTTAAGAAAAGGAAGAAAATGCCAAAGACAAGCAATTGAATTTTTCAGGAGCAATAACGATTTCAAAAAAACTACCTACTTCCTAGAGTTTGAAGATTAATATTAAGGTAAGTTTTTCCTTACAATGATAGTTTAGATAATTTTGCGATAATTAGGTTGCAGAAATTACTATTTGTTTAGGAACTTCTAAGAATAGCTGATTCAATTTTTTATTTCTCTAATCTTAACCAAAATCTCTTCAAAGTCACTACTATACAAATATAATTCATAGATTTCGATAAGTTGGTTGAGAAAGAATTGCACTTTATTGAAGGAGTCTTAAATTAAAGATTTACTTGACTTTCCTGATTAGTACTTTTTTAAACAGCTAAGTGGCAACAATAGCCACCAATCTAAGTGACAGATGTTTATTAAAAAGCTAAATATGCTTCAAAAACTCATTTTTATGTGTTCTTTGAGGCTAAAAGCTTTTCAAGTTCATAATTAATGTCAATTTAGTAAGAACAGACTGCAGGTAATAGCACTGCTTTAGTTGTTCATACTGCGAAACTCTTTTCTTTTCGATAATATGTAAGTCCTCCAAAGTACTTATTAATCTCCAATTATTATTACCTTCATTGAGCTTTCCCAATGAAAGCCAGTCGATACCCTTATGCTCATAGAATTCATTTGTTAAGCCTTTTCTATTTTAGGAAATCAATTTGTTTCCTATTATTTGATGAGACAGATAATATTTTACTCTCCTTATCAGAAAAAATTTCAGTTATGGTTAGTATAACTATAGTATTCCTCATTGGCTTTGAATTTGAGACATTTTCAGTGGAGGATGAGATATTCGAGATGATTATTAACATTATTTCAACTCTAATGATTTTCTCCCTGAAGTTTAGAATCTCTTCACTGATTTCCTCATTTTAAATAATTATTATAGATAGTCAATTATTGGTTGGTATATTTGTCCCCATTTTTGCCCTGCCATCTTTTTCCAATCCCACCAGTCCATATTCAGTAGTTGCTCCTATTATTTGATTTATTCCTTTCAGCCAATGTAATTTTCATCTCATAAAATATATAAGCTCCAGACAGTTTGCTGATAGCAAGAAAAGGATCATGCTTAGAATCCATTTAAACTCCCTGAAGCTTATACCCTGACTTCATGGGGTGTTAGATTGATTTTTCTATTCTTTTGAGATTCTATTGGTCCCATTCATCATCTCGCCTTCTTGAAATCAAGGTCTGCCTTAAGAAACTGCTATGAGACTTTGTTTGAGGCTGTTCAGATTTTCTGATGGATTTTTTAATCTTCAGTGTCTTCAAAAGTAATTTTCTCGTGGAGTATCATCTTCAATTTGGTTTCTTGCTCCAGTAATTGTAATCTTGGAATGCAGGAGCATCCATAGAGAGTGGCACAATCTTATTGAATGAATTGCAACTGTTGGAAGGCTTATTGATTTATTTTCAATACTATGGTGGCCTTAAAGTTGGTTTTTAAAAGATACTACTATAAATTTATCAAGAAAAAATCAGAATATTTCAGATTCATTAATTAATGAATATCATCGATATTCCATTGAAAAGTTTGAAGTCATAAAGAATATTTGAGATAATTT
>CASCJZ010000073.1:51777-73680 GCA_949152475.1 Terebella lapidaria
ATCCAATTTGTTAAGTAATTATAAGCTAATGTTTACCAATCATGATCTATATGATTATTTGTAGTACTTAAAGTCTTTAGGAAATCATAAGAACTTATTCATTTCATTTTATTTTGATGAGTTCTTTTTTGACTGTCTTTTTCTTAAAAGTTGATATATTTACTTTAATATAGTAAAAATAGAGATTTAGTAAGTAAATTATCTTCAATGAATCAGATGATATGATTCTTTCTTATTTTATTAATAAATGAGCAAAAATTGAATCAAATCAACTTAAATTTAATAAACAAATGGATGCTTCCCTTTTTGTTTAGATGAAGAGATTTCTAAGAGGGTATTAATTTTTATTTATTTTATTAGTCTGGCGTATCTTTAATTTTTAATAGAAAGATATTTAATGTAAGAGGGAAAAAGACTTCGGAGTGCTATTGGATATTACATTGATGAGCTTGATAAGCTTTTCCAACAACAAAATCATGTTAGCCACTAGTTTAGAACTCTTATTGAGAAGGAAAGGCATTAAAGAGAACATATGTTTACCAGCATCAATCAACAAATTAGAGAACTCCAAAATCCATCTGGTGATAAGTTTAAAATGATTCATCAACAACTCTCAGAATATAAATCAGAACTAACAGTGAGAATTGACCGTGAAAGGGATACTAGAAAGGACTGGGAAGATAGAATAGAAAAAAGGTTCATTCAACTATCAAAATAATATCAAGAAAAACTTGATAGGGTCCATGTAAGAGTTGATGAGAGGTATCGGGACTTTGAAGTAAGAATTGGTAGAGAAGAGAAGAAGATAGTCAGAGATGATGTTATGTACAGTCGAGTTGATGTCTTGGAAGGGAAATTCAAAGAAGTTAGGATGGATTTTGATGAAAGGATGAAAGTGATAAGCCAAAAGATTAGACAAGAAGCTAAAGAGGTCTGTGATCATTAAATATCAGATGTAAGAAGAAGATTAGAGATAAGAATCAATGAAACACATGAAGAAAATATGAGAAAATTTGAAGAAAGGATAAGGATAAAAAATATGGAGCTTATTCAAGAGTTTGAAAAGAAAATTAGAGGTTTTGATGGGAATTTTGAAGATAAAGTTAGTGTTGTCCTTGAAAGACTTAACCATAGTTGGAGATAAAGAATTACATCCAATTAAACTACTATTGAAAGGATCTCTAAAAGAGTACAAGAGATGAGAGAATATATGGATGAGATCAGAAGGTGGAGAAGTGATTTTTAGTTTTCAAGCAGAAAGGTTGAAACATATGTTGAAAAGTATGAACCACCAAAAGTTGAATATGTTCGTCCTCCTTCTCCTCCCCCTATGACAACAACAGTAGTAACATCAACTTATTAATCTACCGGACTGTGGAGATCATACAGTTTATTATTGGATTTCCAATCATTAATTTATGATTTTAACTTTGAAACTGGTGCTAATAAGTACTTTACTAGGAATGGTAATCGAATAAAGAAGAACATTGATGGACATCATATGTTAGTCAGTAAGAATCCTCTTCCAAAAGAAGGAAAATATGCTTTTTCTTTGAAAATCATTAAGTTCTACAACACATACTACAATTATTTTGGTTTGGTGACTGAAAAAAGCTATACTAAGGAATATGACTATAAAGTTGAAGCCATAACTTATCGTTGTTGGGATGGTAAAGTCTTCTATAATAATAGCTCCTTCCCTGGAGCTGGTAGCATTAACGATGGAGAGATTATGCATGTGGTTTTGGATTGGAATAAGAAAACTATTGCTTGGTATAAATCCAGCTCCTTATTGGTTGAATTGGACTTACCTGAGAAATTCATCTACAGCAATGTTTATGTAAACATGTGTGTTTACAATGGTGGAAATGAAATTGAATTAATTTGATAAAAATTGATTAAAAACCCAATAAATTCTCTTAATATAAATAAGCTTAAAACTATGACTAATTGGGTATTAATATATTTCCATATAAAAACCAATTTCAGTATTTATTTTCATATTGTATATAATTTAAACACTTAAAGTATGAGCTTATTTTATAGTGATAACAAAAATCAAAATCCTAGACAAGAAATCAAAGATTCTAATCTGTAATAACCTAACCAGAAGCTATCTTTAATTCATAAGGAAAAAAAACATTCAAAAAAGGAATAATAATAGCATAAAAAACAAGAGAAAAAATTTGGAAACAGCTCTATATTCCTTAAAAATAAAGAAGATGAATAATAAATTGGATGGTGTGCTAAATTATGTGCTTGCACTCAATTATCTTACTATAAAGATTATTTTAAAGTTACTTCATCTGATGTTCTTTCTAGAATTATACATGGTCTTAAATTTTGGTAAGGAACATTTTTCTAACCTTCTGAACAGGAATATGACTTGTAATTATTTATTTTAAATTAGTTATGGTCCTTTTTGGATCTATACAACTATTGTATTTTGTTTAAGTGCAGTTCATAACTTACTAAGATATCAAGCTTTTGAAAATTTTGAATTTAACTTTAATATTGTTGGGTTTGCCTTTAGTTTTATTTATTTTATAGGTTTTGGTTTTCCTATAATTTTTACTTTCTTATTAAAATGCTTAGGAACAGAATGTGGTCATATTCAAATGTTATGTCTTTATGGATATGCTAGTGTAATATATATAATATGCATCATTCTCAGTAGTTTTAATGTTTGTATAATATCTTGGATTGTTCTTCTTTATGCTGCTATAAGTCGAGGATTCTGTATTATTAATAATGTTCTAGAGGGATTTGAAGTGACTTCAACTCGAAAGATACTAATTTTAGTGATAATAGGATTGTAAGTTGTTACCCATTTCTTTTTCATTAAACTAGGTTTTATTTACTGTATGAGTGATAATATTGGTGATAATAGTATTCCTATTCATGAAGACATATTCTTAAGACTTAGAACTTGGAATTATTGATGATTTTAAATATCCAATTGTTAACTTTAGTATCATTCTATTGACTATCATTATTAATTCGCTATATTTAGAATTCTAAAATGGTTGAGAATATATCATTCACTTAATTCTGATCCCTCATCAAAATCTAGTTCAGTTGTTTGTTCAGAATTCTCATTACTATCCATATCATCTTTTTCTAGTTGGTGATTTATTGTTAATCTTTCATCATCTTTCCAAATTTGAATATCTTTAACATTAGTAGATGTAATCCACAGTCTTTCTAGGAAACAATCCACTACTTTAGCTTCAACAAATATCAATTGATCTCTTGAATCACTATATAAATGATTATTATTACAAATAAGCAATAGTATCACCAATATTGACTTTATAATTTGTTAGGTCATCATCACTATCCCAATCATTAATTATGGTTGGATTTTCTCCTAAAGATTTAAGAAAAATTGTTTTAGATTGAAAGAGTTTAGTATATGCATGTTATGTTTTATATATTTTAATATTATGGAGCTTATTAACCATGATTTCTGAATAAACTCCCTAAATATTGGTCATATTTACATGTTTACGGATTAAATCTACTGATGGACCTTTTTTATAAGTGATTTAAATCATATACTAGATAGCTTATTAATTTTTCTTAAATAAAGTATAGAATAATGGTTGTTTTTTTCATAATTTTAATAATCCACTGTTGGATAATATCTTGATCTATGATCCATTTCTAATTATCTTTTAAAGCTTGAATTACTCTTTTAAATCCTTATTATAATCTTTCTTGTTGATATTAATCTTTAATATTTATTAATTTTCTTAATAGAATAAAGAATTGTCTATATCTTTTAGATTAATATGTTTTAAGTCCATGTGAAATAGTTTTCATCATTTATTTTGATAATTCTCTATTATTTTAACAATTATAACATATAAAATCAGTCAATTCTTTTATTTGAAATTTACCCCATGATTATTCAAGTATTTCTGAAAGTTTTTGAGGTGTTAATTTTAAATATGAAATTTATATTGGTTTTAATAGTTTTTTAAAGGTTAAATTAGAATAAATATGATTAAATATACCCCATAAATAACCATTTTAGAATTTAATTGATTTTTTTTCTTAACAAATTCAATAAATATAGATTTTTCAATAATAATTTCTTTACCTATAGTATTAATATTAGTTGGTTGTGTTAATTACTAAATTGATTAAAATTATTTTTTTTACTTTAAAGACTGTTTCAAAGAATCTTCCAACTATTCCTTGCTTAATCATATAAATACAATCTTTTTAATTTGATTTAATAAGTCTATAGAAGATTTAAGAAACACTCAGGAATACATTATTCAGATTTAATAGTTTTAAGGATTGTATTTATGAACAATTTTTACAGTCAAGTTTTCCAACAAATAATAAGAATTAATTAACCAATTACAAATTAGTTTTCTTATTTCTAAAAGTGGAGCATGTTTTAAGAATTCGTTAATAACTGATTCATTACAAAAAATAGTAATTAACCATTCTAAAGCATTCTGATATTATCTATATTGGTTTTAATTTCTTAAGCACTAAATAAGTTCTCTCTGAATTTTTTCTCTAATAATAATAGTCAAATACACCAAAATAGCAAATTTTAAACCTAAAATTAAATTCTAAAATGGAAGAGATTCTAGATTTTAATTAAGCCACATAAAAATAATAATATTCATCTGAGAATAAAATTATTTGAATTTTTTGAGTTTGATTTTCTGATATTAAATTTGATTTAATCGATTAATATTGAGATTAATCTAAAAAATTATTGGTTTTCCATTTTGATTGATTATTTTGTTTTTTTTTTACGATCATAGATTAATAAATAAGCATTTTTTATTTTTTATTTTATCTAAATTTAACCTATTCACCTCCAAAGGCTTCTTAAGCCAAATTTACAAACATTAAAATTACGAACAATAGTATCATTAAATTCATACCAATTTCAATTTTCTGTTCTGTCTTGAATAAGTGAATAATAATGACCACTGTCCAGCATGTCCTAAATGTATTACTACCCCCCTTAAGCTAATATTGATAATACTCATCACTGAAATTTCTTCTTCCTATAGAGTTGAAGAGATTTCTTTTGCTCGAAGATACTGTTGAGAGTACTATTTAAGATTAAGTTACATTGGAAATTAACAATAATTATTTACTTTTGACCTTACTCATATTTTCAAAGTCAAATTCAAATCTTTTCAAAGCTAAGATTAAATATCTGGTAATTTTTTCTAAACAAACTCTTTTTACTGCTGAAACTTTCTTACTACATCTCTAACAGAAAAAAGCATTATCTCCATCTAAGGTATCTCCTTTAATCATTAGTATCCAAACTCTGATAGATATCTTTCTTATTTTTTATTGTTAAATTTACTGATAAAAATGATTCATTCTGTTTCAGAAAAATGTGGACAACCTTTACAAATAATTTCATTTGAAAATACTCCTCCAAAGAGTTCTTGAACTATGTTACAATGTTTAGTATTTTTGAGTTGAGTTTCAATTCGATCAAATAATATTCCTGAGAATTAATCAATATCCATTTGTTCCATGAACATTAGTTGGATTACCCTCATAATTCTTAAAGGAATGACAGAATTTCTTTAGGGTCATAGAATTTCTTTTAACTATAACATAAAGAGAAAAACATTTTTTTTAATTGATAAAGAGAATTTTCAGTCATTTCTAATTAAATATAAGGATCTTCACATTCTAAAATTCCTTGTTTAAATTAAGATATCATGAATAGTTGGTTGAAAAAAAGAGTTCATATAACAAGTACAGCCTAGATTTTTGATTCCTACATATCCCTGTTGAGGACTTTAATTTATCATTTTGAGATACTGACCAATCCTAGAATTTTTCTAGTCCTCCATTAACCTTTCTAATGAAGTATACTCAAAAAACTAATAATTTAGTTAGAAAATGGTTGTTATTTCAAGGCTAAGAGTAATAATTTAAATGCAGCCATTTTTGAAAATTTGGTTTTACATTTTGCATTAGTTTTAGAAAATAGACAGTCATTAATTACGAACTTAAAAATGACTTCTTTTTGTGCATTATTTGCAATTCCTATAATTTCTCTTAATAGATGTAAATAACCAGTTAAAAGGAAATTAGAGCTGTATATGATTATTATGCTGATTGTTAGTTAACTAATTGGAATAATTGAGCTATAATAGTTACATTTTTTTTATTCTATATATTTTTTTAAAGTCTTTTCACCAACTTTTTTCATTAAATTAGAAGTAAAATCAAAATATTCTACTAATTGTCTAGAATTCTTGAAACTTAGGGGAAAAATCAAGTATTTTTTGGAGAGTTAGATCTAGAAAATACATAGCTATTTCTTATTTATCAATACGAAGTTTTTCTAATTAATGACAAATTCTCTTCTTATGGTAATCTATTTATTAAGAATAAGTCCTAAAATCACAAAATCTCTAAGATTAGTAGATCTTGAATTAATACTAGGGCTGGATTTTAGATAGGAGATAGTTATTGTCCAATCGAGAAAATATTTCGAATCATTTAAATATTTTTGGTCTATTTTTTGGTATTTTACTGATTTCTTAGAGAATCATTCTTAAAGTTGTTACTGCTTTAAGAAAAATTTTGTTTGGTATTGATTTTTCTGGTGTTCGCTTCTTTAATCCCTTAGAAATAATTATTATCAATATCATAAAATAATCTCTCCCTATTTCAGTCTTAGGGACAACTTTTTCCATTTTTTTCATAATAAATGCTAATCCCCCGTCTGATAGAAAAGTATTCCACCAATTTAGTTTCATTTGACATGTTAATTTCAACATATAAAGCTACTTGTATAGACTCTAACTGCTTAGTTATGGCCAAGGATATTTAGTTTTTTATATAATTTTGACCATTCGTTATGAGCTAGGTAATTGTATAACAATAGACCAGATCTACTTTGCTACTTAGTTCTCTCCTAACAATTGAAAAAGTAGCTCAAGTCTATCATTTAGAGCAGCTTTTACATATGACTCTTCATGTTTTGCTTCAACTATATCGAAACTGGTTGTAAAACCAGATTCACTAAGGGTCATAAAATAATATTAAGGTTTTACTAACTCTCCCTGATGATAAATTTTACATTTTTTAATAGATAATTGGAATTTATCTGCTACTTCTTTTTTGAATTCATAAAAAGTCGAGATAAAATTGAATTTAATAAGTTTTCTTCTTAGTGGTTTTGTTATGGACATGATAATCTTTAGAAATACAAAATTTAGGTTTATAATGGTAGGGATAAATTTCATCTTCCCTATCAATCATTTTACTTATTAACATGATTTATTTCTTGATAACAATACATTTTTTTCTTAAGTCGCTCTTTCTAACTCAGTCATCACCATACTTAAGAGTTTATTAATCATCTAATTTCTAGAAGTTTCTAATTGCTTATCTGGGACTCATAAAGAGTTCAGGAATAAAATTAGTTAATCTTTCAATTACCATTTTATCTTCAGCCCAATATAATGCTTTCTTCAGTTTTTCAAACCCTATTAGATCTAAATCTTCAACTAATAACCAACTATAATGTTTTTTAAGTTTTCCTTACTCAAATTAGATGCTTTAAAAAGCTAAATAAAGAATAAGACTTCTTCATCAGTCATACTAGCAAATTTTGAATCATCATTAATAGACCACATTAATTCATATATTTTACATCTTGTTTCCTAATTTAATTTCAGAATTGATAATAACTTTAGTACTATCTTTAATATAATAAATCCATTTAAAGAATGCAGATCGACCAGGTGAATTTATATACCTAATCCAAATTTTTTGAAAATCCTCAAAAGTCAATTATTGTTCACTTACTTTAAGTACTTATGAAAATAATAAAATTTATCAATAAAATTAGCTTTTTATACATTAGAATTTTGAAGGAGATTTTGAAGGATAATATAGAACATATTGATTTTTTTGTGTTTTAAGTGTAATAAAAATATTGTTTATTGCTTTTAAAATAAGGGTAATATGAAGTTATTCCTTCTTTACAGTTTAAATATTTATAAAAACACTGTTCAATAAAAGAAATAAGAAATGATGTTTTTTGAAATTTCTTAAGTATTTCTAAAAAATAGTTAAAGGTATTATCCTCTACTTTCTTGAGCAAATAATAATAATACAGTCAAAACCATAGGTATAGGCGATAGGTTCAGTAAGTAGTGAAATACCTAATGCATTAAGAGTATATTCCTTAATCATTTTAATATAATTTTCTTCCCATTATTCTTCTGGCAATACTTTCAATCTCTCAAATAATTTTATCTTTAGTTCTTATTCTTTGATTTTCCCCACTGATAACTGAAAAGAATGAATATATTTCTTGTAAAGCTGCTTAATGTTTACCAATACGAGAATCCCATATTAAAAATAGGATTTATTATGAAGAATTTCTGCTTAATAATATGTTAGAGCTTAATTATGATGATTTTTTTTGATAATTTCATGATTATCGTGATCCATAAAGAATAATTAAAATACTTTCTTTTTATTAATCCATGATTTAATGAGTGAAATCTTCGAAGTTGAAATATTTTTTTTCTTATCAATTATTTCAATAAGTCCATTAATACCTTGAAGTTTTTTTTCAAAGAAAGGACTTTTAACAATTCTAAGATAAAGATTTAATTCTGCAAGTAAGGCCCATTAAGCTACTTAATTCTTAGATGAATTATTGATATTAAGCCTTACTATAATATCTAATAAATCAACTATATATCCTTTATTTAAATTTTGATTTCTTTATCTCTTATTTGTTCCAAATTATTTTTAGTAACTATATTAGTTTTAATTAATACTTTCTAAAAACCATGGTAAAAAATAATCTTTCTTTTATTACTTAATCCATAACTAACACCCTCAAAAAGATAAGCTAGTGATTTAAAAATAAAAAAGGGATTATTACTTTAGAATAAGGTAATTTATGACTAATAAATCTTGAATAACCTCAAAACCACCATATTTCTCAAATTCTCTTCAATCATTTTTATTCTATATATTCTCTTTTAATAGTAGAATATTAATTAGTTAATTGGAGACAAATAACCATAAGTTTAGTGTTTTACTTAAAAAAATAATTGTTCCTGGGATAACCACCTGTAATAACATATATCATATCCATTATTTCATAGAAAGATGATACCAAGCTGACTCGGAATGAATAAGATGACTATACTCAGGTATTTATTGAGACTTATAGTATTGTGTGAATTATTGATCATACTATTTCAAGTATTTCACTCCAAATTGAAGATTGAGTCGGAAGTACTCTAATAGAACCATCATTTACTCTTATGTAGTATAGTTATTGCTCATTAGAAAATCAGTATAAAGATAATTGTGTCCACGAATGAATTGATTAATCTAAGCAGCAGATTTTTCTAAAGGTCTGGTCATAAATAATTACAATTGTTCCATTTTTTATTGAATCAAAGTAGTAGAAGCTTTCCAGTTTGACCTAATCCCTGGGTGTTTCATTTGTCCGGTATAACCAATAATACATGATCTAAAAAGGTTTCAATTTACCACTATTGAACCTAAAAAAACTAAATAATCAAAACTTATATTTACTTCATCATATTTAGAATCCCAACCATCAAAGCTTATCTTGAACCATTTAGTTGCAACAATTTTCTCAAGGATATAACCAACTCTCCAGTCTCCCTGATTATCCTGAGCATCAATAAAGTCTCCTTTATTATACATATCAGATAATTCAGGTGATTTTTCAGTATCAACTTTTTTCATTCAGCTTAATTAGTCACTTGATATTATATTAACAACAAAAATTTAAATGAATTGTAATAATTAATTGATTTAATGGATAGTTAGACCCATTAAGTTTAATTAAAAGAAAAATTAGGAATTTACTAAGAAAAATTATCCTTTATATTTAAAGAAGTTAGATCCTGGATGTATTGCTAATCTTTTATTGTACTTCTATTAATTTGAGTAAGATTCTAAGGTGAACAGATACTATAATAATAGTCCTCTTGTTGTTTGAGAGGAGTTGGATTGAATGATATTATGAGTAATTAATATTCAATTATTGGAATCTGTATTACTTGGTTATCTCTTGAAAGAACATTTGATTCAAATATGTTTATAATACTTAACGAATATGGAAATACCGAATTTATTCAAGAAAAAAAAATCATCTTCATTCTCAACACCCACTCTATCCACAACACCTACCAATAACTCACTCAAAGGAAACATAAGTCTCTTAAACAAGAGAAGAACTCAACCAATTATCACTAAGCACTGGGGAATCTAATATCCTAAATAAATCTATAAAGGAACCCACAAACAAGTACCAATCAGAACCAGAAGAATATCTTCCTCCGGAAAAAATAAAAGATTCCCAAAAGACTTCTTAATGTTCAAGGAACTGAACATCCACAAAACAATGCTAGTTTTAATCTTCAATTCCAGAAATAAACCAAGAATCAAAGAAATCTGTTTAGAATATGAAAATTCCTTCCCAAGAAACCATAGAAACTCCAAAATTTAGACAAGAATAAATTAGGTTAAAATTGGATTTCCCCCCAGTAGTCCAGAATTATTCCATTAAAAAATTGAACCAACTGGAAACCTTTTAACTTCCCTCGGGAAATTAAAAAAACTGTTTTCCAAATTAGGGTTAAAAATGAAAAATATCATAATCTTATGAGGACAAAGGAAATATTTTTGGCAGGAAAATAAGAAACAAATGGCAGATTGTACCTAAAATCAACCAGGGTAGGCTAAAAATTATTTATCCAAGAGAAATCTAAATTAATTGAGGTATAGGAAACTAACTCTATTCATTTAGGAGGAGGATTCATAACACTCAGCAATTTTAAGATTTAATGATATTTTAATATTAGAATCAATTGGAATATAATATCTTGAAGTCATATATTAGACTCAAAGAACTGGATAAATTCCTACTCTATCAACCACTCCATTCTTGCTTTATCGAGTCTTTTAAGAATATTCATCAACTCGCGCATACTTAAGTGCTTGCCCAGTTCAGCCATGAACTTCTTCACTATTGGTAATTTATAAAGCCAGTGTGAGCAGAATTTATGGACTTAAACAACATCATCACTTATCCACTGTGAAACTTCTGTTTAGTATCTCATTAATGTCATTTCAGACTCTATGATAATATTGATAATCTGTGCAATAAGCCTCATTGCCTCTTGAGGAATATAGTTATGAAGAGGGTTAGACTTACCATAAGAACTCTCAGCTTGCTACTCACCAGCAAAAATATCTACAAACTAAGAATAAGAAAGCTCAATATCATTGGATCGGGAATATTTAGATACTAGCAGACTAAAATCACCATCAGTTGGAAGTCCTCCAATTGAATAATAAAATTTGCGGAGATCCTATGATCTAACAACTCCTCTTTCCATAAGATCAACCTTCTTGAAAATGGCTAGTAAGGGAACTTTGAGTTCTTTGTTTAAGTTTAGAGTTAATTTTTATAATTCCAGTTCAGTACTGAGTAATTTTTCCATAAATTCCTTAAAAATTACATATATGCACCTTTATGAAGTCTTTTCTTTGGCACATCTACTTTAGTTGGACCATGATGCTTTTTATGAAAGTTTGAAGAAAGTTCACGTTCTAAAGCTTTATCTATAGTTTTGTTCATTAAATTATTTTTCATGACTTCTTTGTGGAGTGATATTCTAAGTTGATTTTTCATTTTTTTTCCATGGTTTTAACCAAAACTCTAAATTTTTCTAAGGGAATGACAGCATTTTTATCCATACCTAATCTTCTTCCTAAATGTAAAAATTCATGATCTCCAATTTCAACGAAAGCCCGGATAAAATTACGTAGTTCTAGACTTGTTATGTTATTTTATTTATTTTAACAAAATGTATGATTCTTTTAACTGGCTTTTTTAATGGATCTAAGTATTTTTCTGAGTTGTTCACGTGGCAACCGAGTAAAAAAATCTGCTTTCTGAACTTAAATTTTATTGAGTAAGCTCTAATTCTTCAGTCAAGAGTAAATAAATACCAGTAACAGCATCTTCATGAGCTGGTAATTTTTTCTGTTTGTTTATATTTTTTGCTATGAACACTTGTAATTTATCTGATGATTCCAGAGTTTAAAGGATAAATATACTGCAAGAAATCTGAATATTGCATTTCTTCTTTAAGTCCATAACACTTAAATAAAATTTTCAAGTTCTAATCATTTACACTAGCATTATTCTCCTCTAGGAAAGCTAAAAGATGCCTTCGTGTTAAAATGTGATTTCCCTTAGTCAAGTACTTGAAGAGTGACATTGGATTAAAGAGGGGGTTGGTTGTGAATACCTATCTAATACACTGTAAGATGTGCTATCCGCCTGAGAGAGTCACCAACAAGGTTGATAGTCGATCAAAGATGTCTAAGTCAGGGTTATCAATACCCATTTCTGCTTGTTTAATGTCGTTAAATTATAAGAATAAGATTAAAATCTCGAATATTCTAGAAAAATTCGAGATTGTTCTTTAAAGTATAAATTAATATTGGGAATGTTCAGATTATAATAAAAATGACAGAATAAACATTCATAAAGTCAGCAATTGGCATTGATATTGGTGCTTTCACTTCTAAAATAGCTGTTGCTAATCGAACAGGGGTTGATATACTCACTAATGAGGCTAACTTTAGAGAAACTCCTTCTGTTGTTGGATATGGATCTGCTGAAAGAAAAATTGGAGAAGCTGGTAATATTAAACTTAAATCTAATTTCAAAGATTCAATCATAGCACCACATAAATTCCTTGGATTGGATCATTCATCCCCATTGTTCAAACTCTAAAGTAAGTTTTCTCCAGCTAAAATTGTTATTGGTAATGAAATTGAGTTTGATGTGAATCACCAGGGTAATAAAGTGCAACTTAATCCAGAACAAGTTATTGCAGCATACCTGAATAAACTTAAGGAAATAATTAGTAGTCATCAACTTAAGGTTTCAGAAATTATCCTGTCAGTTCCTTCATATTGGTGTTAAGCTGAAAGGAAGGCTATTTTAGATGCTGCTTCAATAGCTGGTATTTAATCAACGAAACTAGTTGATGAACCTGAAGCAGTTACTCTAAACTATGGGATTTCTCGAAGAGGAGATCTTGATGAAAAAATTGGTAAAAAAGTCCTATTTATCGATTTAGGTCATTCTAAGTTTAGTGCTTATGTATGTAATCTAAAGAAAGAATCTGCTGAAGTGTTAGAGCAAGTTCATCATAGACATCTTGGTTGTAGAAACATTGATATGGAATTATTTGAATTCTATAGGAAACTTTTCTTAAAAAATACAGGTCTAGATCTAAAAGACTCATAAAAAGCTTCTATTAAGCTTATGGATGCTTTAGAGAAAGAAAGAAAAATCCTTTCAGGAAACCAAGAGCATGAACTCAACATAGAATATTTAATGGAAGAACAAGATTTACAATATTCCTTGAGAAGAAAAGAGTTTGAAGAAATAGCAAACCCAATTTTTAATGAAATAGCTAAAAAACTTCAGGAAATACAAAACTTTATTATTCAAAATCATATTAAACTTGATTCAATAGAACTTCTAGGAGGTGGCACCAGAATACCCTTATTCTTAGACTTAGTGAAGAAAATATTTAAAATGGAACCATCAAGAACCTTGAACTCTAGTGAAGCAATTGCTAAAGGAGCTGCTTTAGCCGCAGCAGCTAAGAGCAATTATTTAAAGGTTCCCAAATATTCAATATTAAAGCACACAAGTTAGCCTATTATAATATCATGGAATGTGGTTGATAAAAAGTATTTAGGAACTGACTCATAATTCTATCCAGAAAGGCAAAGAGCCATTCTCTATCAAAGAAATGAAACAATGACTGAAAAATAAATAAAAATACAAACAGGTTAAAAATTATAGATTTTGATAGAATATCAAAACTATATGCCTGGAGGAAAGAACACTCTAAGTTACCTGATTACTAGTCCTAGCACCCACCCTCAGTAGCGATTTTTTACCATTGTAAGAGTCAATTTTGATAGTAATGGTTTACTCCAAGTCAAATAACTACTGTTAGAGGAGCAATAACAAGAAAGATAATTCAGAAAAACTAATTTTGGTGCCTTAAATAAATTTGGAAATTTCGGAAATTTTGGGAATAATGGATTCTTTGATGAGTATAGACCATCTAGGAATACCCCTAAAAAAGCTAAACAGCTTAAGATTATTCCATTAAATTTCGAAATGACCAAAATTAATGGAAAATCTGAAGAAGAACTTGCTAAGTATAGAAAAATTGAAAATGAGATGAATGAGTAGGATAAAAATATTATCTAAATCTATGAAATAAAGAATAAACTTTAATCACTAATTTATGCTTCAAAAGAAAAAATTGAAAGTGAAGAATGGAGTCAATAATATTCAACTAAATAACTCTGTGAAGAGTTAAGACAAAAATTATAAGATAATTGTAGCTGGCTCTATGAAGAAGGAGCCACTGCTTCAAAAACTACCCTGTAATTGAAAATCAAGGAAGTATAGGCATTAATGGAAGAAAACTCTCAGCTGCGACGAGTAGAGCATAAAAATGCCCAAGTCTAAGAAAATTGTCCATAGATCATAGAAGAGTAAGTATCAAACTCCATTGAGTAATAATGATTTAATTATTTGTACTAATTCTTTAATGTATTCTTCATAGTATATCAAAAATATTTCCTACCTTGTTTTCTAACAAGTTCTAAAAGCTTTTCATTGTAAGAATGAAGATTATTATTTTCAAACACTAAGCGGTTCATGCTTTCATTATTTCTTGAGGTTAAATTTTGGTAGCCAGTGATTTCTCGGTTGGTACTGAGGGATGGTACTAAATTTTTTAATGAACCACTTGAAGACATTGGATATCTAGTTTATTTGTGACATGATTATCTTCTTTTTTTATTGACTTTTTCTTTTAGGTTAGCTACTTGAGTTTCTAGTTCAAGTATAAAAGCATTTTTATTGTTTATTTCGGTAGATAGATCTTATAGTTTGGCAGTGCTATTAATAAGTAATTTATTTTCAGTTTGTAGTTTTCTTTCCATTTCTATGTTACCAAGCAATGTACCTTCGATTGTTTCTATTTTAGTTTCTAGCTATTCTTTAAGTTTATTTATCATTTTATTGAGTTCTTATTCTCTTTATATAAGTATCTGCTCGGTCTTTAAAAGTGTAGTTTCTTCTTCTTTGATCCATCTTTCCCAATAGTAGCATCTACTACAAACACTATTGTTTTCTTCTTCCAATGCTAATTTTATAGGAGAAGCTTTAATTGATATCTGTGGTCGTAATTTAGATTTCTGAGTCTTTGGACTATCATAGTTAACTGGTAGGACTTGTGATTCATTAAGGATTCGGTTCTTATAACCTCCAAGGAAGCTCTCAGGAAAGTATCTACTTTCCTTCATGCTGATATTGAGAGGATCAGTTAATTTAGACTGCAGTTTGAGATCAAAAGCAACTTGTGACATATTTTCTGCAAATCTGGAATTATTAATATGGAATAAAATAGATGTATATCAAATTACATGATATTTTTCCTTTAACATTCGCTCAAAATACCGATAAAAATCCTGTTGTTGTTAGGGTTTCCCTCGAGGGGTTTCACTTGGTGCTGTTAAGTCTGGTTGTTGTTACTATGATTCTTTATCAATAGCTTTTAAGGTTTTCATTCTCAATCTTTTGATGCAGAGGAGGAATTCAGGTCTTCTGATAGTTCTTCCAGCATAGCTTAAATGAGTATAATCAGGAAATGATGTATATTTTTCATTTGCAATGAAGAATTATTCCAACTCACGTATAAAAGGGTATTAGTTCTCTAGTCCTTGTTCCCAAAAAACTTCTATGGTGTAAATAATAAATAATGGCTTCCAGTTCTTAAAATCTAATAGTTTGTAATCTTAATTAGAAAATTTTTGAAGACCCACTAATTTACTAATCACAAGAAGAAATTTCATTGGGAAAAAAGAGGATATTTAATGTTGTTCTTAGGAGTTTTTCACGAGTTTGAACCCTTGAATAATAAGCTTCATAGCTATTTCCTCCTCCTTTAATCCTTAGGTAAACATTTGATTTAGAATAGTTACTATTGATTTAAAACTCTTAATTTCATGAATATACTCGACCAAATAGTCCAGAATTCTTCTGAATGTGTCGAGTGGCTGCTTGGTGCGAGTACTATCCACTAGCAGGTTCACAATCCCTCTTTCATAGAAAGGAGACTGTAATATTGCCAGAAGATTCAAGTTAAACCCAGCTGGATCTATTTTAACCATTTTATCATTTTCCTTGCTGTCAAGTAAGTCATACAAGAAGTATCCAAATCTTATATTTTGTCTTAGTGCTTGGATTTTGACTGATCTTATTAGAATCATATATATTTTAAGTAGCACATTGACTGATTTTATTAGAATCATATATATATTTTAAGTAGTACATCATTAATACTCAACACCATCATCTGTGATCCAGATAAAGTCATCTTGGAAAAATATGAAATATAAATATGTCATCTTGGAAAAATATGAAATATAAATATGTCATCTTGGAAAAATATGAAATATAAATATGCCAACATTAAATATACTTGAGTAACAAGCAATTCTGATTAAATGTTGGAACTTCAGCAATCAATTAAAATATAAATGAACTGTTCAAGATAAAGAAACTAATTTAACTAATCTAATCCTAAACAAATGAAAGAGAATAGAATAAAAGTATGTAAGGACTCAATGCAATAAGTATATGTTAAAAGCAGAGAATGACAGCATGATATTGAATCAATAAAGGTAAGGGAGGGAGGGGAGGAAAAGAGGTAGAATACATAATTTTCTGATTTTTAGTCTTCTCACTTAGTTATATAAATAGCCTCAATTTATTGAAGGCGTCAAATCAATGAATCATCTAATAAAATAATCTCATAATTTGTTAATTAATTCCGCAATAGAGCAAGCAATCAGTATCAACATTACTGAATTTACTATATTTTTGTTTGATTTATAAATTTCTCTTTGAAGTCTTCAATTATTTCATTCTTGTAATCACATAAACACAGATAAATACAGTCTTTACTGTAGTCAATATTACCAAGGGTACAGACACAACTGTAAACAAAGTCTTCTCATTTTATTCATGCAGCAAGAAATTAATGATGCTATCATTATGCATACATAACTTAAGATTCAGAACAGCCATTTTAGCTTTTTAATTTTTTGTATTATTATCATTTATAGGGACCAATTGGAAAGAGTGCTTTTGAGGGCTGTACTCTAGGTAACTCAATGCTAGGAAGTAAGGACGAGCAAGTAAACAGTCATACATAAGTGATTCAAAATATAAAAAATACTCTTGACTCAAAAAGTAACTCTTCTTAATATCGATACTAGAATACTCAGAATGATTGCCAAGG
The DNA here is from genome assembly GCA_949152475.1 of Terebella lapidaria. Lineage (NCBI taxonomy): Eukaryota > Metazoa > Annelida > Polychaeta > Terebellida > Terebellidae > Terebella > Terebella lapidaria. The sequence goes on from CASCJZ010000073.1 coordinate 69,210, forward strand.
CTCCACCAGGTTAAATCAGCCACTATAAACAATAAAATTGATCTATATTTATTCTTTTAGAGGGTTGGAAGTTATGAAACAAATAGAACAAACAATAACAGGACCTACATCACCTAATAGCATATAAATTAAGTTTGCTACCCCAAAAGTTTTATTTGATGGCAACCTCATCCAGATAAACACACCAAATGTAAATATTACTCTATATATAAAGTGCTCCTAGTTCAATATGTGGTGCCATTTACTCAAAATAACTCAAAAAAAAGAATAATTATTTTGCCCCTAGCTTGAGTGTTGCTTTTATTTTGGTAAAAGTAACTTTAAAAAGATATAAAAGACAAAAAGAACTTGAAATTAAGTCTTTTTAATGACATAATGCAATACTCTACTGTGGAAAATATTATTTGCATATTCAACACTTTGGATGGATTCCACTTGTATGATTCCAAAAATGATACAAGTATAGTTCCTACTCTATGAGATACCTAAATTTAGAATTAAAACAAGCACCACTAAAATTGCTAAAAGCAAACAGGTAGAACTATTCCTAATAAGAAACCAACTGAAAGGTCTCAAAGCAACACTCATAATACAAATCAAATACCCAGTCAATGATGCTCTATTAAGGTGGAAGCATAAGGGTCAAGGCAATCATAAGCAGGATAGATCCTAGAGTGAGTAAATCTGAGGGATTCTAATGTCTAATTTCCTGCAAACATAAATTCAAGGGATTCAAAGGGTAAACTGATTAAATAGTTGAATAATTAAGTTAGTAATAAAGTATGAGTTATTTATAATGCTAATATAAATTTCATGTATATTTATTATTTTAAGGGTAAAAAGGTTACTTGAGGTAAAATTTAAGGTATGGCAAGGCCTATGAAATTAGCAGGTATTGGTATGTCTAGTAATAAGGATAGGGTGGTTGTTATGTCTGTTAGATGGTCTAACTTGATATTTTTCTTTTAAATTATTTATTTAATACTTACTTAGAATAGGCATATAGGAATACTTCTTATGCTAATGATCACCGTGGTTCCATCAGCTCTCATACCATGATCACCAGTTACCAGAAAAGCAGTGTTTTAATCGATAGAACTCGTTTAAAGGATAAATAGATTGATAGTAAACTCATTTTAGTTCGCATCATTGAATCTATGATAGAACCAATCACATGCCCAATATGAGATCGAAATGGGCCACAATTGAATCGTAAGAACCATTAACTGCTAATTCACTATAAATAATATTGTCACATGTTTCATAGTCATGAGATGTCAAAGGTATTTTAACAAGTGTGTTTCTTGGCAAAATAATTGAGGTAATTGAGATGATTGAGAGGGAAGCTGCTTACAGTCTTAAAATTCACCCTTAAGAAAAGCAGTCCAATAATAATGAAACTATAAAGAAGAATTTTGGTTTTCAAAGTGGTGCTAATTATTAGTCAGTTTAACCAACAGTTAATTATGATATTATTTGAGCAATAATAAGCCATAAAATCTAATTATCATTCAACGACTGTCATGCTTGGATTAATGTTGTACATCAGAAAATATTAACTGTAGTTCCTATCCTTTAATCTAATGGAGTGGGCTCCTATTTTTATTCGGATTTAATGAAGAAGTTGGCATCTACATTCCATATATCAGCAATCAGTTATTAATGTCAAATATTTGGGATTATTAGTCTTAAGCATAATATAATACTGAATAAACTTTCTTAAAGCAGCCAATTCGATCAATAGAGTCTTAGTACAATGACATCCATTGCAATTAAATTGCTGGGATGACTGTGCTATTCAAGTTCAGAGCATATGCTAACAATAACTGATAGAACTTCAATCACTTGTTTAATATTTCAACTTGCATCATTAACAGCTGCTTTCCTGATATATTTTTTATATTAAACTCCAATTTTTAAATTAGTATTCACTAACCTCTCTTCATCTTATTAATTCTATTTTTTGGATTATTTATTTCATCCTATTAACATGTTATTTGTTCTTAAAGCATGCTCTAAGTGAACCTTAGGGCTGACCTCTCTACAAATCTATTATTCTCATAAACAATACTAAAATTCAAGGTTATTGATCATCCAAGAGAAGTTTATAAATTAATTTTGATGAAAATAGTAAATGACTGACTAATTTTCGACATAAAAATTAATAGGCTGACTTAAAATGGATTATGAGAAATGGCAGTCTCTTTACTATCATTAATACACTCTTAATGGCTTACCCTAGCATATGAATATCATAATGATAAGTTTTTAAGAAATGGAACTAATTTTCTTTCAGTGGATGCAGTAGTCTTGGTTATTTTTCATGACTTTATTGCAGGGATTATCCAGAAGAACCCTACATCGAATGCATTTCTAGGAAAATCTTGAATATATAGATTTGACATTTGTAATGCATTCTAAGTAGATTTTTACTAATCTCGAGAAGCCAACTATGATCACTTTTCATTTTTCCTAATTCCAAGAACCATACCCGTCTTATAGGAATTTACTCAGTCTAAACTAACTTTGATAGGGAAAATATGGATCAAAGTAGAAAAAAATGAGTTCAGTAACATTAAGACCTTAGACTGTATACTCTTGGGTAAACCTATAAAGGATGGTTATTAAGGCCAAACCTAAATGATTGCTAGAGCTTATATTTGCTGTAGGCGCACTCATTAATCATCCTCATAGATATTCTTATCCTTGATTGGATCTGCAACATATTATTGTTGATATTTATTTTCCCATACTTGGCTTCTTTGTTGCCACTTAATTTCTTATAGTCTTTTTTCCTCCAGTTTTCAATTTCTCTTTTCAAATCTTTGTTTTCAATAACTTAGTGGTTTTTGAGGGGAGCTCTTGAAAAGGGATTTCTTTCATCGTTAAGTAGGTGTTTATGAATGTACGCTCTGGCTACAATGTTTCCTGAATTAAGTAATTGAATTGGATCTTTCATGAGCTACATTAACAAAATTAGTACTAGCGCTCATCGAACTACAGACATATTTATCTGGAATTTCTCCAAAAACTTCGTCATCTTATTCATTTATAATATCTGCCTTACCTAATTTTCTAATTAATTCTTTAATCTTCTCCATGTGTTAATATTAGTATATCTTTCATTACTGGCTCTTTATAAGGTTTGATAGAAGTTTTCCTTCTCATAATATCGAGATTCTTAACAATTTAATTAGTGAAACTTTCATCGATCTCCACATATAGAAGCTTACATCTAGATTAAACATAGATTTAGATCATTAAAGCGGAGTAAGAAGCTGTCAATTACCTATAAGCTTGTTGGTTCAATGAAGTGATGGATGATGCTTTTGAGTAAGGGCACGATACTGGAAATAGAGGTTTAGGATAGAAAACGTTTCTAGTCCCCAACCAAATTGTTCTCTAATCAACTTCAAATTACTAAGCACTAAATTTCAGTACAGCACTGAGAGTACGATTCAGCATACTTTCTTCTTGTTCGTATTCATGAGTTAACTTGGAGGTTTCTTTTTTAATTTAGAGTTTTCTATATTCTTCATATCGTTTATAGCTAGCTCCATCAACAGAACTAAAAAACAAGTTCTCCAATTGCAGAGGCAGGAGACAAATTATCAATGTAGTACTTTGATTTGGAAATATCAATCGGGATATTTAAAAATCATTTTCATCATCTTATCCTTCCAAATGAACTCGAGGGCCTTTAATAAAGGAAACCTTACCCACTAACTTAAATTTTTTTCATGATACTTGACACACCCAACTGAATAGGGGAAGCAGATATAGTCAAAAAAAGTATCTTCTTTAACAGTAGGAGCAAACTTTATTAAGTATTCTAAACATGTTTCTTACTACTTTTAGCAATCTCCATTGGACGTGATCATGTATTCCTCCGCATATAGTTCACAATCACCATATATATGGTATTTTAACCAGCTCACTTCATTTTCTTAACAATAAAGTCCTTCTCTTAAATGGTAGTCCGACCCATACCTAACACAAGCATTATCTTAACAGTCAAACTGTTTAGGATTTCACATTTTTAGTCCTTTTCGAATTTCAAATGAATATCTACAACTATCCATCCATCCAAAGTAGCTTCTTGACACCACTAATCCAGCACGCCAGAGAAATTTGTGCTTTTGGAATGGAAGACTACAATAAGAATATGAAGTTTCCTGATAAAGAGCTCCAGAATTTTTAACAAACAAGAACCCTCTTCAGAAATGTAATTAATAGTCATCTAAAAATTTAGAGTACCCTTTATGACTATATTGAAGGCAATATTTATCCTCCTTTCGGCAAATACCTTCAAAAAACTGTAGAGCCATTATGCATGATGGCATGGCATTGACCCTTGAATCATATTACATACATTTAGTATCGTTTCTAATGCATTCTTCCGCGCAACTAATTCATCCTTTGGAACCATATTACTGGCAGAAAGAAATACCACAGCCAAAACCTAAAATTA
>CASCJZ010000074.1:0-16092 GCA_949152475.1 Terebella lapidaria
GTACATTGTGACATAAAATGGGGCCGTTTCTGAGAGTTATTTTTTTAACCCCATGTTATAGCATAGGCGATCATCGTAGTTTATAATGGGCATATCGTAAATTTTAAGTTAATTTATTCAGCGAGTGTTTGTGGCTAATAGTTAGTCTAGGGACATAGTACATTGTGACATAAAATGGGGCCGTTTCTGAGAGTTATTTTTTTAACCCCATGTTATAGCATAGGCGATCATCGTAGTTTATAATGGGCATATCGTAAATTTCAAGTTAATTTATTCAGCGAGTGTTTGTGGCTAAGAGTTAGTCTAGGGACATAGTACATTGTGACATAAAATGGGGCCGTTTCTGAGAGTTATTTTTTTAACCCCATGTTATAGCATAGGCGATCATCGTAGTTTATAATGGGCATATCGTAAATTTTAAGTTAATTTATTCAGCGAGTGTTTGTGGCTAATAGTTAGTCTAGGGACATAGTACATTGTGACATAAAATGGGGCCGTTTCTGAGAGTTACTTTTTTAACCCCATGTTATAGCATAGGCGATCATCGTAGTTTATAATGGGCATATCGTAAATTTTAAGTTAATTTATTCAGCGAGTGTTTGTGGCTAATAGTTAGTCTAGGGACATAGTACATTGTGACATAAAATGGGGCCGTTTCTGAGAGTTATTTTTTTAACCCCATGTTATAGCATAGGCGATCATCGTAGTTTATAATGGGCATATCGTAAATTTTAAGTTAATTTATTCAGCGAGTGTTTGTGGCTAATAGTTAGTCTAGGGACATAGTACATTGTGACATAAAATGGGGCCGTTTCTGAGAGTTATTTTTTTAACCCCATGTTATAGCATAGGCGATCATCGTAGTTTATAATGGGCATATCGTAAATTTTAAGTTAATTTATTCAGCGAGTGTTTGTGGCTAATAGTTAGTCTAGGGACATAGTACATTGTGACATAAAATGGGGCCGTTTCTGAGAGTTATTTTTTTAACCCCATGTTATAGCATAGGCGATCATCGTAGTTTATAATGGGCATATCGTAAATTTTAAGTTAATTTATTCAGCGAGTGTTTGTGGCTAATAGTTAGTCTAGGGACATAGTACATTGTGACATAAAATGGGGCCGTTTCTGAGAGTTATTTTTTTAACCCCATGTTATAGCATAGGCGATCATCGTAGTTTATAATGGGCATATCGTAAATTTTAAGTTAATTTATTCAGCGAGTGTTTGTGGCTAATAGTTAGTCTAGGGACATAGTACATTGTGACATAAAATGGGGCCGTTTCTGAGAGTTATTTTTTTAACCCCATGTTATAGCATAGGCGATCATCGTAGTTTATAATGGGCATATCGTAAATTTTAAGTTAATTTATTCAGCGAGTGTTTGTGGCTAATAGTTAGTCTAGGGACATAGTACATTGTGACATAAAATGGGGCCGTTTCTGAGAGTTATTTTTTAACCCCATGTTATAGCATAGGCGATCATCGTAGTTTATAATGGGCATATCGTAAATTTTAAGTTAATTTATTCAGCGAGTGTTTGTGGCTAATAGTTAGTCTAGGGACATAGTACATTGTGACATAAAATGGGGCCGTTTCTGAGAGTTATTTTTTTAACCCCATGTTATAGCATAGGCGATCATCGTAGTTTATAATGGGCATATCGTAAATTTTAAGTTAATTTATTCAGCGAGTGTTTGTGGCTAATAGTTAGTCTAGGGACATAGTACATTGTGACATAAAATGGGGCCGTTTCTGAGAGTTATTTTTTTAACCCCATGTTATAGCATAGGCGATCATCGTAGTTTATAATGGGCATATCGTAAATTTTAAGTTAATTTATTCAGCGAGTGTTTGTGGCTAATAGTTAGTCTAGGGACATAGTACATTGTGACATAAAATGGGGCCGTTTCTGAGAGTTATTTTTTAACCCCATGTTATAGCATAGGCGATCATCGTAGTTTATAATGGGCATATCGTAAATTTTAAGTTAATTTATTCAGCGAGTGTTTGTGGCTAATAGTTAGTCTAGGGACATAGTACATTGTGACATAAAATGGGGCCGTTTCTGAGAGTTATTTTTTTAACCCCATGTTATAGCATAGGCGATCATCGTAGTTTATAATGGGCATATCGTAAATTTTAAGTTAATTTATTCAGCGAGTGTTTGTGGCTAATAGTTAGTCTAGGGACATAGTACATTGTGACATAAAATGGGGCCGTTTCTGAGAGTTATTTTTTTAACCCCATGTTATAGCATAGGCGATCATCGTAGTTTATAATGGGCATATCGTAAATTTTAAGTTAATTTATTCAGCGAGTGTTTGTGGCTAATAGTTAGTCTAGGGACATAGTACATTGTGACATAATAGTGCGGTATGACTTGTCACCAAAATAGCTCCCGTAGGATTTTTGTGTCAAAATTGATATTTTTGCATTTCTTGGTTCACTTGGGTCCATAGTATGGGAAAATGGCGGGGTACAAATTTTCAGACCTCTGGACCCCCCTGTGGGGGACATTTCCTGTCCGGGGGGTCCTAGAACTGATAATACTATCAGATCCACCAATATTTGACCGATTTTTGTGGTTTCAATGTCAAAATGGGGGTTTCTGATGACGATAAATCCACTAATTACATTTTCAAAGTGATCCGGAATGAATATGATCAATTTCCAACGTACGCGTAATGGTCGCGGTGGCCGAACGGGGGTCCAAAAATCAAAATTCGTCAATTTAATAAATAATGTCATGTAGTATATTTTTTTCAGGGTTTTCAGGTATGAGAAATTGAATGAAGCAATAATTTATGTCATCAGACCACTCATTTTAGAGTTACTGAGCTTCCAGATATATTTATCGAAGCAATTAACAGTCTTCATTTTTTTACGGAATTTGTATTTCTTCATTTTAGAAATGCATAATTATACATGATGATGCAAATGTAGATTAATAACGAAATATAAGAAGCAATAACAATATGATACACAATTACTGGAATAAAATCACACTTCAGCTGACATATGAATAAAGGACATTATTTTGAAATGATGGACAAAGATTGCATGATATCGGTTATATATCTGATAACATGATTTCTCAAGTTTACACAACTGATCATATAAAGTAATACATCTGTATTGTCAATACTCGGTTAATACTACAATTCACATACTTGAAATAAAATCAATGAAAGAAAAATCGCATCGACCAATTAAATCAGATTACAAACGAAAGTAAATCGCCAATAGAAGCACTTCAAGAAAACAAAAATAACAAGGTTTCAATAACACCATTAAAATAGCACCAGTCAAAGAACAAAATGCCTCATCGACTAGAAAAAAAACAGAGAGCAGAGGATGGTGAACCAATCAACCAGGCCGAACGAAACCTCAACGAAACTTCTCCACCATATTCCTTGAACATCAAGTACTTGGAGGAACCAATCATAAAGAAGAAGCCATTACGTTTTGAGGAATCCCTTTTAGGCAAACGTCATGTGAAGTCCAAGGACTACACAAAAATTGGTTCCTTGCAAGCCATTTTACAGCTAAAACAACAGTCCCGGAGAAGGATCAGCAGATCATCTGATGATTGACCAGCACGAGATTACAAGAACAGGTCAACATATGATCGTAGATCACCAAGTTAAGCCAAGAGGTGAATGAACATCAGCTGGAAACAGGTGATCATGCGAATTTCCAATCAGAAAGTAGAAACTCAGATCCCAGCATGTGAAGTTGACAAAGACAGACGTGATGCCAATCTGGGTAGCACCAACTCACTGCTCCTGTCACAGTCCTCTTCACACCAAAGCCAGACGAACTCGAAGGTCATCACTCCTCTGTTCAGGAAGTCAACTACAGAGACTATGAAACGTTGTACACATTCCTGATGCTGACTCAGGGGATCTGCAATGTTGTTGTCAGACCAGAGAGGGAAACAATCATCACTCTGGATCTGGACAATGTACAAACGTGCCCTCCAGATTCAGCAGTCAGTTGGCAATAAGAACTGGATTTTCCAAGCAGGTGCACTTCACATTGCATTCTTTGCTCTGCATAGTCTGGGAGAAACCATTGACGCGAGTGGTATCGACACAGGTTCCATCGAGAGTGGTACATACACTTCTGCAGCCCTCTGTGGAAGCTTCAGTGGCAAAGACTACATGTACAAGCATGGAATTGAGTATCACATCACAACATGTATGGAAATCATGATGATGAAATATGATGCAATCTTTTCAGTCATACTGCCTGGACCACTCTAAGTTCAATGCCATGATCACAAGGCAGCTTTCCATGACCGAAATCCTGAGATGACTGAGCTTGCAGACGACATACAGTCATTGGATCCTGATCCAGAGGCCCACCTGAAACATCACGAAAAACGCGAGGGGCCAACCGACTGCTGAATCTGGAGGGCACGGTTGCACATCGTCTAGATCTAGAGTGATGATTGTTTTCCTTTCTGGTCTGACAACAACATTGCAGATCCCCTGAGTCAGCATCAGGAATGTGTACAAAGTTTCATAGTCTGTGGTTGACTTCCTGAACAGAGGAGTGATGACCTCCGAGTTCGTCTGGCTTTGGTGTGAAAATGACTGTGACAGAAGCAGTGAGTTGGTGCTGCCCAGGTAGACATTATGCCTGTCTTTGTCAGCTTGGCATGCTGGGATTCGACGTCTTAACTTTCTGACTGGCAATTCGGATGATCACCCGTTTCCAGCTGATGTTCTTTCACCTCTTGGCTTGCTGTCACTTGTTGATCTATGACCATATATTCACCTGTTGTTGTAATCTGGTGCTGCTATTCATCAAATGATCTGCTGATCCTTCTCCGGGACTGTTGTTTTAGCTGTAAAATGGCTTGCAAGGAACCAAGTTTTGTGTAGTTCTTGGACTTCACATGACGTTTGCCTGGTAGGAATTCCTCAAAAGGTATTGGCTTCTTGTTTATGATTGGTTCCTCCAAGTACTTGATGTCTAAGGAATATGGTGGAAAAGTTTCGTTGGAATAACGAGGGGCTGGTTGATTGGTTCACTATCCTCTGCTCTCTGTCTTTTCTGGTCGATGAGACATTTTGTTCTTTGACTGGTGCTATTTTAATGGTGTTATAGAAACCTTGTTATTTTTGTTGTCTGGATGTGCTACTGTTGGCGATTAAGTTTCCTTTGAATTGTGACTTGACTAGTGGATGAGAGTTTTCTTTGATTGATTTTATTTCAAGTATGTGCATTGTAATATCAACAGGGTATTGACAATATGGATATATTATTTTATATGGTCAGTTGGGTATACTTGAGAAATCATGTTATCAAATATATAACCGACATCATACAATCTTTGTGCATCATTTCAAAATAATGTCATTTATTCATGTGTCAGCTCAAGTGTAATTTTATTTCAGTAATTGTGTATCATATTGTTATTGCTTCATATATTCCGTTATTAATTCACATTTGCATCATCATGTATAATTGTGTATGTCTGAAATGAAGAAATACAAAATTCGTAAAAAACGAAGACTTTTAATCTCATCGATTTATATATCTGGAAGCTCAATAACTCTAAAATGAGTGGTCTGATGATATAAATAACTGCTTCATTCAATTTCTCATACCTGAAAACCCTGAAAAAAATATACTACATGACATTATTTGTTAAATTGACGATTTTTCATTATTGGACCCCCGTTCGGCCACCGCGACCATTACGCGTACGTTGAAAATTGATCATATTCACTTCTGCTCACTTCTAAAATGTCATTAGTGGATTTATCGTCATCAAAAACCCCCATTTTGACATCAAAACCACAAAGATTGGTCAAATATTGGTGGATCTGATAGTATCATCAGTTCCAGGACCCCCCAGACAGGAAAGCTCCCCCACAGGGGGGTCCAGAGGTCGGAAAATTTGTACCCCGCCATTTTCCCATACTATGGACCCAAATGAACCACGAAATGCAAAAACATCAATTTTGACACAAAAATCCTACGGGAGTACATGTCATACTACACTATAAAATGGGGCCGTTTCTGAGAGTTATTTTTTTAACCCCATGTTATAGCATAGGCGATCATCGTAGTTTATAATGGGCATATCGTAAATTTTAAGTTAATTTATTCAGCGAGTGTTTGTGGCTAATAGTTAGTCTAGGGACATAGTACATTGTGACATAAAATGGGGCCGTTTCTGAGAGTTATTTTTTTAACCCCATGTTATAGCATAGGCGATCATCGTAGTTTATAATGGGCATATCGTAAATTTTAAGTTAATTTATTCAGCGAGTGTTTGTGGCTAATAGTTAGTCTAGGGACATAGTACATTGTGACATAAAATGGGGCCGTTTCTGAGAGTTATTTTTTAACCCCATGTTATAGCATAGGCGATCATCGTAGTTTATAATGGGCATATCGTAAATTTTAAGTTAATTTATTCAGCGAGTGTTTGTGGCTAATAGTTAGTCTAGGGACATAGTACATTGTGACATAAAATGGGGCCGTTTCTGAGAGTTATTTTTTTAACCCCATGTTATAGCATAGGCGATCATCGTAGTTTATAATGGGCATATCGTAAATTTTAAGTTAATTTATTCAGCGAGTGTTTGTGGCTAATAGTTAGTCTAGGGACATAGTACATTGTGACATAAAATGGGGCCGTTTCTGAGAGTTATTTTTTTAACCCCATGTTATAGCATAGGCGATCATCGTAGTTTATAATGTGCATATCGTGAATTTTAAGTTAATTTATTCAGCGAGTGTTTGTGGCTAATAGTTAGTCTAGGGACATAGTACATTGTGACATAAAATGGGGCCGTTTCTGAGAGTTATTTTTTTAACCCCATGTTATAGCATAGGCGATCATCGTAGTTTATAATGGGCATATCGTGAATTTTAAGTTAATTTATTCAGCGAGTGTTTGTGGCTAATAGTTAGTCTAGGGACATTGTACATTGTGACATAAAATGGGGCCGTTTCTGAGAGTTATTTTTTTAACCCCATGTTATAGCATAGGCGATCATCGTAGTTTATAATGGGCATATCGTAAATTTTAAGTTAATTTATTCAGCGAGTGTTTGTGGCTAATAGTTAGTCTAGGGACATAGTACATTGTGACATAAAATGGGGCCGTTTCTGAGAGTTATTTTTTTAACCCCATGTTATAGCATAGGCGATCATCGTAGTTTATAATGGGCATATCGTAAATTTTAAGTTAATTTATTCAGCGAGTGTTTGTGGCTAATAGTTAGTCTAGGGACATAGTACATTGTGACATAAAATGGGGCCGTTTCTGAGAGTTATTTTTTTAACCCCATGTTATAGCATAGGCGATCATCGTAGTTTATAATGGGCATATCGTAAATTTTAAGTTAATTTATTCAGCAAGTGTTTGTGGCTAATAGTTAGTCTAGGGACATAGTACATTGTGACATAAAATGGGGCCGTTTCTGAGAGTTATTTTTTTAACCCCATGTTATAGCATAGGCGATCATCGTAGTTTATAATGGGCATATCGTAAATTTTAAGTTAATTTATTCAGCGAGTGTTTGTGGCTAATAGTTAGTCTAGGGACATAGTACATTGTGACATAAAATGGGGCCGTTTCTGAGAGTTATTTTTTTAACCCCATGTGATATCATAGGCGATCATCGTAGTTTATAATGGGCATATCGTAAATTTTAAGTTAATTTATTCAGCGAGTGTTTGTGGCTAATAGTTAGTCTAGGGACATAGTACATTGTGACATAAAATGGGGCCGTTTCTGAGAGTTATTTTTTTAACCCCATGTTATAGCATAGGCGATCATCGTAGTTTATAATGGGCATATCGTAAATTTTAAGTTAATTTATTCAGCGAGTGTTTGTGGCTAATAGTTAGTCTAGGGACATAGTACATTGTGACATAAAATGGGGCCGTTTCTGAGAGTTATTTTTTTAACCCCATGTTATAGCATAGGCGATCATCGTAGTTTATAATGGGCATATCGTAAATTTCAAGTTAATTTATTCAGCGAGTGTTTGTGGCTAAGAGTTAGTCTAGGGACATAGTACATTGTGACATAAAATGGGGCCGTTTCTGAGAGTTATTTTTTTAACCCCATGTTATAGCATAGGCGATCATCGTAGTTTATAATGGGCATATCGTAAATTTTAAGTTAATTTATTCAGCGAGTGTTTGTGGCTAATAGTTAGTCTAGGGACATAGTACATTGTGACATAAAATGGGGCCGTTTCTGAGAGTTACTTTTTTAACCCCATGTTATAGCATAGGCGATCATCGTAGTTTATAATGGGCATATCGTAAATTTTAAGTTAATTTATTCAGCGAGTGTTTGTGGCTAATAGTTAGTCTAGGGACATAGTACATTGTGACATAAAATGGGGCCGTTTCTGAGAGTTATTTTTTTAACCCCATGTTATAGCATAGGCGATCATCGTAGTTTATAATGGGCATATCGTAAATTTTAAGTTAATTTATTCAGCGAGTGTTTGTGGCTAATAGTTAGTCTAGGGACATAGTACATTGTGACATAAAATGGGGCCGTTTCTGAGAGTTATTTTTTTAACCCCATGTTATAGCATAGGCGATCATCGTAGTTTATAATGGGCATATCGTAAATTTTAAGTTAATTTATTCAGCGAGTGTTTGTGGCTAATAGTTAGTCTAGGGACATAGTACATTGTGACATAAAATGGGGCCGTTTCTGATAGTTATTTTTTTAACCCCATGTTATAGCATAGGCGATCATCGTAGTTTATAATGGGCATATCGTAAATTTTAAGTTAATTTATTCAGCGAGTGTTTGTGGCTAATAGTTAGTCTAGGGACATAGTATATTGTGACATAAAATGGGGCCGTTTCTGAGAGTTATTTTTTAACCCCATGTTATAGCATAGGCGATCATCGTAGTTTATAATGGGCATATCGTAAATTTTAAGTTAATTTATTCAGCGAGTGTTTGTGGCTAATAGTTAGTCTAGGGACATAGTACATTGTGACATAAAATGGGGCCGTTTCTGAGAGTTATTTTTTTAACCCCATGTTATAGCATAGGCGATCATCGTAGTTTATAATGGGCATATCGTAAATTTTAAGTTAATTTATTCAGCGAGTGTTTGTGGCTAATAGTTAGTCTAGGGACATAGTACATTGTGACATAAAATGGGGCCGTTTCTGAGAGTTATTTTTTAACCCCATGTTATAGCATAGGCGATCATCGTAGTTTATAATGGGCATATCGTAAATTTTAAGTTAATTTATTCAGCGAGTGTTTGTGGCTAATAGTTAGTCTAGGGACATAGTACATTGTGACATAAAATGGGGCCGTTTCTGAGAGTTATTTTTTTAACCCCATGTTATAGCATAGGCGATCATCGTAGTTTATAATGGGCATATCGTAAATTTTAAGTTAATTTATTCAGCGAGTGTTTGTGGCTAATAGTTAGTCTAGGGACATAGTACATTGTGACATAAAATGGGGCCGTTTCTGAGAGTTATTTTTTTAACCCCATGTTATAGCATAGGCGATCATCGTAGTTTATAATGGGCATATCGTAAATTTTAAGTTAATTTATTCAGCGAGTGTTTGTGGCTAATAGTTAGTCTAGGGACATAGTACATTGTGACATAAAATGGGGCCGTTTCTGAGAGTTATTTTTTAACCCCATGTTATAGCATAGGCGATCATCGTAGTTTATAATGGGCATATCGTAAATTTTAAGTTAATTTATTCAGCGAGTGTTTGTGGCTAATAGTTAGTCTAGGGACATAGTACATTGTGACATAAAATGGGGCCGTTTCTGAGAGTTATTTTTTTAACCCCATGTTATAGCATAGGCGATCATCGTAGTTTATAATGGGCATATCGTAAATTTTAAGTTAATTTATTCAGCGAGTGTTTGTGGCTAATAGTTAGTCTAGGGACATAGTACATTGTGACATAAAATGGGGCCGTTTCTGAGAGTTATTTTTTTAACCCCATGTTATAGCATAGGCGATCATCGTAGTTTATAATGGGCATATCGTAAATTTTAAGTTAATTTATTCAGCGAGTGTTTGTGGCTAATAGTTAGTCTAGGGACATAGTACATTGTGACATAATAGTGCGGTATGACTTGTCACCAAAATAGCTCCCGTAGGATTTTTGTGTCAAAATTGATATTTTTGCATTTCTTGGTTCACTTGGGTCCATAGTATGGGAAAATGGCGGGGTACAAATTTTCAGACCTCTGGACCCCCCTGTGGGGGACATTTCCTGTCCGGGGGGTCCTAGAACTGATAATACTATCAGATCCACCAATATTTGACCGATTTTTGTGGTTTCAATGTCAAAATGGGGGTTTCTGATGACGATAAATCCACTAATTACATTTTCAAAGTGATCCGGAATGAATATGATCAATTTCCAACGTACGCGTAATGGTCGCGGTGGCCGAACGGGGGTCCAAAAATCAAAATTCGTCAATTTAATAAATAATGTCATGTAGTATATTTTTTTCAGGGTTTTCAGGTATGAGAAATTGAATGAAGCAATAATTTATGTCATCAGACCACTCATTTTAGAGTTACTGAGCTTCCAGATATATTTATCGAAGCAATTAACAGTCTTCATTTTTTTACGGAATTTGTATTTCTTCATTTTAGAAATGCATAATTATACATGATGATGCAAATGTAGATTAATAACGAAATATAAGAAGCAATAACAATATGATACACAATTACTGGAATAAAATCACACTTCAGCTGACATATGAATAAAGGACATTATTTTGAAATGATGGACAAAGATTGCATGATATCGGTTATATATCTGATAACATGATTTCTCAAGTTTACACAACTGATCATATAAAGTAATACATCTGTATTGTCAATACTCGGTTAATACTACAATTCACATACTTGAAATAAAATCAATGAAAGAAAAATCGCATCGACCAATTAAATCAGATTACAAACGAAAGTAAATCGCCAATAGAAGCACTTCAAGAAAACAAAAATAACAAGGTTTCAATAACACCATTAAAATAGCACCAGTCAAAGAACAAAATGCCTCATCGACTAGAAAAAAAACAGAGAGCAGAGGATGGTGAACCAATCAACCAGGCCGAACGAAACCTCAACGAAACTTCTCCACCATATTCCTTGAACATCAAGTACTTGGAGGAACCAATCATAAAGAAGAAGCCATTACGTTTTGAGGAATCCCTTTTAGGCAAACGTCATGTGAAGTCCAAGGACTACACAAAAATTGGTTCCTTGCAAGCCATTTTACAGCTAAAACAACAGTCCCGGAGAAGGATCAGCAGATCATCTGATGATTGACCAGCACGAGATTACAAGAACAGGTCAACATATGATCGTAGATCACCAAGTTAAGCCAAGAGGTGAATGAACATCAGCTGGAAACAGGTGATCATGCGAATTTCCAATCAGAAAGTAGAAACTCAGATCCCAGCATGTGAAGTTGACAAAGACAGACGTGATGCCAATCTGGGTAGCACCAACTCACTGCTCCTGTCACAGTCCTCTTCACACCAAAGCCAGACGAACTCGAAGGTCATCACTCCTCTGTTCAGGAAGTCAACTACAGAGACTATGAAACGTTGTACACATTCCTGATGCTGACTCAGGGGATCTGCAATGTTGTTGTCAGACCAGAGAGGGAAACAATCATCACTCTGGATCTGGACAATGTACAAACGTGCCCTCCAGATTCAGCAGTCAGTTGGCAATAAGAACTGGATTTTCCAAGCAGGTGCACTTCACATTGCATTCTTTGCTCTGCATAGTCTGGGAGAAACCATTGACGCGAGTGGTATCGACACAGGTTCCATCGAGAGTGGTACATACACTTCTGCAGCCCTCTGTGGAAGCTTCAGTGGCAAAGACTACATGTACAAGCATGGAATTGAGTATCACATCACAACATGTATGGAAATCATGATGATGAAATATGATGCAATCTTTTCAGTCATACTGCCTGGACCACTCTAAGTTCAATGCCATGATCACAAGGCAGCTTTCCATGACCGAAATCCTGAGATGACTGAGCTTGCAGACGACATACAGTCATTGGATCCTGATCCAGAGGCCCACCTGAAACATCACGAAAAACGCGAGGGGCCAACCGACTGCTGAATCTGGAGGGCACGGTTGCACATCGTCTAGATCTAGAGTGATGATTGTTTTCCTTTCTGGTCTGACAACAACATTGCAGATCCCCTGAGTCAGCATCAGGAATGTGTACAAAGTTTCATAGTCTGTGGTTGACTTCCTGAACAGAGGAGTGATGACCTCCGAGTTCGTCTGGCTTTGGTGTGAAAATGACTGTGACAGAAGCAGTGAGTTGGTGCTGCCCAGGTAGACATTATGCCTGTCTTTGTCAGCTTGGCATGCTGGGATTCGACGTCTTAACTTTCTGACTGGCAATTCGGATGATCACCCGTTTCCAGCTGATGTTCTTTCACCTCTTGGCTTGCTGTCACTTGTTGATCTATGACCATATATTCACCTGTTGTTGTAATCTGGTGCTGCTATTCATCAAATGATCTGCTGATCCTTCTCCGGGACTGTTGTTTTAGCTGTAAAATGGCTTGCAAGGAACCAAGTTTTGTGTAGTTCTTGGACTTCACATGACGTTTGCCTGGTAGGAATTCCTCAAAAGGTATTGGCTTCTTGTTTATGATTGGTTCCTCCAAGTACTTGATGTCTAAGGAATATGGTGGAAAAGTTTCGTTGGAATAACGAGGGGCTGGTTGATTGGTTCACTATCCTCTGCTCTCTGTCTTTTCTGGTCGATGAGACATTTTGTTCTTTGACTGGTGCTATTTTAATGGTGTTATAGAAACCTTGTTATTTTTGTTGTCTGGATGTGCTACTGTTGGCGATTAAGTTTCCTTTGAATTGTGACTTGACTAGTGGATGAGAGTTTTCTTTGATTGATTTTATTTCAAGTATGTGCATTGTAATATCAACAGGGTATTGACAATATGGATATATTATTTTATATGGTCAGTTGGGTATACTTGAGAAATCATGTTATCAAATATATAACCGACATCATACAATCTTTGTGCATCATTTCAAAATAATGTCATTTATTCATGTGTCAGCTCAAGTGTAATTTTATTTCAGTAATTGTGTATCATATTGTTATTGCTTCATATATTCCGTTATTAATTCACATTTGCATCATCATGTATAATTGTGTATGTCTGAAATGAAGAAATACAAAATTCGTAAAAAACGAAGACTTTTAATCTCATCGATTTATATATCTGGAAGCTCAATAACTCTAAAATGAGTGGTCTGATGATATAAATAACTGCTTCATTCAATTTCTCATACCTGAAAACCCTGAAAAAAATATACTACATGACATTATTTGTTAAATTGACGATTTTTCATTATTGGACCCCCGTTCGGCCACCGCGACCATTACGCGTACGTTGAAAATTGATCATATTCACTTCTGCTCACTTCTAAAATGTCATTAGTGGATTTATCGTCATCAAAAACCCCCATTTTGACATCAAAACCACAAAGATTGGTCAAATATTGGTGGATCTGATAGTATCATCAGTTCCAGGACCCCCCAGACAGGAAAGCTCCCCCACAGGGGGGTCCAGAGGTCGGAAAATTTGTACCCCGCCATTTTCCCATACTATGGACCCAAATGAACCACGAAATGCAAAAACATCAATTTTGACACAAAAATCCTACGGGAGTACATGTCATACTACACTATAAAATGGGGCCGTTTCTGAGAGTTATTTTTTTAACCCCATGTTATAGCATAGGCGATCATCGTAGTTTATAATGGGCATATCGTAAATTTTAAGTTAATTTATTCAGCGAGTGTTTGTGGCTAATAGTTAGTCTAGGGACATAGTACATTGTGACATAAAATGGGGCCGTTTCTGAGAGTTATTTTTTTAACCCCATGTTATAGCATAGGCGATCATCGTAGTTTATAATGGGCATATCGTAAATTTTAAGTTAATTTATTCAGCGAGTGTTTGTGGCTAATAGTTAGTCTAGGGACATAGTACATTGTGACATAAAATGGGGCCGTTTCTGAGAGTTATTTTTTAACCCCATGTTATAGCATAGGCGATCATCGTAGTTTATAATGGGCATATCGTAAATTTTAAGTTAATTTATTCAGCGAGTGTTTGTGGCTAATAGTTAGTCTAGGGACATAGTACATTGTGACATAAAATGGGGCCGTTTCTGAGAGTTATTTTTTTAACCCCATGTTATAGCATAGGCGATCATCGTAGTTTATAATGGGCATATCGTAAATTTTAAGTTAATTTATTCAGCGAGTGTTTGTGGCTAATAGTTAGTCTAGGGACATAGTACATTGTGACATAAAATGGGGCCGTTTCTGAGAGTTATTTTTTTAACCCCATGTTATAGCATAGGCGATCATCGTAGTTTATAATGTGCATATCGTGAATTTTAAGTTAATTTATTCAGCGAGTGTTTGTGGCTAATAGTTAGTCTAGGGACATAGTACATTGTGACATAAAATGGGGCCGTTTCTGAGAGTTATTTTTTTAACCCCATGTTATAGCATAGGCGATCATCGTAGTTTATAATGGGCATATCGTGAATTTTAAGTTAATTTATTCAGCGAGTGTTTGTGGCTAATAGTTAGTCTAGGGACATTGTACATTGTGACATAAAATGGGGCCGTTTCTGAGAGTTATTTTTTTAACCCCATGTTATAGCATAGGCGATCATCGTAGTTTATAATGGGCATATCGTAAATTTTAAGTTAATTTATTCAGCGAGTGTTTGTGGCTAATAGTTAGTCTAGGGACATAGTACATTGTGACATAAAATGGGGCCGTTTCTGAGAGTTATTTTTTTAACCCCATGTTATAGCATAGGCGATCATCGTAGTTTATAATGGGCATATCGTAAATTTTAAGTTAATTTATTCAGCGAGTGTTTGTGGCTAATAGTTAGTCTAGGGACATAGTACATTGTGACATAAAATGGGGCCGTTTCTGAGAGTTATTTTTTTAACCCCATGTTATAGCATAGGCGATCATCGTAGTTTATAATGGGCATATCGTAAATTTTAAGTTAATTTATTCAGCAAGTGTTTGTGGCTAATAGTTAGTCTAGGGACATAGTACATTGTGACATAAAATGGGGCCGTTTCTGAGAGTTATTTTTTTAACCCCATGTTATAGCATAGGCGATCATCGTAGTTTATAATGGGCATATCGTAAATTTTAAGTTAATTTATTCAGCGAGTGTTTGTGGCTAATAGTTAGTCTAGGGACATAGTACATTGTGACATAAAATGGGGCCGTTTCTGAGAGTTATTTTTTTAACCCCATGTTATAGCATAGGCGATCATCGTAGTTTATAATGGGCATATCGTAAATTTTAAGTTAATTTATTCAGCGAGTGTTTGTGGCTAATAGTTAGTCTAGGGACATAGTACATTGTGACATAAAATGGGGCCGTTTCTGAGAGTTATTTTTTTAACCCCATGTTATAGCATAGGCGATCATCGTAGTTTATAATGGGCATATCGTAAATTTTAAGTTAATTTATTCAGCGAGTGTTTGTGGCTAATAGTTAGTCTAGGGACATAGTACATTGTGACATAAAATGGGGCCGTTTCTGAGAGTTATTTTTTTAACCCCATGTTATAGCATAGGCGATCATCGTAGTTTATAATGGGCATATCGTAAATTTTAAGTTAATTTATTCAGCGAGTGTTTGTGGCTAATAGTTAGTCTAGGGACATAGTACATTGTGACATAAAATGGGGCCGTTTCTGAGAGTTATTTTTTAACCCCATGTTATAGCATAGGCGATCATCGTAGTTTATAATGGGCATATCGTAAATTTTAAGTTAATTTATTCAGCGAGTGTTTGTGGCTAATAGTTAGTCTAGGGACATAGTACATTGTGACATAAAATGGGGCCGTTTCTGAGAGTTACTTTTTTAACCCCATGTTATAGCATAGGCGATCATCGTAGTTTATAATGGGCATATCGTAAATTTTAAGTTAATTTATTCAGCGAGTGTTTGTGGCTAATAGTTAGTCTAGGGACATA
>CASCJZ010000075.1:0-15333 GCA_949152475.1 Terebella lapidaria
CTTCAACATCAGGCTGTAACAATATTTTATGAGATATAAAGATAATAAATATATTGATTTGCATTGGTGGCAAATATATTGATTTGCATTGGTGGCAAGCACCAAATCACTTCACTCACTTCGCTTCATATCTCTCTTTGCTTGCTATCACTTCACTCCACTTCATATCCCATATCTCATATCTCACATCCCATATTGGTGTGCATAATATATGACTTTCTTTAATTTCTGATCGTATGCCAATTGTACTATTTAAATAGATTAACAATTATCTGTACAAACTGAAGATGACCTCTTCAACAAACCTTCAAAGTCTATTCCACAAGTCAGAATCTGACATAAAGAAGATCAAATTCATAGATGCAACAGTAACCCACCACTTATCTGTAGAGATTGGAGAAAAAAAATGCATCAGGAACTTTAGGCACTTATCTAATCATATCCCAATCACAAGATGCTTGCCTAAAATCTGAATTTTGTTGTGAAGAAAATCCATAGGAATACTTTGTCAGTACAGTCTTGGAAATGAAAGCCTTCAAGCCTTCATTTGAGTCAATTCCCTTCTCAAAACAACCATTGCAGAAAGCCTTACTGAAACCTTCACCAAAGTCTGGTCAAGAAAAAAGCAACATCTACGAGAACAAAAGTGCTTGACATAGAGAAACTCAGCAATGAACTATCAAGCCGCATCATCCATTTGCATTTGTTATTAGTTCTTTTTTAATTTTGATGGAGGAGAAATACAAATCAGTCATCCAAAGTCCTAATCACACTCATATGGAAATACCAACGATGCTAGAAACTGATAGAGAATTTCTGACTCGGTTTCTGGTGAATGCAGCTAACCTTACTTGAACACATTCAAATTTGATAAGGAAGAGGATAAAACTCGGTATAAGGAATACTTTAGGAAATTTTTGACTCAGTTCGTGCGTAACCACACTGGGTTAAATAAAACTACCCAGAAAATCCTTAGGTACCAGATCAGAAAGAACTAGAAAGCAGCTTTATTAGCTAAATTGCCAGAATTCACTGGCATTGAAAAAGTTGATATCCCTGATGAGTTTAAAATTGATGGTTGTTATGTCAGAAGCATGAACTCACTGATGCATTTTTCAGAGGTGGTGGATCCCAATGAAGCCATTAACAAACTTCCTAATTCGACATTCCATTTAAGAAGACATTAATGATTACTATAAGTTTAACCCTGAAAGCAAAGGAGCGGTATGTGACAGGTGAAGTGCAACTGGAAATTATCAAGTTTGTCTTGATGAAGCTCAAGGACTGGATGGTAGAAATATATGCCCAGTTGCAGTACCTCGAGGTGATATTCGGAGGAGACAGTATTGGATGCTCTTTGGGGATGCCAGCTCATGCACACCCAAATTACTACTGCATTTGAAGCCTTACAGCTTTGACTGCTATGCTATTATATTTTTTCTATATGCCGACCATTTAAAATATTAAACATTCATCAAGTAGTTATTACCATCAATGGAGCACACTATGGGTGAGAATGATTTCTTTCTCCTCTGCTTTCAGCTTCCTCAATATTCTTTTTATTTTCCATTCACTTTACCTGATAACAGTCTACAAACTGGATGATGGATAATCTTAGATCTTATTTAAAAGTTTCTTTGGTGGCAAACCAGAATTCACTAAATTGACTGACAATAATCCTGATAAATGCCGATAATTCCTTTAATATATCACAAAAGATCTGACATATCATCTTTCAAGTTAATAATGTTCTATCTATTTTCTATTCTCCTTAAAAGGTTCCTTCTAGCAGTTACTATTGATCCTGACTTGTTCTTTTTCAATTGACTAACTAAATCATTCATGTTGTTCTTGAGTTCTTCATCCAAAACAATAGTTTCTACGCTGTTTAATTGGGGAAAGTCTAATGATTTTATTGTTATATTCGATCCAATAGTTCTTTCAGATCTTTAATGCTTCAACATCCAGTCAGGGCTTGTTAGAAGTTCATGCCTAGAAATGTTGTCATATTTCCAAATGTAATTCGTCTATCTGAGGAATTAGACTTTTCTTCTACCGGAAGGCAATCCATGCTCTGTGCAAGTGAAGGATGCTAGCTGTTGTACTAAATTATTGAGGTTATTACTTTTGCAGTATCTTAGTTGAGCAGGTTGGTGGTGCTCTAATGCTAATATTGATTCTATTAGTTTCATTCCATTTACTATTGGATTCTGTTAATTCTATGTGTACTACTGACTTAGAAGTTTAAAGTTTTTTATGTCCTATCTTAGATTTAGTTTCATAGCTTTTTAGGAGCTTTGTTGACTGATAATTTATATGATTCTTAGTGGAGGGACTCAAAAATTGTTTGCACTCAGAATTATGAGAAATAAAGAAATTTTGAAGATATTTTGTTCATTCCTGGTCCTGCTTCGAAGTCATCCACCTGAACACCTTTTTGAGCAGTTTATGGGCTAAATATTGAATATTTGCTATTATTCAATCTGTTTCAACCATCCAGCCTAGTTTATAGATTCTGTGATTGATTTCTTCATTAAGAGCCTTTAAATTGATGCTCTTAGTGCTATGTAAGTGCAAGTTATTGAATTCCTTAGCTTTAAAATAAGCTGACATCAATTGTTCTATTTTTAAAAGAAATACCAATAAACTAATAAAAGTTCATATATATTTTGTTACTACAGATATTATATTAGCTGTACCTTCTTTATTTAAATTTAAGATAGTTATCTAACTATGAGTAGCTTATGGACCAATCCTGTCCAGCGGGCCAAAAGATAAGTAGAAATCAAACTTCTACAACTCTAAAATACTATAGTACCCTTACATCACTATTACAGAACAAAACATCCCTTCACCAAACTATCAAACATAGAACACAAGCATTTAAACAAGTTACTCATTTTTCAACATAGAATTATGCAAAGTATCATAGTGAACACCCTGCAACCTGGAAACACTCAAAACTGCTACAATAATTCAGTAACATAAAACCCTTAGGAAACCCAGAAGCCAAGCAGAATAATACCAAAGAAAAAATAGGAACTGAATCAGAATTTAATCAGAATAAAGAAGTAAAGAAAAGTCAGAAATAACAAATAATTCAAGTGGAACTTGAAATAGAGGGTCATTCAAAAAAATCACCTAAATTAACATTATCACCAACTCTAACCACCTAATTTAGCTATAATCCACATCAGAATATATTAGAAGAATTAATTACAAGATAGCCGTATGATAAAAATAAGGAATAACTGAGAAAATCGAGCTCTCTTAATGAAGAAAAATTAAATAAACTATTTTCTTTTCGAAGTAAGGCAGAAAAAAGCTAAAAATATAAGTAAGAAGATCAAGTATAGTAAAGGAATCTCATTCATCACAACTACCAGAACATTAAAAATCCCTATAGCGAAGCTTAACTTCCTTATTATCAACCAATAATGGATTCCAAATTATTTAATAAATCTCTATTAAACTCTTGTAGCAAGAATGAAATTACTCAACCAATAGGTTATCACGTCAGCAAAACCAAAACTCCTCAGAATAATGATATATTGCAAGAATATTCAAGATAGTTTCTATTCCAATAGACTCCTAAATAATTGAAGTAGAGTCAGCTTGTGGAAGAAACTCATCAATCAATCTAGCCAAGAAAAGGTCTTAAACATAAATCGAAATTGAAACTTTTAAGGAGTAAATCATTCATTGACATAGGAATCAGCAGAAGAATCAGACTTTCTGAATGTGTAGTGACTAAAATGGTCTATCCAAGGGAGATGGATCCAACAAAGAATCTATAGCAAAGACATATCAATGAATGTTTTCAAAGAAAGGAACTAGTTAAGGATATTTAAAAGAGAGAAGTCAAGAAAATCAAATCTGGACATACTACTAATCCTTATCTAACTTGATATTGTTTTTATATAAGATACTGCAAATTTTAGGCTATTTTGACTCAATAAGCTTAGATGGTTTTAAATATGATAATTATAATTTTAAGAACCCTCATTGTGAGGTACATTAACAATTATAATGATATTTTTCGAACCAACATGAACAATAAAATTCATAAGCTTAGAATCAAACAAAAGGAACCTATTAGAGTTAGTACTCCTAAGCAATCTTTTGAAAACCTTAATCCTGAAGGTAAAAAACAAGAATCTAATACAATCAATCACAACTGTAAATGTTTTATCAGAATATTTCCATCAGAATCTTCAGCTGGTAACCAATTTATTATTTAACAATGCTCCAACAAAAAACTTATCTTTCATAACTACAAAAAATTCAAGTCCCATACCTTTAACTTTGAACATATTTTCTCATAATCATCAAATAATACCAAATTCGTTGGCATCACTGACCTAGAAAACAACTTCACTAAGCAGAATCATACATTAACTATGGTTCTAGGAGGTCCTGAAAGTGGTGTAGCAGAACTTGGCCAAGGTACTCAACATTTAGAGGGATTATTTTATACCATTAGTGCAAAATGGTTTAGCAAATGTTAAAAAGCTCTTGGATAGATGAATTTTTATTTAGAGTGTTTAATTATATCAGAAGACATAATTTATGATGCCTATACTAAGACAGTTGTGGAAGTGAGGTCAAGCAGCTAGATGTTTTATGAATTAAGTGGATCATAATATCAGTAGTTGCATTCAACCTATTAACTCTACACTATTATGAAGGAATCTTCCATCATTAAACAAAAATAATTTCCTTAGGATTCTATATTAGCTATTATATTGACTGTTTAAAGAAAAGCAGATAGATTTAGGCAGAAAAATATGTTCTTACAATGGTAATTGATTAATAAAACTGATTAATCTATAACAAGTCTGAAAAATCATGGGCAATCACTTCTAGTCCTTAACCAATGTCTCTTTGAAATTTATAAGAATATTGAAGCAATTCATGATAAAAAACCTCTTGTTGGTAGACCTCCTTTTAGAGATTCGAAATTGACCAGACTCATGCAACCATATCTATGTAATCAAGCTATATTACTTAGTACATAACTCAGTCAATACAGTTATTGGATGCATAAATAAGCTAGAAACCCACCAAGAATCAACTTATCAAACATTACTTTTAGTAAAACATCTAGCAAGGCTAGAAAATCAGATCTTCAATAGGCCCAGAGTTCTAAATAATGGTTAATAGCATTATCAAGAGAAGTTCAAAGAACTAATTTAATAGAATTAGTCAATGAGAAAGCAATTGAATTACATTTTCTAGAAAAAAGTCCAAAGGGAACAATCTTCCGAAATCAAAAGCAACTATGAAAGAGAAATGGAAATCAAATAGACACTAGAAGAAGTCAAAGCTAAATCATTCCTTCTTCAATAGGAAATCAACAATAAAAAAGTCTTTAGAGATCCTAAGCAGAAACTAAACAGTATTGATGAACTTGAAATTCAAGAGTATCAAAGGCTTAAACTGAAACAAAAAGAACTCATGGAAGAACTCTCTTAAATGGAGGAAAAAAGAGTTCAAACAATCAGCTAACTCCCTTCTGATCAACAGAAACTCTGCGCACTTAAGTAATACTATTCTGAGTCAATCGATAAAATGTAGAAGGAATTAGACATCTCTAAATCGATAGCATCTCGGAAATTGGTATTTTTAAGAAGAAATTAGAAAGCATCAAGCAAGACATTAAGTATGGAAGGGCATCAACACCCCATCGCCTGAAAACACTTATAATTAATAATAATAGTCTCTCTGTACCAGTGGAAAAGAATTATAAAAACAGGAAATTACATACTTAACCACTTAATAATATAAAATGGCAAGATCACTTCAAAAGAAGAGAGAGTTACTGAAAAATAAGGTGAAAGAAGGAAGGGTAGAAGTTAAAAAATTTATCCAAAATCAAGTCTCTAGATTTAGGGAAAAAGAGCACAACTGAATCATAAATAGCTTCAAAAGTTGGTTTAAATGCATCAATTATTTCTAATCATTAGATTCTTTTTAAATGCTATTTACTTATTACTTCATCAGTCATAGCTTTCTTAGTTTCACTTTTGACCAACAGAATTTATAATATCTCTTAGAACCTTATTTATTTTTCTAGTGCTAATATTTTTTGTTATTGGTAAACTTGGGATATCTTATGATGCTGTTTTTTCCAAAACATTTTCTAAGTCTCAAGTCGAGCTGTTAAATCCTGAACATCTTTTCTGAGATATTAATTATTTTTGTCAACTATTCTGATTTTATTTCTCAACTACTTTTCAACAATACCAAATTGTTATTTAAGCTTTTCAATTTTTTTCCTTGTCGCAGCTAATGTTTATTCTAGCAATGCATTCCCTTTTTCTTCAGTTTTGAGGACTGTCTCAACTCCCACAGGTGTCTTTGTTGCATTGTTGATTTTCTTTTTGTACTATGGTTCTGAGTAACAGATTGAGGAGTCTTCATATTATTCCTCAATGGTATTATAGATTGACTCAAAATTGAGTTCTTCTTTAAGGAACTTATATTGTTTCTTGTGAAGAATAAGGGTAGTTTCTTCTTCATCACTTTCTGATTCTACCTGACCTAATATGACTTCAATGATTTTCATACTATATTATCTTACTTCTTCAATTTTCTTTTGGGATTTCGCTAGTAGTTTCTACCTTTTGTCTTCTTTACTTTTTATGAGCGTGTTGGTATAATTCATAAGTGACCTTTGTTCATTGTAATCTATATTTTAGAACATAGACCTACTATTAGTCTTGAACCACTCAAAATTTTCATTATTATAGTAGAAACTATTGATTTTTTCCATCAGATCAAAAACAGATTCCTTAGCAGTAGCATATTCGTGAAATAGGTCTTCAGTAACCTAAATTAGGGCTTGTGACTGCTTAATTATTTCTGCTTCCAATATGTTAATTTTAATCCGAAAATCTTTAATAAATTTGATCTTCTGCATTATATTGACTGATTCAGCAAGTTTCCTTGTTGATGACTTAAATGGAATTAGAATAGTGTTTTCTAGCTTTTGTTGTAGCTAATTGAGGCCAAGAACTTTGTTCATATGATCACGATGCTAATTGCAGCATTGCATACAAATAAATCTTAATGACTTAGGGCATGTTTTCAAGGTACAAATTTTGATGGTTTTTAGGATTTTAGAGTCAAGTTTTGCCTTTTTTTGATGGCGCTCACATATAATAACTTCATTGTTCATTTTATCTTAAATATTATTATTCATGATTAGTTATTAAAAGTTATTGGAATCATGCTGTAACTCATTAATTTCCTTATAAGTCTATACATTTTATATTGTATGAAGGAATAAAATATTTTCTTTACTCCTACTAATAATTCCTTTTCTAAATCACCCTCTATGGCTCAAATAGTAATCTACATACTATGCCTGACTTAAATAGTGACTTTCTATGCTGCTATTATACTTTACTTGCCTTCTCCATAATTTATAGTATATCATGTATTGTTTGCTACTAGCATAACTATATAGATAGTGAGTACCTTGGTGACTTCTTGCATGGATCCTACTGATGAATATGTAGCAGTGTTTAAAAATGGCTAGAATAGCAGAACGAAGTAAACATGGATATTATAACATAAAAATTTTGCAATTAATTAGCAGCTATATTGTCCTTAATGCAAGAGTATGGTTCAGAATAATTCCTATCATTGCCGGACTTGTAATAGGTACTAGTATCTTAATAAAAGATGCGTTGATAAATTTGATCATCACTGTGTTTGGATTAATAACTGTATTGGAGCTAAAAATTATAATTGGTTCATGTGTATGTTGATATCCACTCTCTGCAATTTGATTGTCTTTATCAGCAGTGTTATTGTATTAAGTACTCAGAATTCATATCTTGAATATTTAGGAGCCATTATAGTGGGATGGATTATGTGTTTAGTTATGGGAATTTTAAGTTTACTTCTCATACCACTCTTAATATTCCATCTCTACCTGATATACAATCATCTTACTACTTTTTAGCTTCTTAGACCAGAAAAAACAACAACCAAGCAAGAGAACACTTTACAATAGATGCAATAGAACAAAGTAGTTGTGAATTCTAAACCAAGATAAGAACCATTACAACCTCAATAATATTCAATTAATAAAGAAGGCATAGCGCCTATTGGTATTGGGGTTCATGATCAAGAAAGTGAAGAATCAATTGATAAATCCAGTGGGCAGAAACAATCAGATCGTGAGTCCAACCATAGTCAAGTCAAAAAACTATCGAGAATAGTGAGAAGCAGCTTTGGATTAATAGTTGCCAATCACAATAATATTGAAGAACCAATTTTTTATTCTCAAAGACCCAAATAAACTTGAAAGAGTCCTCTTAATTTGAAGTATTCTATTGAATCATTAAATAAAATGATCAATTTCACTTAAGTGGTATATTACTAAGGAATTGGTATTTTTAGTAAGCCTTGAAAATTAATATTAGAGTTATTAACCTGTTATTAAATGAGATATTTTTCATTCATTGTCGTTAATCAAATCATTTTTTTATTTCTCAGAATTTGACTCATCACTCTCTTTAGCTTACTGTAGCTTTTCTTTGGAAGCCTTTTGTGACTTTTCTTTCTCTTACTGACTGTTTAAGCTTCTTTAAGTCCATTTTTTTTTAATAAGTGACACTAGACTAAAAATAGATATGACTGTAATTATGACCATATAGACTGTTAAAAATGGACATTTTCCACTTTGGCCTTGACTGCTAAAAATACCCCAAAATATGAGAACCCCTAGAATTCGCCAAAAAAAGTTTATCCAGGTATAAATTGTGCCTAAAATGCCATTAATTTTAGTAATCATCTTGGTCCTTAGGAGACTGGTCTCGCTAATTCCATACCAAATTATAATAATAGCAACAGAGGTGAATAAGACTGATAGATAGACATCATTCATGAGCCAATCCTCTATCTTGAGATCAAAATCATCAGTAAAGGTTATTTTACGGGAGAGACACTTTTTCCCACTGTATGACACAAATAGAATGTTAATGAGAGCAAAAGGAAGGTAAATAAAGAAAGCTGCACATGCCCACTGGAGAAGGAGACCATTGCGAGTGTTTTAAATTTGTTTTCTGGTTTCTTGATCTTCAAATATATTGGATGAACCTTAAGACATGTTTGCTAATTATATTTATTATTCAATAGCAATTAGCTCTTCGTTAATTTAGCTATACATAAGCAAATATGGAAGAACCTTAAAGACTTGAAAATAGTAAAATACATATTAGCTTAAATCATATGATATTGATCAAAACTTCATTATCCTCTGCTAGCTCCTTGAAAAAATTTGAAGGTAAAATTAGGGCATGATAGAAGTTATGACCGTACCAATTATGAACCCAACCAAGATACAAAGCTACTAAATAATGATTTCCTGACTTGATTAAAAACAAGGGAGAACCTGACATCCCTTACTGACATTAATTGGGGTAGAATAAAAAATTACCAACCCTTTTAGGATATATTTCATTTTTAACCAATAGCTATGTCACTATTCCTGTTTATTTTCCATTTTCATCTCTTCTGTTTATTTTTTATTGGTAGCTTCCAATAATTGACATTTCTTCATGGCCTTAAAATTCTTGATAACACTCTGGAAATTTTTTTAAGTTGATGTTGTTTTCTAAAACAAGAAACTCAAAATCCTATTAGTTACCAAGCTTTAATATTAGTTCCCAATTTTCTGGATCTTCTAGATTACTCCTTTGTTTACAGGTGTCTAAATCCCTTTTTTTCTGGAATATTTCCTTCTAAATGAACTTATAGATCTCTTGTTTACGTTTTTCATATCTATCTTTTTTATTGAGTTGATTTTCTCTGATTGTTTCGACTTTTGGTCTTGCTCTCACTTTTCTTGGCGCTACTTAAGGACTACCCAAAAAATTTACGTAAAACTAATCTGTTTATTCACTTTTGTTTAAGAAATGCCTTGTATGATAAGTTATTACCACTATATTTTCTGAAATTAAAATTCCACTTCCATTATATTGTTACTTCACAAAGTTCCCTTTACTGTCAAACTTTTTACGCCAGATCTGGACACTCCAACAATAAGGCTAGTTATAAAATTGGTGTTATTCAAGTTGAGACTAAATTATTCTTAACGGAGTCCTGATAGAATTACTCTAATATCGAGAGCAGGAAGAATGTTTTATTTATGATTTAGGTTTTGGAATCTAAGGCCTTTCATTATGGAATTTTTCTGTGAAAGAGGATGTTCTTTTTTTGTAATCTATGTTTTCTGGTACTAATAAGGAGCTTTCCTATTAATAAGATTATCTTCCTTGACCCTTGATTGATTCCTTCAATTATTCTTCATTGCAGCAGTCAATCATATTCTTAAGTGAGTTCATTTGAAAGCTGAAAGTATAGTTTTAATTGAATAATAAATATTGAATTTGAATAATTTAGTAAAGAGTTAGTTTTTAATTCAATACTTACTTAAAACTCCCTAGCCAACAACAATACCTTTTAAACCACTCAAATAATATTGAGTTTTCTTCATTTAATATCTCATTATTTTTCGATGAAAAACTTATACTAGAATTTTTTTGAGGAGTAATTTCCTCTAGTACTGGCTTAATTCAGTTGATTATGTTGATTATTTGAATCGCTTCGAAATACCTTTTGAGAATATTTCAGCCTTTGCTGGTAATTTTTGATACCCTATAGATAAACCATTTAAAATGTCTGATTTAACTATTATAAAATTTATTTTAATCCTTCTAAAGGTACTCCATTGATTTGATACCAGAATAGAATATAGGCAATATTTTATTATAGAAAATGAGTCAGGACTGGGAAAAAGAAAAAATAACCGCCCCTGAAAAGAAATAATAAGCATAGAATACACTAGTGGAGGAAAAGATCATCAAGCCTGGGGGCTAGGTCATCATCAAAAAATACCAGAAAGGAAACATTTTAGGCAAAGGAGGATTTGCTAGATGTTATTAAGCAACCGCAATGGATAACAACAGAATCTATGCTATTAAAATAGTCAACAAAGCAGGACTTAAAAAGTCAAAAGCTAAGCAAAAAGTATTTGATCCCTGATATAGCTCATTACAGAAATTAAAATACATCAAAACTTAGAGCATCAGAATGTTGTCCAATTTGATCATGTTTTTGAGGATAGTGAAAATGTATATATTCTACTAGAACTCTGTAGCTGTCATACTCTCAACGAAATGATGAAAAGAAGGAAAAGAATTTCAGAACTGGAAACTCAATATTATATACAACAACTCATCTTTGGACTTATCTATATTCATTCTCAAAAAGTCATTCACCGAGAGTATGCCATCTTATCTATCAAGTCTTAAACTTGGAAATCTCATGATTAGTTAGAAAATGGAACTCAAAATTGGGGATTTTGGATTGGCTGCCAAGCTTGAGTTCTCAAATTAAAAAAGAAAAACCATCTGTGGCACACCAAATTATATCGCACCTGAAATACTAGAAGGCAAAGGACATTCTTATGAAGTAGACATTTGGTCATTGGGCGTCATTATGTATGCATTGTTTAAAGCTATAGTTATACATTACTCTATGGAAGACCACCCTTTGAAACTTCATAGGTAAAGAAAACCTATAAGAAAATTAAAGAGTGTCAATATAGTTTCAATTAGGATATTCCAATCTCAAACAATGCAAAGAATTTGATATCAAGAATTTTAGTAGTAGATCCAACCAAAAGATTAACATTAGAACAAATTCTCCATCATCCCTTCATGACCAATAGCAAACTACCCAAATCTCTCCCAGTGTCAGCTCTCAACAATGAATTAGCAAAAACTTACATAGAGCAATATACCTACTATACCAATACTAAGCTGACCTATAAGGGTAAAAGTTCAGAAAAATTGATTTAGCCTGAGGATAAAATTAAATTCATTAAAGGAGGGAGTGAAAGACTATTATGTACTTGATTATCAAATTATAGTTAGGAAAACAGCTGGATTTAATAATAACTTGTTTCCCAAAACGGATAATAAAGAAGAAGAATTTACCAATGGAAGTAAACCTACAATGCCATCTAATAATTACTTGAATTCAACCTAAAACCAAAGCTCGTAGCAGGTGCAAGCATACCGTCAAGCCTTGATGCAAGGTAGTACTACTTTTGTTAAGAAATGGGTTGATTATTCGTCTAAGTATGGGTTAGGTTATTTACTCTCAGATGGTAGTACTGGTATTTATTTCAATGATAACAGTAAGATAGTTTTAGACATCAATAACGAGTAATTTAATCATAGTATCTTAGAAAAATTGATTATCTGGGGTAAATTGAAGGAAGTTAAAGGAAACTACATAGTTTCACTGTTCAGAACATGCCAGGAAATCGTTAAATAGCTAAAAAAATCACCCTAATGCAATACTTTCGCAAATATCTAAATGGATCCAACTCTAATATTTCAACCTGTACATCAATTTCAGAAAAGAAAACTGTTGATCCACCATTTTGTTATGTAAAGCAGTGGGTCAAAACTTAAAAGGGAATATTGTTCAGACTCAATAATAAGATGATACAAGCAAACTTTATTGATAAGTCTCAATTGGTTATTTACTGCTAGAAGAATATCATTGTTTTCACAGCTAAAAATCATGGATCCAAGTCATTTTACCAGCTAGGTACCACTGATATTCCTCAAGGGTGTGAAGCTTACTAAAAGTATCTATTATTATAGTTAGGATGGAGAATGTCAAAGTTATGCTAAGGAAGCTGAAAGCAGAGGAGGAAGAACTCATTCCTCACCCATAGTGTGCTCCATTGATGGTAATAACTACTTGATGAATGTTTAATATTTTAAATGGTCGGCATATAGAAAAAATATAATAGCATAGCAGTCAAAGCTGTAAGGCTTCAAATGCAGTAGTAATTTGGGTGTGCATGAAGCTGGCATCCCCAAAGAGCATCCAAATACTGTCTCCTCCGAATATCACCTCGAGGTACTGCAACTGGGCATATATTTCTACCATCCAGTCCTTGAGCTTCATCAAGACAAACTTGATAATTTCCAGTTGCACTTCACCTGTCACATACCGCTCCTTTTGCTTTTCAGGGTTAAACTTATAGTAATCATTAATGTCTTCTTAAATGGAATGTCGAAATTAGGAAAGTTTGTTAATGGCTTCATTGGGATCCACCACCTCTGAAAAATGCATCAGTGAGTTCATGCTTCTGACATAACAACCATCAATTTTAAACTCATCAGGGATATCAACTTTTTCAATGCCAGTGAATTCTGGCAATTTAGCTAATAAAGCTGCTTTCTAGTTCTTTCTGATCTGGTACCTAAGGATTTTCTGGGTAGTTTTATTTAACCCAGTGTGGTTACGCACGAACTGAGTCAAAAATTTCCTAAAGTATTCCTTATACCGAGTTTTATCCTCTTCCTTATCAAATTTGAATGTGTTCAAGTAAGGTTAAGCTGCATTCACCAGAAACCGAGTCAGAAATTCTCTATCAGTTTCTAGCATCGTTGGTATTTCCATATGAGTGTGATTAGGACTTTGGATGACTGGCTTGTATTTCTCCTCCATCAAAATTAAAAAAGAACTAATAACAAATGCAAATGGATGATGCGGCTTGGATAGTTCATTGCTGAGTTTCTCCTATGTCAAGCACTTTTGTTCCTCGTAGATGTTGCTTTTTTTCTTGACCAAGACTTTGGTGAAGGTCTCAGTAAGGCTTTCTGCAATGGTTGTTTTGAGAAGGGGAATTGACTCAAATGAAGGCTTGAAGGCTTTCATTTCCAAGACTGTACTGACAAAGTATTCCTATGGAATTTTCTTCACAACAAAATTCAGATTTTAGGCAAGCATCTTGTGATTGGGATATGATTAGATAAGTGCCTAAAGTTCCTGATGCATTTTTTTTCTCCATCTCTACAGATAAGTGGTGGGTTACTGTTGCATCTATGAATTTGATCTTCTTTATGTCAGATTCTGACTTGTGGAATAGACTTTGAAGGTTTGTTGAAGAGGTCATCTTCAGTTTGTACAGATAATTGTTAATCTATTTAAATAGTACAATTGGCATACGATCAGAAATTAAAGAAAGTCATATATTAATACACACCAATATGGGATGTGAGATATGAGATATGGGATATGAAGTGGAGTGGAGTGAAGTGATACAAGCAAAGAGAGATATGAAGCGAGGTGAGTGAAGTGATTTGGTGCTTGCCACCAATGCAAATCAATATATTTATTATCTTTATATCTCATAAAATATTGTTACAGCCTGATGTTGAAGACTATCCTAGCCACTGCCATTCTGACCATTCTGATTTCCAATACCCTGTCAGTCCCATGTTCAGTTAAGTCAAATTGGGGACGATTTATCTTCAATTATTCAGCGCGTGAGCAGTTAATTTAAACCAAACATGGGTTCTACATGTTCATTGATCAAAAGGATGGAACTGTTTCTCAAATCATTAGAAGCCAAGGCACTTGGGAGCCCGGAATGATCTATTTAATGAGATCTATGATTAAGGAAGGCGATCAGGTTTTAAATTTAGGATCTCAATCAGGCCTTGAAGCGATTATTTTTGGACGAACAGTTGGGCCAAAAGGACATGTCTATGTCTTTGAGCCATATAGCTTTTCATATCAGCTGCTTAGAAAGAATGTATTCCTCAATAACCTTCAAAAAATCATCACAACTTACAACATTGCAGCATCCAATAATAAGCAAGTTGGATAGATTACAGTTGTTTACTCAAACACTGGAGGGTCAGAAATACATGGCCAAACCCCTTATGATAAGTAACTGCATAATGGTACTATAAAAAAGAAATAGCAAATGGGACATACTTAAAAATAGAATGTGCTACTATAAAAAGTCGATAACTTGTTGCCAAGCGATGTGCAGCTTAACTTCGCATTGATTGATATAGAAAAAATGGAGATTGAGGCTTTAGATGGGATGAGGCAGATTATTAAGAGATCACCTTCATTAGTAATTATGACTGAATGGCAATATGGAGTAAATCCAGGGAGAAATTAAACTCTTGGAAAGGATCTAATCAATTTTTTAATGAATTTAGGGTATCAGTTTTACCAAATTGGATCTGGTGGACAACCTTGTAGAATGCCAACATTCACTTTAGTACCTACCTATTAAAAGTTGCGAGATGTGAGACGTAACGTAAACTTCTTGTTGATACCTAAAGGTAAGAATCTGCCAAAATGATAAAATAACATCAATATAAATATTGTTAACTTATGATGAATAAATAGTTAGGGGTTGGGGTTGGGGTTGGGGTTGGGGTTGGGGTTGGGGTTGGGGTTGGGGTTGGGGTTGGGGTTGGGGTTGGGGTTGGG